>OZ024734.1:7001241-7601241 GCA_964016875.1 Fallopia convolvulus
ATGCCACTCAACCAAAGAAAGATGATGGAAAGTTGACCGAAATGCGCACTAAAATTTTTACGAGAGATCTCCTCCAAATCACTGGTATGGCTATCGAAATCGTGAGCATCAACATGTAGATTCCAAATCCAAGTTGTAATTTCAGGGCCCTTAGCTATTGTCCTTGAAAAATGCCCTGGTCTGGCCCATTCCTCAAATGAGTTTTTTACGGGGTCCCTATCTACCAAAATTTTGACTTCTGGTTCCGGCGAACGAATAATCATTGAGTCCTCCTCTTTCCGGACACGACATACAAAGAGACTTGCCAAGCGTCAAGTAATTAATGAACCTCTGAGAGATATTTCAAATTCGTTTCTTTATCTTCTATTTCCCATCTCTCTAGTTCCTTTAGTTATTCACTAGAACAAGTATGATCGGGAAGCCGATCTAAGGCAAGTGTTCGGATCTATTATGACATAGCAGTTGGGCGCTCAACGAACCCTTTTTCTTATTCTAAACCCCTTCCGGACTTTGGATTGCTGTAAAAAACGCTTTTTTATTCCTATCTAAATTAGAAGATGTTAAGCAGAACTACTTAATGTTTTACAGAGATTCGAGTAATTCGTATTACTTACTTTATTCCAAATCATGCGAGCAGTCTTTAGTTATTACTAATGAAACATCCTGGTATCCTTAGTTATTTGAAGGTATTTTTATATTGATTTTTTTTATTTAATTTTAAATTAAATATTAATAGAATAGCTAAAAAAGAGGTATTAATTGCTCATAATCGAAAAGAACGAAATAGATTCTGTCCTCTATCTGTTTATTCTTTAACCATACGAAATCCCTAGCTAAAGTGAAGTCTTAATGAAGCAACATATTTGCTAAGAGCAAATAAAATGATTCTTGTTGGGGTTATTCCTTAATTACTTTTTTACTTTTTGAAATTAGAAGTTCTGTGCTCTAGAAATTAGAAGTTCATTTTTAGGGCATACTAGCGTAGTTTCTCGCGCCGTGCGCGGATTTTCTTAAATTTTTTAATTAAATTTATATGAAAAATAATCACTTTACGTACTGATTTAATACAGTCATCTTCCACAAATATATATATCTAATATTATACACACAAAAATTTATCAATGGAAAATGATGTGACTAAATAGCTAAATCTCTTATATAATAAAAAAATAGTTTGGAAAATCAATTGAAAATGTTTGATCAATAAAAAAACTTGGTTCATAAATTATCGCTAATTCTAGTATAAATTATCGCTAATGGTGTATATTTTTGATAGATATCTTCTAAGTATATAATTTTTATAATTCTAATAATTGTTTAGGAATAAAATATTTCTATAAAATATCCCTAAAAATAAAAATATTTCCATAAAAGGATAGCAAAAGATTATATAGATGAACCAAATCTTCATTTTTATAAAAATACGTTTGCTAAAAATCATTAAAATATGGAAGCAAAAGATTTTATAGTTTGAACCAAATATTCACTTTAAAAAAAATACCTTTGCTAAAAAATTATTAAAAATATCCTCAAATTTTAATTTTCAAAATTTTTATAATATCTCTTAGTAGTAGTTATAGAAAGTATTACTTAAAAAATTTTGCTCAAAATTAAAATTTAGAAGGTAGGATATTTTGTAAATTAAGGTAACTAAATACTCTATCTTAATTAATTAAATATATATTAACACCTTATCTATAAAGTACAATAAAAAAGAGTAAGTAAATCACAATGTAAAACATATTAAAAGTACAAATATCGGTATTGGAAATTTGAACGAAGTCTTCATTGTTAAGTAGTTTGAACAAATTATTTCAGAATAGAATCTTATATAAAAATATCTCCATAGATAAAAATGTTTCACTGAAAAATAGAAATAAGGTTTTGTAAATTTGAACAAAATCTTCATTTTTTTCAAAAATATCATTACTAAAAAAATCTTTTACCCCAAATCTTGAATTTTAAAGAAAGTTCATAATATCTATGACTATAAGTAGTACTTTTGAAAAGTCTACGGAGTACAATTTTTCTCAAAATTAAGGTAGAAAAAAGGTAGAATATTTTGTAAATTAAGGTAATTTTGAGTTGACATAAGCAAATTAAGTTAATTGTAGGCTATGATGAATTAATTTAAAAATTCAAACCATATACTTATAAATCCTCTACAATTATATGTATTTTTTAAATAGAATAAAATTTGAATTTTGAAAATTCTTTAATAGTAAAATTGCACTAAAATCAATATTGTTGGTGAGTTGAATAAAATAATATATATGAATATCCAATGGCTTAACAATTGATAGAGTATAAGTTCGAAACAAAATTTAATTAAAAAAATCAAATTTATTAATATTTAATATTTGATACAATTACGTAATTTTTTTATTAATATTTAAATGATTAATAGATTACCATGCCACCACCATCTTTTCTATATTTTAAATAAAATGGTAAACTATCAAAGCTAATCTATTTCTAAAAAACACTGTAATTTTTTTTATTTAAATTAACTAATCAAATACATTAGAAATTTCCAAAATTACAAATTGGATTTTTTTTCCAAAATATGGATGATATAAAACTTCCGGACATAATATTTGAATTCATAAGATTTGTTTCCAAAACTACCAATTTATTTATATAATTTATATGGATTAATGTGGAGATGACATGTGTCCAAATCTGATGTGGCGCATTTTAGGAATGACATGTGGAAAAAGATGATGTGGCTTAACGTGGAGACTTCAAACCTTATTGCTTATATATATATAGTAGATTCAAATCTACCCGTATAACATATGTTTAGTTGGTTTAGTTTGGATGCACAATGTATATTTCGATGGAGGTATTTCGATGGAGGTATGTTGGTTTAAAGTATAGTTCTAATGGAGTTCTAATTAATGGATGTTTCGATGGAGGTAGGTTGGTTTTAACCGTTAAATAAATAATTAAAGATTTAAATTAGATTTTTTTCTTTCCCTAACAACTTATTATTTTAATGTGCATCCTCATGCTTATTAATTATTTTATCTTTTGAGATGGATTTAGTCTCTATATCAATTTTAGTACAATCTAATTAACTAAATTTAATTATTATTATCACACAATTAAATTTTACAGTAGTTTTTCTAGGGTCTATCGAGCGTATTGTCTTTTTCTTGGACAAAAATCCCTCCATTTTAACCCTCAAATTCTTCTGTAATAAGAACCTCACTAGATCAATGATCAATCATGATTATAATTAACTATTTTATCCAAATGAAAATAAAAAAGCCTGGTAGCCGACGACTTCCGCCAATGAAAAGAAAAAAGTCAAGTAGCCGACACATGCTTTCAAAGCTGGTTTTACTATGCATTGAAAACCTATAGTACCAATTTACTGACCCTTCCTTCAAAAATCACCAGCTCGTCATTGTGCTGTGTGAACGTTATACACTGTAAAATCATCGGTACGTGATCTTTCTGTTCTTGCTTTTATTATATTATCTTCCATTCCAATAATCCAATTAGCTGTATCAAGCTTTCAATCTTTATTTTTGGTAATGGTCTAGCCTGCAAGCAATCTATATCTTAAGATCATTGTTTATAGTTTCCTAGCTTTCAGTATTCGCAGGCCATTCAATTCACGTATACGTACAACTACTGTATTTCTATTATTCTACTAGCAATGGTCCCGTGCGTCTCACGGGGAGCACAATAACTTGATATTGAATACAAACCAAGAAAAATACAGCTGGAAATATGGTGTGGATCTCCACAATGCAATGTGTAAAACATTAGGAGCATAAATAACAGATCCCACTTAGAAGGATGTTTCTTCATAGGCATGTAAAAGAGAGTATAACAAAACACATCTCTTATGAACTACTTGAAAACCTTTCAGTGAACATGATGAATTGAATGCATCTATTTATCCGTTAGTTGGTTAAAAAATGATAATTTATTACCTAAAACTAAATCTTCTTCACTTAGAATACAACTATCAACTAAAATAATACAATTCTCTCATTTGAATTTCATCGAACACCTTAAGTGCACCGTTAAATAATAGCATTTTCTTAAATTTCAAGAGATATGAATTACAATTTCACAATTTTCAGTCAAAGAACAATTGCTAACCTCCCAATCACATCAATCTCTCAGGCCTTAAACCCAAATTAAAGGAATTATCACAATAAATAGAATCCAACTTACCTTTCTCCTTAGGCGACCACTGACTTTTTGGCATCTTGTCGGTCACCACCACCAGCGGCGCTCTCCTCCGGTGCCCCTTTCAGACAATCGTCCAACTCGCCCTCAATTGTTGTCCTTGACCCCAAGTAATGACTAAATCTGGATAGAAATGTGAATGCAAAATTTTAGAATTGAATCAGAAAAGAAAACGCATGGAAAAAAAAGAGGAGGATAAACTAAAAATGAAGAAGAAATAGGGATATAACTTTAAAAAAAACAGGGATTAACATCAATTTTGGAAATAAGAATGGTAATTTCAGTTCAAACCTTAACCCTAGATTCAAATTTAGGGAACTCAGCCAGGCGCTAACGGCAAAAAAATAAATTGGATCTCTCTCAATTGATAAATGAGAACCACAAATGACATATAGACATGGGAAAAATGCAATTGAGAACGATAAGTTCAAACCGCTCAATTTTGGAGACGAATTTGTACTCTGATGAGGCGGTGAAGATTTTCCGGCGGTGAAGAATTCCTTCTCCTGAATCCGTCGTTCCGTCCTGATTGGCTCTCTGGTTCAGATTGCCAAATGAACGACGGCAAGTTCAAACCGATCAATTTTTACGAGGCAGAGAAGATGGGGCGGTTGTGAAGAAATCTCTCTCCCGATTTTTGAATATCTCTCCGGTTCCTTCCTATGTCGTGTATCAGTCGAATGAAATTGGGCCTGTAGTCGACGAAAGCGGAAGATAGAAAATGGCATTTTGGTGAATATGTTTAAACGGGCCTGGTTTTTTTGCATATACACTGTTTTTTATAATTTTAGCAAATTTTCTCACGCTCTTTTATGATAATAGTGATATATCAGTAAAGATTATATATATACATAAATCAGCACCGCCTCATCTCACTCACGTACACTCTCTCTCACCCTGAACACCGCTTCATAATTCAGGAAAGCAAAGACGGCAAGAGATAGACAAGATCGTTTTACGGAAATGGCTAACAGATGGTCTCTTTCGGGGAAGAACGCCCTGGTCACTGGTGGCACCCGAGGCATTGGGTCTCGATCTCTCTCGCTTTCCCTCTACTCTTTGTTTTTTCACTTCTGTAACAATTAATGGTTTTCAATTTGAAATAACTAATTGACTTGCTTGGAATAACAGGCACGCCGTGGTGGAGGAGCTTGCTGGGTTGGGCGCAAAGGTCCATTTGTGCTCAAGGCAGGAAGACGAACTGAACAAGTGCTTGGAAGAGTGGCAGGTCAAGGGCTTTGCCGTCTCTGGATCCGTTTGCGACGTCTCTTGTCGCGATCAAAGGGAGAGGTTAATGGAGGAAGTCTCTTCTGTTTTCTCTGGCAATCTCCACATACTCGTACGTTCAATTTTCAGCTCGTTCTGCTCAGCTGATCTTCGAAACTATTTTCCAGCTCTCACAACATCACTATCATCTCTCAGTAATCCGGAAACATCCATAATCTGAACATGTTAAGATGATGTGTTTGATAAACTCAAGAAAAATCTGAAATTCAGCTTAATAACTGAATTTAGTTAGAATGCACTAAAATCTCAAGTATGTTAATTTGCAGGTAAATAATGCGGGGACAAACTTCATAAAAGCGACTGAGGATTATACAGCTGAAGATTATGCAAAAATCATGTCAACCAACTTAGACTCGGCCTATCACCTCTGCCAGCTCAGCCACCCTCTTCTGAAGAGTTCTGGGTCTGGAAGCGTTGTTTTCATATCCTCTGTGGCAGGAGTTGTGAGCTTGCTTGCAGGATCCATTTACGGAGCGAGTAAAGGTATAATGCATACATGATAATTAAAGGTTAAGTTGTGTAACAAAATTTCAGTAGTTCTCTCATTCTCACATTAATAATCACTCTTTCAGCTGCGATGAATCAACTCGCCAAGAATTTGGCTTGTGAGTGGGCAAGAGATAATATTAGAGCTAATTCAGTTGCACCTTGGTTCACCAGAACTTCACTTGTTGAATATGTAAGACAACTTAACTATACTAATTCCCACTAGATCTTTCAGTTTTGAACTGATCTTTGAAACTCAAACAGCTAACTTTTTCTTGTGTGTGGGTTTTTCAGGTGTTGTCTGACAAGAAGTTTTTGGACGAAGTCATATCTCGGACGCCTTTGAAAAGGGTAGCTGAGCCAGAAGAGGTCTCATCAATGGTAGCATTCCTCTGCCTTCCGGCGGCTTCTTATGTCACTGGGCAGACCATTTGTGTTGATGGCGGAATGACTGTGAATGGTTTCTTCCTTCCTCAATAAGCTTTAAGTTTGCTCAAACAGAAGTTTGATTTGTGTCCAAAAATTACTCAACTGTGATGCCAAGGTTGTTCTTGTAATCTTGTTGCTCAGCCTCCCAATGTTTTGTGGAAATAAGAACACATTATATTTAAGTTGAGATTTGATATTGTTGGTTGTTGTTACGTACATCTCTTTCAAACTGCTGTCAGTCATCTTGTCGATTTCTTGTACTCAAAATAAGAGCAACGTTTCACATATTTTACGCCTTTGAAGCATGTATTTTACATACATAAAAAATAGAATTTATATATAATAAATATAATGTGTATATATGTTTTGATATCTGTGTTATATTTCACGTGTTAAAGTTTAAATATTATATTATTATGTGTATAATTAGCAACGTTTCACATATTTTGTTGCATTCAACAAATTTTTCATAACATTCTCAACTTTCTTCTTGACTTCGAAACGGCTTCTTGCTTGGCCACGCAACTAAAATCATCATGTAGAGCTTGGTGTCCCAATTTGAGCTTTTGTACACTTTCCTCGGCTTGGGCTTCTAGTTTTCTAAACTTGGAGCGGTGCGAAGCTTTTAAGACCACCTTGAGCTTTTGCGTTTTGGTGAAGAGAATGTATTGGACTATCCCGATGATTTCTTTACCCCAAATTCGGGTGATTAGGGTGTTAAAGTCGACATCTTCGGTCCAAAAGTTGTAGAACCGAAAAGGAAATTTTCAGATTGTGTTTGTGGGGTTTATGTGGACAAGGCTGGAGGGGAAGTCCGAGAGGTTAGGGTCCCCGACGAAGGCAAAGGATCGTGGGAAGGAGTTGTCCCAAAGGGTATTGACAAGGGCTCGGTCAAATTTTGATGCTATTCTGGAGGCACCTGTTTGTTGGTTCGACCAAGTGTACTTGACACCCGAGTAAGCAAGTTCATGTAGGCCACATGAGGTTAGGATATTAGCAACTTCATCCAGCTCATCATCATCTCCTCTACTTTTTAAGTAGAATCTTTCGATTGAGTCATGCAAACAATTTACATCACCCATAACAAGCCAAGGTACATCAATTCCACCGACAATATTTTTCATCCAATCCCACAAGGGTTTTCTATCCCTCGCAAGGTTATAGGCATAGACAAAAGTTAGGTAAAAAACTTAGGCAAGAGTTCTTATCAATAACCTTATAATGGATTGCTTGTTTGGTTTTGGTAATGATGTCCACCCGAACAAGAAACGTGTTCCAAGCCATTCTCATTCGGCTTCTTTCTTTATCACTATCTTTGGTGCAAAAATCTCAACCACAGAGTAAGAAAAAGGCAAATAAATCTTCTCTACTTCTCAAAGTTTTGGTTTCCAAGATCCCCATCACAAGGGCAGGACAAATTTCAATCCGGACCGGACCGACCAGACCAAGGGTGTACCGGTCTGATCATCGGTCCATGAATTTTAAAATTCAGGTCCAAGTCCGGACCGACTTTTTTAAAAATAAAATATAAATTTATATACATAAATAATATTTTTTATATTATAAAATTTATTTTTAATTATTTGAGTTTCACTTTTATGTATATACTTCATCACATTTTATTTTTTCATAAATAATACATAATTTTTTTCAATAAAAACATAATTTTTCTTTAAAAATATTAATTTTAAAAAAAAATAATATACCGGTTCAAAATCGGTCCGAAGGTGAACCGGACCGGACCGGACCGTGAAATTCCGATCTGATCCTCTGTCAAAAGATTTAAGAAACTCGATCCCGGTCCGATTTTGGACCGTTGTCCACTCCCACCCATCACAATTAAGTGATTTTTATTGGCAAATGTCTTGATCATACTTATTTTAGAGGGGTCACAATTCTCTCTAACATTCCAATAACCTACTTTGCACTCAATTTTTGAATCCTTTTTAATTGGTGCAAATTAATTTACCTACATACAGTAATTTGTACACTTCACCATTAGTCATATCACTAGGTCGAATCGGTCGGTGTAAGTCGATTTACCTGATTTGTACACTTTGCCGGCTAGTTCATGGACCCCTCTAGTTCAGGTAATGATTTGTACGCTTTGCCGGCTAGGCCACTTAAATGACAAACGTGGGTCCCTCGTTAAAAAAAAAAGGTCACCGAAGTGGATCATCGTTAAAAAAACACAATTTGCCACCGCAAAATTATCAATAGGAGTAGTATCATAAAAAAGTCACCATTGAACACCGCTTCGTTGTTCAGAGAAAGCAAAGTCAGCAAGAGAGAGAGCGTTTTACGGCAATGGCTACTCCCGAAGGTAGTTTCAGAAACCCTAACCGATGGTCTCTCTCGGGGAAGAACGCCCTGGTCACTGGTGGCACCCGAGGCATTGGGTCAGTCGCTTTCTCTCTACTATATTTTCAATTCTGTCACAAATTTTGGTGTTTTAATTTGGAATTGACTTCCTTGGAATAACAGGCATGCGGTGGTGGAGGAGCTTGCTGGTTTGGGGGCGAGGGTCCATTTGTGTTCAAGGAAGGAAGACGAACTTAATAAGTGCTTGAAGGAGTGGCAGGCCAAGGGCTTTGCTGTCTCTGGATCCGTTTGCGATGTCTCTTGTCGCGATCAACGGGAGAAATTAATGGAGGAAGTCTCTTCTGTTTTCTCTGGCAAGCTCCACATTCTTGTACGTTCTTAGCTTAATCGTATTTGGGATACATGCTAGGGTTCTAAAATGCTGTCAATTCAGGAATTACTTCAGCTCGTTTACTTAACTCTTCAGAATCATAATAGCTTGTATTGTTTTGGAAGCTGAAGCTATGTTGAAATATGAAACCTGTTATTAGCTTCTCTACAAGTTGAAGTGTGTCTTGAATATGCTTTTACCTTTTAGCTTTAGTTGTCATTATCAGATAGTTGTACTTGCATAAGTTGCTCGGTTGAGGGTTCAACTGTTTTCATTTCTGTTCTACATCTGATCTTCAATATGAAGAGACGTTACTGCTAATACATACTGTAATTCAACACAATTTGCATAACTTTGTACATTAAAAAGTTCAAATTTCTGTTCAATTATACACAAATGGACTGTTTGGTTCATGTGAAAGGTTTTGTTTCTTCAAGATGTAATAGAAGTTTGAAAATTGTGACTTATATAGAGAAGATTATTTAACTTGCGTAAATATTTTATTCACTTCCTTGGTTTTCAACTTGTAGTTGGAAAAATTAAATTCCTCTTACTTAGTCTTTGCTCTTCTGATAATGGCATCATTATAGTATCCAAGTATTCTGTACTTACAACTAATTAAATTAGTACATTAGGAGGTCTTGGAAGTTCTAACTCTCAGCTCTAAAGCATTCTTGCTCTTACAACATACTCCATTACTCAGTCTTTATTATTTTTAGCAACTTTTTCATTGTCAGGTTCCATGGTCTACAAACGTCTAAGAAGATTACTTGTATGACTTGCTATTGCAGGTAAATAATGCCGGGACAAACTACAGGAAAGCAACTGTGGAATACACTGCTGAAGATTTTGCAAAAATTATGTCAACCAACTTCAATTCCGCTTATCACCTCTGCCAACTCAGTCACCCTCTTCTGAAGAGTTCTGGGTCTGGAAGCATTATTTTCATATCCTCTGTGGCGGGTGTTGTGAGTCTGGGTACGGGATCCATTTACGGAGCTAGTAAAGGTAATGCATGAATTGTGAAACAGAATTTCAGTATTTACTGCCTTGGTTGATTTATTCTCACTCTCACATTACTCTTTCAGCTGCGATGAATCAAATTACGAAAAATTTGGCTTGTGAGTGGGCAAAAGACAATATTAGGGCCAACACAGTTGCACCTTGGTACACCAAAACCTCACTTGTTGAACATGTAAGACTCCTTTTTCCCAGTAGATCCTTCAATTTTGTAATGATAACTTCATGAGTTCATTCATCTTCATCGTGTGTATGGATGGAAAAGTATTTAAAAATTTTCCATGTTAGAAAATTCAAAAAAATAAATCCTTGGGTTTATCGGTTATCCTTGTATGGAGTATTTGTCTTGGCCTCTTTTATGGTTTTGCCTCTTGGGTCTATCAACACCCTCTCGACTAGTTTGGGGTATGGGTGGATACATCTTGACCCCCGCCGGGATTTTACTAGGTTGTTCTTGTTGTTGGAAAATCCTTTTTTTCCCTATTTCTCACATAAATCTTCACATCTTTGTATGAGTTCCTCTTTAAATTAATCTCTCTGACAGAGAACATACAGAAACACACTTTTGAACGAAAAGTTGGAATTTTTTCCCCTCAGTATTTTGCTTCCCTAACCTGGTATAATGTTGTCATGTTGTTTAAGTTCAAACATCTAAATTTTCTTGTGTGTGGGTTATTCAGTTGCTGACTGACCAAAAGTTCATGAACGAAGTCATATCTCGGACCCCTCTGAAAAGGGTAGCTGAGCCTGAAGAGGTATCATCAATGGTAGCATTCCTCTGCCTTCCTGCTGCTTCTTATGTCACTGGACAGACCATTTGCGTTGATGGCGGAATGACTGTGAATGGTTTCTTCCCTCAGCTCTACTAGAGCTTCTGTTTGCTTTCCTGCTTTGCAGTAGTCATCCTCCACCAATAAGCTTTAAGTTGCTCATACTTTGCTTTAGCTCAAACAGTTTAATCTCCGTGTCCAGGAACTACTGTACTTTTGATGTAAAGGTAGTTTTTGTTGCTCAACCTCGAATGTTGCATGGAAATACGATCCTATCATCATTGTGTCTAGATTTGAATTGTTCGTTGTTGCATGTGGTACAAGTCATTGAACTTTATGCTTTTTTTTTTTTGCCTTTTCTTTCCCTTAGGCCTTCATGCTAGAAATTCTACGCTCGATATAAAGAATCTTGCACCCGTTTACTCATTCAATCTACTCCCGCTTAATGAGTGAGGTGAATGCATGTGACACATTCTAAACTAAGGCCATTCTTCCGATGACATAGGCCGCGCTTCCGTGACAAAAAATGCACCCGATACTCTTATTTTACCAAGGTAAAAGTATTTAAGAGTTGCATTATGATGAGCTAGAGGCCTAGAGTCTGTCATCTCGTGTCACATGTACTATGTGAAGTAGTCGTTGATTGGCTCGGTGCATCGACTACTAGTGGATGGTTCACTCATTCATCATCCAGCTCATCTAAGGTAGGAAACCTTAGGATGATAACATTTTCTTCCTTTTGAAGATGGTCAAATTTTCTCTCTTTTTTCGATATGAAAAATTTAGGGTGAGGGGATGACGCCCCAATCCAAGGACAGAGAAGACCCAAGGGCTCATAGAGCTCTTACAAGAGGATTTACATTTGCCTCACCTCAAGGAGACTAGTTGAGAATCAAACCTGCGACATGTCAGATCCTGTTTCAAAAGTTTCTCTTTATGATTGAGGAACTAAAGAAGGGTCATTGTTTTATTGGGCCTGTTGGGCTAATTTTTACGCGCTGTTAACCCTTATTCCGAATAATTTGGGCCGTTCTCCTGGGCTCAAATTTACCCGCCACTACTGCCAGAGGCGGTTACCCGATTTCTAATAGTTCTCGATCATAGCAACTCCGCATAAATGTCATTATGCTATCTTTTTATTTCTTACGCAAACCACTTGCCTTTCATCTTCTTATCAAGGAAATCCATTGAAGAATCCCAGAAAAGCAAGCAGGATTTATTGATTGATCTCTTTCTTCTCCCCCTCCTTTTTCGGTCACCAGATTCGAGAAAAAATATCAATCACAACAATCTCGTAAGGAACAACGATGCAAACCCCTAAAACAACACAAGAGATCCCAATTGTTATCGTAATCAACTGACCTTTACGCCCTTACATTTATTATTTCTGATTGAAAGTTCCAACCTTTTGTTTTGATGATCGATTGTGGTATCATCGCTGAACTTTGGTTTCGATTGTGAGTATATCTGGTTTGCTCTTGTGAGATCGTTGTATCCGGAGTTAGGGTTAGGGTTTTGGTTTTCTCTGGTCTAGTTTACGTGTTGATTCAATCCCCGATCATTTGGTTTTGATGTCTAAGTTGTCTAATTCGGATCCCCTTTTTTAATGCGTGCTCTTTCTTTGTTTCTGCTTTTCTTTTTGGTAAGCTGATTGTTGACTTTGCTCCTTGAATCTGTTTGAATTGATCATATATTCGTTATTTTGAATGATTTCCTCTTTGATCTGGATTGTCAAAAAGAAGCTTATGAAGGTGGATGTTTGTTATTTTAATTCGATTTTCTACAAGTTTTAGATTTAAAAATTGTTCAAATATTTGAGATTGTTCAGATCAATTGACTCTTTTTTTGGTTGTGGATGCTGAAAAGTTACCAATCTAGCATTTTTTTGATGTGTTTGTGCCATCCTAGATTTTTATTGTTCTCACTATCTGCTTAATCCAGTTTGTTGTAATAATTTGAAGATCTCCGAATGTAAAATGGATATCCTATGTTGATCTTAAATGACTCTGATTCTCTTCTGCAGTACTAGCTGCAGGGTTGAAGGTCATTGACTGTTGGGAAGACATAGGCATAAGTTCTCAATCAGGGCACATATCATCAAGAATTGTAGATTACTGCATATTAACCACTTTGGACTTTGGAGTATTGCATGTGGACTTGGCTTTCATTTTCTTTGTAGCACCAAATAAAGATTCCTGTTTTAGATGCGGTAAAATTTTAATCAAGAGTCGCAATATTCAAGAGCTTCAAGTTCTGAGAAAAAAAACAACACAAACATCTTTTCTGGTGAGTTTAGAATGGAGAATATTTCATCTGTATGCTTATGTGTTATGTTCTGAGTGAAATTTTATGCTAAAAAATCATATTAACCTGTTTTGTGTTGATGATGCTAGTTATCATTAAGGTAAAAGAAAGTAAGAAACCTAATTTGCTAATTAAGATGACAATGAGGATCTAAAAACCGTGTGTGAAAATATCCTAAAGCTGATAAGCTACAAATATACCTAGGTTTTTTTCCTTCTTAGTAGTAAACCAAAATGATCAGCCTTGCTATCCATCAGTGGTTGTCTCATCACTTAAGGACGGGGTGCTTTGTTGTGTAATGGACTTGTGAAGGAAATGCTGTGATCTTGATACAGTGGTAACTTGTCAGAACATTGCCAAGAATGCTTGGTTAGTGCAAGGGAAGCTTTGTTTTGTTGCACAGTGGGTAAATTGACGCTAACAGAGTTGGTGATATCTGTATATGGCTGAAAGTTATTTTTGAAGCATAACAAATTGCTTTTCAGGGAAGAGACAGTGTATGTCAGAATACATATGGGACTACTTTTTGTCTGATGTATGTTTGTCAGTCGATGTGAAGTTTATATTGCAAGGCATTGGAGTGGCAGCTCACATCTCAAATGAAAGTTACACATCTCCAGCAAGAGGAAGGCACAGGCTAAAATTTTAGTGAGAAGAATGTTGCTTTGACTTTCTGTGGATGGTTATTAAGATGTCATTAATAGCTATTTTGATGTGTGCATGTGGAGATAGCAGCTTCTACCAGATAATGCTATCGCCTGATATGTTTGATGTTCAATATTCATCCAGAAAACTGGTATCCTGGATTTGATATTTGTCTAAGAAATTGTAGCTTTAAAGTGATTGTGGAGAGATAGTTGCACAGTCACAAGAATCATATGATCATGCTGTAACACTGAGGGATGACCAGAACCTCTTACTGTATTATTGAATCCCTTGATATGTTTGATGTTCAATATCTGGTTGGTTGCAGAACATTGCATTTTCAAGTTGGGAATTGTATAGTTCAATTTGTAGCCGAGTGAGTATGAGGTCAGGCCTAAGGTTCTTCTTATGTGAATCAGCTTCACAGTGGACTTGAGATTGCAGTGGTCACAACGTGACTTGATTGGGTTAAAATTGATAGGGTGAAGCCTTATCTAGCCATACTTGTAAAGAAAATTTTGAATTAGTTCTGGTATATTATTAGATGCATTAAAATCCTTAGATATGCAATGAATAGGGGAGGGCTTTCAAGTCTTCTTTGTTTGATCTATTTCCTTTTTGCATCAAAGTGAGATGAAACCTAAAGAATTAATTGTAGGACCTATATTTTGCCTGATTCTCTTTAATATTCACTATGATTTAAGTTGTTTCTAACAATGTGTTCTAAGTAGCAGCATCAGTGTATCCAAGATGCTGACTTGTAAGAAACGAAGCTTATCAACTGATCCAGATATTTGTGCGCTTCACAAGGAGTGTGATGAAGCATTGTGCCCTATCTGCATGGAGCACCCACATAATGCAGTTCTACTTCTGTGTAGCTCACATGGCAAAGGCTGTAGGCCTTACATATGTGACACCAGTTACAGGCATTCAAATTGTCTAGACCGATACAGAAAACTCAATGAGGATTCTAACCCTTCACCATCTAGCCTTGAGATGACTCAGCAACAACCTCCTAGCAATACCTCAGAGGATGGCTTATTTGAAATCACAGATGCTCCGAATCCAAGGAGAGGTAAACTGAACAACTTAAAATGCCCGTTGTGTAGAGGGGATGTGCAAGGCTGGAAAGTCATTGAAGAGGCTCGGGAATATTTAAACATTAAAACCCGGTGTTGCTCCAGGGAGTCGTGTTCGTTTGTGGGCAACTACAGCGAACTAAGAAAACATGCCAGGAGCCAACACCCTTGTGTTAGGCCTGCAGAGGTTGACCAGTCAAGACAGCAAGCGTGGAGACGGTTAGAGCACCAGAGGGAGTACAGTGACATTGTCAGTGCAATTCAATCTGCAATTCCTGGTGCTGTTGTGTTTGGGGACTACGTAATAGAGAATGAAAATAGCAACGCAACGGCTTTCTTGACTTTTCAGATGCTCGGGTCAATGGAGGCAAGGGGTCGGTCAAGGGGGACGGGTTGGTCAAGGCATAGGCGGTCAAATGGACGAAGGTATTTCTGGGGAGAGAATCTGCTGCGTATGAGATATGAAAGTGATGGAGATAATGATGAAGATGTTAATGTGATTAATATCGGTAATGATGATTTGGCTTCTAGTAGAAGGCGAAGGCGGCGTTTAACTCAGACCAGATCTAGCAGGGATCAGCTCTGAGGAAATGGTATTGCCAGATACACTGGTAAAAGTTTAACCCAGAAGTTTTTAAAATAAAATCTATATTTACATTATTTGTGCTGAAATTTGGAATTTCTGTGGTACATTGTCTTAGAATTGCTGTGGCAGAACGGCCTTTGCAGTAGACTACGAGGTCTGTTCCTTCTTGTGGTATTCAAGGAGCAAGCACTGAGAAGTGCAAGATTTATCATCTCAAAATCGTTCAAGTGATTGTCTTTGTTTTCTTCTACTTCATTTAAGCAGTTTCAAACTTTCAATCCATTACACTTCGAAATCTTTGTTTACATATGTGTTGTTAATTATCAATGTTGTAGACTCCTTTTACATTGTACAGAAGTCATGATGAATCAAGTCTTTCATTCCAAATCTTCACATATTCTGAGCGAATTGGTTCTAAATTATATTATTGGCATATATTATTTTTATTGTTTCATTTTCAGTTTTTACCCTTGGGTTCCCTTTGGTTTGGAGTGGCGAATACTATACCCCAGGCAGAATTGATTTGCGGCCTGAGAATATTAAGGAATCCTATATCGGTGACACCCTCTGTGATCACAGTCTCAAACTTACGTTGCCCAAAAAATTATAAAAACGAATTATCATGTTAATTACTTTCTTTGGTGAATTAAGTACGAAGTTTAAGACCCACCAGAGAGAATCAATGTGCTTCGAGTCTTCCGAGACCTTCAAATTTGGTTACCGAATAGTAATTTTTATGAAAGATAAAGAGGAAAGTGAGGACTGAGGAGAGTAATAGGGTTTTTCATGCTGTAAATTTATGAAATTAACAAGGGTAATCTAGAGAATGAGAAAATGATATTTTATTTTTATGATTCTTCCCTTAAATAAAATGGAACGTTAGGCGGCCTCTAGGCGGAGAGGAACCGACGAGCACCTTGGCGACCTAGATGCTCATGTTTCTAATCTCAACTGATCTTTTAGTTTACTAGACAAGCGTATTAGATTGAGCTACCGACATAAAGCTTGGTAGTCGGGACAACTGACAAAGCAAGCAATACAACAACTACAAGCGAAATGAGCAAAATAAAAGAGACAACAACAAATCATTGTGATGTTATAGAGGGAGTATGCATGACATAACCACGAGTTAGTAATGGACTAATCCAAACATATAGTGTCACCAAGTAACAAGTCAGAATCCACACTACCAAACCTCTAACCGAAACCACAATTCATCTCTAAGCAAACACACTTATATCTCGACTCTCCTTCTACCAAAAAAACACACATTATATCTAGTAGAGATCTTAGCAATGCCCAATTTAATTAAAATTTTTTATTAGTATTTTAATGTTGGGTTTTGCCCACACAACACCAAGCGCACGGGGATATAGCCTCGGAGCAAATAGGAGCCGGATAAGTAAGTGCTCATCAAATTAAAACCAATAAATCATTTGAATTGAGCAATCATTAAAACACAATGACTTGTTATATATTGGAATACCATCGATGTTAACAAGGATATCACTCAAAAACACTTTATAAGATCATCTCAAGCATTTCATGTTTTCGATTTGGCATCCACAATGCTCAGCTTTTAAGGTGTTGCATGATTTGGATCTCTGTCAAACTTTCACCATCCTTTGTTCCCAACTCCATCATTATTATGGGTCATTTTCCTAAAACCCCCTTGATGAAGGAGACAACCTCCTTGATTCCCTCTGATCTATCTTCACCGTCCTGATTAGGCCACGTCACCCTCGTCACGATTTAAAATAAAAAAGGAAAACCCAAATGTAAGGTAATAGTCAGAGAAGCTCATGCATGCAATGCAAAATAACCCAGCAAAGCAATCAAGATCTCCTCGTTCTCGCCTTTTTATACTTGTTTATTCATAGTTTTGCTTTGATTGAGCTCCCCATGTGATTGTGAGGCTAAATTAATCCTTGAGAAGCCTCTATTTAAATTGGCCTTCAAATATCTTTTATTTCCACAATTCCACATGCTCAACCAATAATTCCCCATATTATATATATATATATATATATATATATATATATATATATATATTTCTGTTGGCTGATTATAGAAGTAAATTAACAATTTGAATTATTGTACGCACGCATACCAAAATTTGTGGATTTAGACTTTCTTGGTGTGAAGTTCTTATAGTATCTTATAAATACGTGTTCGATTTAAATAAGTACACTCAATCATGCTGGAAAAATACTTATGCACGAATAAATACTAAAGGTGCAAGCGTGTATAAGGAGCACAAAGACAGAGCCAGTTACACTTTGTTAAAGTCAAGCGGTCGGCGGACCAATCAACGGAGGTGTCCGTTCGTACGCACATGCGGGATAGACCTAACACATAAGTCGAGTGAGATTTCATCTTTAAACCAGTTCACAAGGTGAGGTTATTTATTTTCACGCGCTCCCTTAAGTAGTAACTGGTGTAGACCGATTGACACTTGATATCATGCCTAGAGGCCAGCAAGCCCAAATTACGAGCTAGCCCCAGGCAACGCAGTAGATAGCATTTTGCTAGGCTATACATCTTGACAAAAATAACTAAGAAAAGCACCCAAAATCAAACAAACTCTGGTACTAAAGTACGGTGGGAAATTAACGGAGGTGATTGTTAGTACACACATGTTTGATAGGCGTAGCACATAAATTTTGTGAGATTTTCGTCTGTACACACATACGGAATAGGACTAGTGCATAAGTTAAGTGAGATTTCATCCTTAAACTAATTCACAAGTTGAGACTATATATTTTCATGTGCTCCCTTAAGTAGCTGTTGGGATTAAACTTGGTTTAAATTTCAGTCATAAGTATACTGTCATTGTTATAATTATATTTGTTTTTAATGGAAGTCTTTTAGTCAAAATTTAGTTAGTGATGTTGTGTGCATTTCATAAGTATATTTTGTTGGGAGTCTTATTCTGTTTTAAGTCAAGAAGTTAATTAGGTTGGTTAATTATTTAACTATCATAACAATAAGTTGAAGTCTGTTATAATTACAGTTAGAAAAAGTCACTTTCTAATTGTATATAAGTGTATGTAATCATGTCTGGTGTAAAATAGAGAGTGTCCAACTATTTCACACATAATAAAAGCATCTTTGTGTGTAAAAAAAAGGATAGTTATTACAAGTTCAATGCAAAAAAAATGTGTTGAACATCTAACGGTCTAGACTGATTGCCACTTGATATCATGTCTTGAGTTGGTAAACCTAAATTACGGGCTAGTCCAAACAACGGTAGGTAGCATTTTAAGCCCGACCCAAACAACCAAGAAAAGCACCCAAAATCAAACAAGCTCTAGTACTATGTTAAAGTACGATGGGTTAGTCAATGAGGGTGATTGTTCAATTCGTGCGTACATGTGTGATAAGCTTAACACATAAGTCCAGTGACATTTCATACTAATACCAATTTACAATATGAGATTTTATTTTCACATGCTCCTTTAAGTGGCAACTAACCCTAACAAGTTGACACCTAACATCATACCTTAAGGCCAACAAGCCTAATGAGTTAGCTCAAATCACGGGCTAGCCCAGGTAAGTGCATAGAGCATTTTACAATATCCGACCACTCAACCCGAACAACTAAGGAAGGGACTTGAGATTGAACAATTTCTTATACCATGTTAAAATTTAGTGGATCAATCTACGCCCATCTATATACATACATGCGCAATAGACCAAGTTTATAAACCTAATAAAATTCCAATCTAAAATATATCAATAAAAGGGATAACTTATAAGCTTATATAAAAGACATTTAAATCTTCAAATTATCAATGTGGAACTCTTTAGTTCCACACACTTCTTCTATGTTATATTGATCCATATGTGGCCACCTTCCTTTTAAAATGGCAACCTCTTGCAATTTGCAAAGAATACACAAAATTATTATGTTGCCTTGTGATATAGTACAATGGTAAGTTCTTACTTCGGTTTCTGTGAAATATAATTACGTCTATGTAGTTAGTTTAAACATTAAGGCACCGTTTGGCACTAGAATTTTAGGAGGTTTTGCCCGCTAGCTGGAGCTGAATTTGATGATTTTCAGCGCCCTCCTACCTCCAAGGGAAAGAGCTTTTTCGCTAGCTTAATGAGGGTAGCTGGAGAGCGCTCCTGCATGCCGAATGAAACCTAAATTGTGTTCTTATAGCTTAATGGCAAACTTGCAAACTTTGACAGAGCTAGAATAATCCTTTCGTTTGGACAAACATTCCTTCCCTTCTTTTTATCAAGAAAGCACTCCGACAAATTAAACAGCCACCCCAACTCCAATAGAGAACATCATATTAATCAAATCACATACACCAAAAAAAAAAAAAAAACTGCAATAACAGTCTAACACTACCATGTATATCAGTATATGGTTTACAAAATTGCCACCAAAGCCAATTTTTTTCCTTCCATATATTTTTTGCATTATTACTTCCAAAACTCAAGTCCTTAATCTCACCATCCAAATTAATTAACCCTCCAAAATCTCCCCACGAAATTACATCCACATGGTTAGCTTATATAATATTCTACCCAACATTATATGGAGAATCATAAGCCAACCAGCCTCTATACATTGCCTGGTTGTCTCCCCACCTTATTTTTTTCTTACAGATTTCCACTAAACAAAAAACCATGTTAATTTGTCTTGTTCTTGCCTTTTCCAAGGACCCAAACATTTTCACAGGAATCTTATGCATACAGACAGCACATTTAGATCTCCATTCTCCTTACCCATTTTGACCAAATAATTAAACATTGAAACTCACTACATTGAGGACCTTTTTTTTTCTTTTCCAACTTAATATAAAAGCTATGCTTATGCAAGTGAGCATTTTGCAAAGTCTTCAAAAGCTCTCTTTCTGAAAAAAACTTTGAGATCTCAAAAGAGCAAGATTTTTATTATCATCTTACACAAACTAATACATAAACTCAATGAAGATGAAGAAGGAAGATATAATCCGCGGGCTAGCCAACATCCGTCATGGTAAATCAGCATCAGCTGATCAAATAACTTCCTCTTCACCAGCAACATCGTCATCGTCATCATCAACAACAACAACAACAATAACACATCATGCTGGGAGCAAAGTGTTGCCAATAATTGAAACTAATTCGACGTCTTCATCAACAAGATCATCACAGAAGGAAACTGACCAAGAAAATCATGGTGATTCATCTGATCCGATGACTCGAAAAGCCAAGGCCTTGTCTAGGATGAAGGAGCTGATGAGATGGGCTGCAGCTGCTAAGGCCCAAAAGGGTGGAAAATACATTGGAAGAAAGGTAATAATGGCTTAATTATGAGTCCTTTGTAATAGTACTATTATACACAAATGCACCATCTGATATGAAGTTAAATGTTACAAATGTGCATTAATTGATCGATATAAGGTTATATGTGTTTTTTTATTGTTTTTGTTTTTGGTTATAGGTTATGTATTTTAGGAACAAGGGAAATCTTAAAGGATTGAATAGTGTTGATGGTGAATTTACAAGTGATTCTCCAAAAATCAGTTTTAGATGGGATGTGGAGAGTTGTTCAACCACATCATCTGCCATCTCTGTGTCTTCTATGCCGCCATTGATGAATGTTGGAAGATCGGATCGCTTTGAGCCTGATATTAGGAAGGGAAACTGGATCACCACCGATGACGAATGTGAGCTCCTTGATTTCTTCTTCCTTATGAACAAAATTTTCACTGATAAACACTATTTGATCTTCTTGATGAACTGATTTATATATTTTGCATTTGTTTGTCACAGTTGTGGTACTAGAGCTTTGAAGGAGGAAAAAAGGGTGATTTGACCATGTATCAATTAAGCAATTAATGTCTCAAATGTATTAAATGATTGTATGATGATTGAATCATTCATCTAGTATGTGACTGGCTAGTGGGTCTTGTACATGAAGGTCCCATAACAATCGTTTACCGATTTGAATTAGTATAACTAATTAGGTTTATGAAGGGAGTATTTGCTTTATACCCATTCATCTGACGGAGGATGTGTAAATCAGCACCAAAGTGGTTCAACGTTAGTTTTTTGAGAAGTTCTCATTCTCCTAACTTAGTTTATGTTTCAATCGCACAACTTAGCCTATGATGTATGCTGCAAAGCTCTCACTCCCTATATTTCAAAAATAGATAACTAGTTTATGTGATGTTGTATTTTGTTAGTTTGTTTATAATGCTTCTTTTTTATGGGTGGTTGTATCAGTTTTGCAGAATTTCCTATGTACGTATTGCAATTTCATTTTAGCTTCATCCTTGTGATCGTGTTATTGTTAAATCAATTTTACTAAGTTTATTAATTTTCTCTTATTTCTTCCAGTCTAGCAAATCTACCTAATTAGTCCCTTTTTGTCTAATTCCATTGTTTACCAAGTTCAACTTACACCATTAATCCACTACAAGTTTACAAAAGTAGAATTAATCAAAAACCATAACCATACCGTTAGTTATCAATTAGCCGCTATCGATAACCGTAAAATTCAATACGATTCATCGGTTAATCGACTTTTAGAAGAAAAAATATTTTTTTAATCAAAAATCATATTTTTAATTTAAAAATAGCTTATTCTTCAATAAAATAAACTTAAAAATTAAATTAAATGCAATCACATTATACATCTACTTCATGAAATGCATTACTCTTAAAATGATAAACCTATAATGTTCATAAACCTAAAATAAATATAAATATCTAATTAAAAACAAAGCATCCAAACATTAAAATACATATAATGCTCATAAACTCAAAATAAGACACAAATAAAAAAATCCAAATATTAAAATCCAAATAATGTTCCTAAATCTAAAATAAGAGCAAATATCTAATCTCAAATTATCCAAATGTTAAAATATATAATCGAAGACTCATGCACTCAGCGAGCGAAGTAGATTGTTGCGAGGGATGCAAAAGACATTATGTACTGGAGACCTGCAAATTCGAGTTCTTTTAGCACGAAAACGGCCTATGAACTCATCCATAATAAATAGAATCAGATTGATCACCCCCTCTGGAGCAAAATCTGGAAAATTGACGCGCAGCAGAGAGCTCGTCACTTTGTTTTTCTTGTTGCTCATAATTCCATCATGTCCAATGAAAACGAGTTAAGAGACACATTGGTACCTCTGATGCATGTCCAAGGTGTGGAGAGGTTGAATCCCTATTGCATCTTCTTAGAGACTGCACACAAATTGCTCAGGTTTGGAAGGCTCTGGCAAGTAATGCTTTGCCCGCCAACTTTTTCTCTACTATGGACTGTCGAGACTGGTTTTTCTTGAACATTCAGTCCCTAAATTCATGGAGCTCCACTTTTACTACCATGGTGTGGATGACTTGAAAGACTCGGAACACGCTTGTTTTCGAAGTTAAGGATGATGTTAATCATCTAAGCGTAAAAGTTGTGAACACAGTGGAGTCCTATAAAGTGGCCAAGGCTGCTGCAAATCAGGTTCTCCCAAATATTCAAAGTTCTCCGCGAGTTATGCATTAGGAACCCCCTCCCTCGGGCTAGTTGGTGTTCAATACCGATGCTATTTCAAAGGGAAATCCTGGCATGGCGGGTGGAGGCGGAATCTTTAGGGATCATATGGGTCGATTCGTTCAAGCCTATTCCTTTCAATACGGTTTTATTGATGCTTTGAAGGCGAAACTGAGTGCAATCCATAGAGGCCTGCAAATAGCCAAACATATGGATTTTACTCATGTTATCATTCAGTCCGATTCCATTGAAGCTATACGTCTTCTTAAGCAGCAGGTTGTTCAACCTCATAAGGACTATCACTTGATCACTCAATGCTGCCATTTGATCCGAGATAGCTCTTGGAGCACTAAGCTGGTTCATGTGTCTAGGAATGCCAACAAAGTAGCGGATGCTCTCGCTAATTTTTCCTTAAGTTTAGATTTTCCTCTTGTTGAATTTTTTTATGTCCATGATTGTTTTGCTCAGGCTTTGGATTGTTTTGCTCAGACTTTGGCCTCGGATGTACCTCCCTTTATGGGAAACATTTCTACTTAATTAATCAGTAAGAGCATCCCCAACAGATTTCCCAAATTCTTGAAAATTGGAATTTTGGGGAATTTGGGTCACTTTTTTGCCCCAACAGTTTCTCCGTCCCATTCTCCATCATAGAGAGATTCTCCAATAATAAATAATTTTTTATTTATTAGGTAAGATTCTATTATATTTTATTTCCCTATAAGTCAAATAACAAATAATTTATCATTTATTAGGTTAAGATTTTAAAATATATTTATTAAGTAATGTACAATAATTTATATGGTAAACATAAAAAGTATTAAATGCAATGCTCCAAAATGAAGAATTTGTTGGAGTTAGGTTGATTTTTTTTTTGGAAAATTTGACAATTGGTTCTCCATTTTAGAGAAAGTGATAGGGAATCTATTGGACTTGCTCTAATACCCGCAGGAGCCTAGCTCCGTTTTCAGTTTAAAAAAAACGAGTGAAGTAGACCCATCAATTCTAGGGCTGCTCGAATACAATTTACCTTGTGCTACTCTTCTTATTTATTGTTACAAAATACAAACAAAAGAACACGGGCAGAGTCCAAATCCATTAGTTGTTCTGGGCCTTCAAATCCATTAGAAAGAAATTGGGCCTACTTGGCCCAGATTAATCCTACGTGCGCGCCACGCGGTCAAGTCAAAGCTTTATAACCACGTATTCTCTCTCAAAAAAATAGGAAAAAGAATCCCTAAAATATATCTATAAGAAGAACAGAACGCCTACTCCAGCAATTTTAGGGCTTTCGGGTGAGGTTTTAGGGGGCCATTTGAAAGGAGGTTTAGGGTTTCTCTCTCCATCATCACCATTCTCTTTGTCTCTCTTCTCAAGGGAGTGGAGCAGCCATGGATAGGTATCAGAGAGTCGAGAAGCCGAAGCCGGAGACTCCGATCAACGAGAATGAAATCCGTGTTACCAGCCAGGGCGTTGTCAGAAACTACATCAACTATGCCATGAGTCTTCTGCAGGTGAATCTCTCTCGACTTTTATACTTTTTTTTTTCGATTTTTGGAAACGGTTTCCGCGTTTTGACCGTTTCGTTGTTCGATTTCTGGAAATCCCCTAATTGATGGTTGTGAGCAGTCTGCTTGTCCTCGTTTTCTGATGATTCTATTTTGGTTGTTTTGATTCTGGTTTTTCATCGATTCGATAAATGTAGAGTTTCGATTGTTTTTGTATCTCAATACTGGTGAATGTGTAGGCGAAATGATAGATAAGAATTCGTTGCTACTGTTTTCTGTCTTTGATGTCGAGTGCAATTAAGCTGCATGCTTTTTAAGTGATGCTTTAATTAATTTGCGTTTCGTTAAAATAGCCGCTTGCATGATGATATGTGGAGTGGTGATTTTTGTTGTGTGATTCAAGTGGGAAAGGTTAATTGGCCTTCCTCTGCACATTTTGACATGTAGTTAGGCTGAGAAATGTGGATTCTATGGAGGATTAATAGTTATTCAAGTTTGAAGTTTTGTTATGATCAACAGGCTTGGCTCAACTTTGGACGCCTGTTTTTCTGTTTTAGGCCATTTTTTAATGTTCATTGCAAGTATTAAATTTGTCATTGTTTTGGACCAATAGTTGCTTATGAAAATTTGAACATGTGCAAGTGCAATGTTGATATGAGGCATACATTTGTTTTGCGATTTGTGAAATATTATGTTATATGATTTATCATGAAGTGATGTTTCTTTCTTTCTACTTGATTTTTGAACTTAAAAGGTCTCTGTTAGTGTTTAGAATGAAATGTCAATCATTGTGATCTGTATCTTTGAATAGTGGGATTGTGGTTATGTTGCAACTCTTTTTTGTTGACGGTTTCTTTCTTTCGTGCCAAATTTTTTGCAGTTCTAATGTTCTATTTCAGTGACAGACCATGATTTAAATTAATTTCTTTCATCTTTCATTAGGAAAAACAAGAAAAGGAGATTGTGTTGAAAGCAATGGGACAGGCAATCAGCAAGACAGTAGCGATTGCTGAGATCATAAAGGTAAATTGTTTGTTGTATATGAATATAATGGCTCTTGTTACTTTCTCAAGATCTTCCTCTTTGCAAATAATTGTCTTGACAATTTGTTTAAATATTTTAACAGAAGAGGATCCCAGGGCTGCACCAAGATATTGTCATTAGCTCTGTGAGCATAACTGATGTTTGGGAACCCATTGAAGAGGGCCTTGTACCGTAAGTTCTGATGAATCTGATCTATAACATTTCTCTGAATATGAATGTAGAGATATACTTCAATATGAACATGTTTTTTTTTAATCTTCAGTTTGGAGACAACTCGCCAAGTATCAATGATATCAATTACCCTCTCACCGAAAGAGCTGGACCAGAACTCTCCTGGGTATGCTATGATCGTTTTTAGTGTTTGTTTTTAATCTGATATGCTTGAAAGTAAAACCTTAATCTGAAGTACATGCACTTGATTTAGATGAACATGTGATTCTCCTGCTTAAAGTTACATGGGGTTGATTAGATGATTACGTGGTTCTCCTTCTTGCAAGGACATGGTTTCACAGTTTAGATATTTATGCAATTATTTAGTTTATGGAAAGTGTGCAACTTCATATGGAACCTTCATCTTATCTTTTGCATTGGCCAGCTTAAATTGAGTTGAGATTCTCTCAATATAATGGTCATAACTCTTATTTTAACCAATAAGAAAATCTGCATATCCGTACATCCTGTTCAAAGCTTCAAGGTCATAAACTTTTTATATTTAGGTACCAAGCTCCAGCTAATGTGGATCAGTCAAAGCAGCAGTATCAGTATCAGCAGCAACAACCTTATTCTAGGCAATCTCGAGGGCCATACAATGCTGTCAATGACGGTGAGATGTTTGGATAATGATTAGTGTAGAACTAAATACATGTGACATCTTAACTTAAATTTCTTGCTCTAGGGGATTCATATGGTCGAGGGCGTGGTCGCGGTAGAGGGAGAGGCAGAGGCAGAGGATGGGGCAACAGGGGTGGATATGGATCATACCAATATCAAGGTATGCATTTGTAATTATTTGCTCCTTATTTAGAACTTCACTGTCTATTTTGCCAGTATTCTTGACACAAGCTTTTTTGCTGATTACTTTTGCTTCGTTACAGACAATGCTGGGTATTCAAATGGCGGATATTCAAACTGGGGTAGGGGTGGTGGGCGAGGCAGAAGCCGGGGCTATGGTGAGTCTCTGGTACTGTTTGTAGGTATTTATAATAAAATGTGGCAAGAGTTGGATTCTTGTGGACCTAGGGGAAGTTCAGAATCAATTTCAACTCTCAAAGAGCCAATGTACATTGGCTGCATCATAATTAAGATTTAAATCTGAGATTCTATATCATTCAAAATACATCTACATTATGCTTTTGTCTATGTTTGTATAATTATGATTTTGAGTGTCTCATTGGTGACTTTGGTGTATGCTGTGTAAAAAATCCCAGTATTTCTCATTCTTCTCCTGTCTTATCCAATTTGTTCAAGTCCACCTGACACATTGCAATTGTTGTCATAGGTGGTGGTGGACGTGGTGGCTATGGTGGTGGACGTGGTGGATATGGTGGTGGCGATGGTGGTTATGGTGATGGAGGTTATGGTGATGGTGGATATGGTGGTGGACGTGGTGGATATGGTGGTGGTGATGGCAGTTATGGTGGTGACGGCGGTTATGGAGGTGGTGGAAGAGGCAAAAGCTATGGCAGTGGTGATGGTGGCTATGGTGCTGGTGGAAGAGGAAAAAGCTATGGTGGTGGTGATGGTGGCTATGGTAATGGTGGCAGAAGCAGAAACTATGGTGGTGGTGATGGTGGCTATGGTGGTGGTGACGATGGTTATGGTGGTGGTGGAAGAGGAAGGGGCTATGGTGGTGGCGGCTATGGTGGTGGTCGAGGAGGAGGCCGTGGTTATGGCCGTGGACGTGGTGGACGTGCAGGAGGTGGCCGCACCAGGGGTGGCTATTCCAACCAAGAATAGGTTTGACGGGGCTGCCTTTATCTGTTTTACTTTGCTTGCTTTGCCTTGGCTTTGAAAGTTGGAAGGGGTTAGGTTAATATGTTGAAGAACAAGAGGAGATAAAACAAAAACACTGGTTTGGGATTCGAAGCATGATATTATGGAAAAAAAGTAAGTTTGATTGGTTGATGCTAGTTTATGATGTTGTGTTGTTTTTACCATGGTTTGAAGAAAAAAATGAAGGATAAGGGCAGGCTTGTCATGTTTCATAATTATGCTATGTTTTTCAACAGAACTTTACTATATAAGCCAAGCGCCAAAGAATCTTATTCCTTTGTTGATGTGTAATTCTTTTGACATCATCTTTTAATCCTTTTGTATGTCAAATTTAATTATCCATGCTTTGATATTGTTAGTTCCCAGATTTGTTCCATTTTTGTTCACCATTTTTTTTTCTGAAATTGTAATTTAATCCAACCTTGAGGGCCCAAAATGACTTCTCTAGATTGTTTTGTTTTCCCACTTTCTATATTTGTCAACTGAGGTAACATGGTGCAACTTGCAAGGTCGGCTATATATGCCTTGTCTATATAGTGCATGTAAGTAAACACTTTTAGAATAAAGGTTTAGTCAAAAAGGTGAGATTGTTCAGTTTGTTTCTATAAAATTTGGTTTAAGAAACCTTTTTAATGACAAATTGAATATTTCTTCAAGGGTCCATCCCTTGTTCTGTCATACTGAAAGTCTCTTAGTTTGCTGTATTATGATGAATGTAGACCATATTTTGTCACAGATTAATCTTTGTACTTGTATATTGGTGGTGGATTTCCCCGCAGTCTATCTCTCTCAGTGCTGAACCAAGCGCATATACATGTCTAAATTCATTCCCAATGCCAAAGCCGTTCTCTTCCACAATCGTATTGCACATCGAAACAAAATCTATTAAACACTATCAAGAACCGGAAAAATGTACTTTAAACGAGAAGCCAACTAAGTGATATAATTTCAATCATTTACAACTAAAACAATGAATAAAAAAAGTGAGAAGCCTATGTAATAATACTAAAACAAAAGTTAACTAGTACTATATGATATGGGGTATCAAGGACCTCGTTCACGTGGACCACACGGGACTATCTACTGAGACGTACAAAGGCCGCTAGACTGGACCGGGGTCTTTGCAATGAGTCGTGGCTGTTGCGCTTTTGAGTGTCGTACACAACCTTTTGGCACCGTACCTGGGCCATCGACACTGAATTCCGAGGCTTTGAGTAACAAGGGCAGGACTCGTCCTTTTCGTTTTAAGGCTGCCTGGTTGCTCCACAAGACCTTCCCTGAATTCTTGAACTCGCACTAAACTTGAGGATTTGATCTGAATACTTCTCCAAAGAAGCTTGCTGATGATATTGGAGAATGGAGCCGGTCTTTGGCAATATATTTCAGAAAAAGAATAAGCTATGGGCAAGGTCAGAAGGCGCACAAAGAGGGCTTCTTAGAAGGCTAACACAGTTCTTGATCGAACATGAGCGACACCTCTGTAGCGAGTTTAAGAAGGTTCTCCAACAAGAACAACTTCTCTGGTTCCAAAAATTGCGCTTCATTCTTAATCGAAGGTGACACGAACACACAATACTACCACATCTCAACTGTTGTTTGGAGACGTGCAAATAAAGTTTTCATGCTCCAAGATTCGTTGGGGATGTGGTAGTTAGATGAAGAGCAGATAAAGAGTATGGTGCGATGCTGTATTTTTTTGCTAAACTTTACACCGAAGAATTGCTGAACAGAGTCTTCTACGACACTATCGGAGATCACTTTTCTTGAACAGCCTCATGCCATTCACAAAAGCCTAAGTCGTCAATTCTATTCCTAAGATATTTGGGAGGCTCAAGGCATAACGCCGAAGCCTCAAGGCCCCCGTTGGACAGTCTGTTCAGGTGATTGACTGTCTACCACTCGAATCTTCTCCATCAAACTATCACTACATACTGCCAGGCCTGTCGAAATCCCCAACAAGCTGACATCCTGTCTAATACTATCCTTCCAGCATTTCTTCGGTCGTCCCCTCCCTCTACGTACGTCTCCAAAGATCAGGTTCTCACACCTACGAACTGCCTCTGCGGAATCCCGCCTCTAAACATATCTAAACCAGCACAGTCTCGATTCTCGCAACTTGTCCCCTACATAATATATAGAAAACGAATTCTTCTTATTCTAAGGTGACTAATGGAGTGGCAATCGAACATGACAAATTTTGTGAACAATATCTTCCATTGAAACATCCTAGGTTGAGTAAGAAGTCACAACATTAGTGAGGTGGTTGTCTAAATCCATATATCTATTTAAAAAGATCACTTCATATATTTACATTAGAAAATTTAGAGATAATATTATTATATATAAGGTCATGGACTATATTTCATTTATTTTTTATGACAAAAAACTAAGTTGTAATAACAAATTTTATGTTAAAGACCCAACCAGCAAAAATCGTAAACCAGTTAAATCGATTTAAGCCCTATATTTCATGTGAGGACAATACTCTTTTTTTTTTTGGTAAAAGGAGAGACGGTACTCTCCGGCCCCTCAATGGAGCATTTTATTAATAATTAAAAAAAGGACTAATTAGTACTCAAGCGGAGGATAGCCCGACCCCTTACATCGTCAAACAACACTCACGAATCCACGACGAAAACGCATAATAATTAGTGTTAATATGAAATTTCATTAGACTTATATATTAGGTTTGACTCTCCCCATAATACTTATAACAATTTTATTTATTTGTAATTTTATTACAATTATTAATAAAATAAGATAGTATATTGTATGGGTACAACAAACGAGATTTGAACTAGTTGAACTGAGGAGATAAAGTAAATCAAAAGGGTTGGTTGAATGGGAAGCTGACACGCACGAATCCACGACGAAAACGCAGAACAAGGCCACCACATTATTTATCATGATTCATGCATTATACGCTTATAGTTGGGCTGATTGACCCCTACTAGCCTTCCTTATTTTTTAATGCCCAATCACCAACCACCCCTCAGGAAAATTGAATTTAGTCTGAATAGAGTCCAGGTTCATTCTCTTCCCACTTCCCCTCTTCTTACTCGTCATCATCTGGATCGTATAATACAGCCGCTGAAGGCAAAGTCTTAAAACAACAGATAGCTTATAGCTAGAGAAGAAGAAGATAATTAGCTAATAATCTAAAATGGAGAACACTAGTTCAAATAAATTAAACCCATCTTCATCTTCATCTTCTTATTCGACGGAGAAGGAGGTGTTTCATGTGATCCACAAGGTTCCCTCTGGAGATGGCCCTTATGTTCGTGCCAAACAAGCTCAGGTACGTACGTGCCATTTTATAATCTTAATTTCTTTCTATTATACTGTATAAATTAAGTTCGATATATGTGAGATATCTGCCTAGAATGTACCCTAAAATATGAAATGAGATCTAAGAAGACTTGTGAAGGAAATTCACAGTTGCGATATTATACATTCCTTGTACTTTTTTTAATAAATTTCTTTTTGAGTTTATGAATTTCTATGAGGTTTAATAGTTCGTTTATCTTTAAAATTATCCTAATTACTCGATGAGAAGTAGTTACGTACTACTCCCTCCGTCCCATTTTGATTGTCCAATTGTACAAAAAGCTCACCAATTAAGAAAAGGTGGAAGAAGAAAAAGCAACCAATAGGATTAGGAGAGATGTTGTGATTGTGATCGTTAGTGATGGGAGAAAGAGAAAGAAAAAGGAAATGACTAAAAGGGGTATGAGTGTAGATTTTTTATTGGATAATATGGGCAAAAGGGGAGGATAATATTGTAAGAATAAGTTGATATAAAAGGAAAGAAAAAAAGTTGGACAAACATTTTGGGACAACTAAAATGGAAATTGGACAAACTTAATGGGACGGAGGGAGTATATATATATCCTAACTAACAAATTTTAACTCCTAAGGTGAGATTATTTTCCGCAATTACTATGTATTTGTCTCCTGTTCTTTGATCTTGTCTTATTACTCGTAATAACTAGCAAAATCTAGCCAAACCCTAATCCCCAAAATCATGAGAGTCCCCCCGGTGAGCATTGACGACTTGACGTAGATGATTGAGATGTTCATCCTTGTTGGCCAAATTGGAGGAATTAATTAAGATCAAGTAATTTATCAACTCCGCCTTCTCGATCTGATCTACATCTTGTCATTTAACTAGGTTAATATTTTGCTTTGTTTAAAATATTCCTTAAATATTTCTGTAAACCGGCCTAGTCACATCAAAATTAAGGAGACCAGCCTGATGAAAAAGACGCTACTATTGCTGACTCATTCTATTTTCACTAGAAAAAACATAAGATAAAAATGTAAATTAAAATGATTGCACCTTATAAATAGGAGTGGTTTTTTTTTTAAAAAAATTTTTGCAAATCAATTTATTAAAAAATAGATTGATTTAGCAACTCACATAATAGAAGACAATTTGGGTTGCATACAGTTGGTGCGTAAGGATCCAGAAGCAGCCATTGTTTGGTTTTGGAAGGCCATAAACTCTGGCGACAGAGTCGATAGCGCTCTCAAGGATATGGCCGTTGTGATGAAGCAATTGGATCGAACCCAAGAAGCCATCCAAGCCATCAAATCCTTTCGCTCCCTCTGCTCCAAACAAGCGCAACCCTCTATCGACAACTTGCTTATTGACTTGTACAAGGTATGTGTACATATATATATATATTGAAAATCACATGATTATAATTTTGAATCAAGGAAACACCTTATAATGTATCTTATATTTTGATTAATTTCGATGGGTGTAGAAATGTGGGATGGTAGATGAACAAATAGAGCTTCTAAGGCAGAAACTGAGAATGATATACCAAGGACAAGCCTTCAATGGGAAGCTAACTAGGACTGCTCGCTCCCATGGCAAGAAGTTTCAGGTTTCCATCAAGCAAGAAACTTCTCGGATTCTCGTAAGTTGGCGCCAAAGCTCCACTCGTCATTTTTTCAACTTCTGTATAAGAATTTTCACATTAAGCTCTTTATAGCAAGACAAATTGACTTATATACATATATATAGTTCATACACCTTTTATTAGACCATACTAGACGCCCTGGCCCTAAGATCAAGCTAGCGAAGTGTGCTTAATTAGTAAAGGTGTTTCGATTGCTATGAATAAGTAATTAGCTAAATCTTGATCATCATATAAGCCATCTTCAATGCTAGTCTCGTTATATTAGTTATAATGCAAATAGACCAAAGTCTTGGAAAGTGAGATAGCCACATATATATCATCAGTGAAGCTAGAGCGATTGCTGTGCGCCGTTGGGCTATATATCAAAGAACATACATACATTGCAAGAGCATACAAGAATACAAGATAATGCACTAGCTATAACGTGCGATCCAAATGGGGACGGTGGATAACATACAATTACATTACCATTTTATAACTTTGTCAGTTTTAGCTAACATTATCAAAATGTCTACCAATATAGGGGAACCTGGGTTGGGCTTACATGCAAAAGAAGAACTACATAGCAGCTGAGGTGGTCTATAGGAAGGCCCAGATGATCGACCCGGACTCGAATAAGGCCTTCAACTTGGCCTTATCTTTGATGAAGCAGGCCCGGAACGACGAGTCCAGAATGGTTCTGGAAGAAGTGGTGCAAGGGAGGCTCCCGGGTTCGGATGATGCCAAGTCAAGGGCCCGGGCGCAGGAGCTCTTGCAGGAGCTGGGGGAGTCACGTGAGCCACCATCGCACGCTGTGTCCAGCCTTGTGGGCCTTAAGTTTGACATGGACCTCTTTGATGGGCTTGGCCCATTTGATGAAAAATGGACCCCTTCCCGGCCCAGACGACTTCCTGTTTTTGAGGAGATCTCTAGCTTCAAAGATCAATTAGCTTGTTAGTTAGCTCTTTGTTTAAAGTCACTTTCACTTCGATTGGTTTGTTGAAGTAGTGAACAATAAATATGCGTGTGAATGAATAGAACACAGGACTGTTGTAGATATTTATCTAGTGTAAGACGTGGCTTCAATAAACATGCATGGCATGAGTGGTTCTAAGAGAATCTCAGACTTTGTATAAAGTTAGAATTTGACATGACTGGTGAAGCAAGTGAAATCCCGAATCTGAGCCCAAAAGCTCTTCAATACAGAAAATTGCTTTGTTGTTAATCGTACGTCACTAAATACAAATTCACGATCGTCCCAGAATTAAGGAGAAGCATCTCCCAGTTCAGAAGGCAAACTTCCCACATCGTAATCTTTCACAATAATAAACTCCGTTATAAACTCTAGGATCAGGCTACACATTGCCGAGCTTAGTAACGTGGGCTTGTAACCCAAGTGGGGGTATTAAGGTGGTGGGCCACTCGCTGGTTTGGGTCCATTATTGGCAGAAATAAACTGTGCCCGCCCTTTCGTGAATGAGTGCTTTATGCGAACTGGCTTTACAGAGCAGCATCGTGTAAGGGCCATCCTAGGAAAAGGGGGCTACGGGTCAGTGCCTGCACATGGATCTCTCTCTCCATTACAGCGGCCGCGTCTGCTGTGGTGATCTTGTTGAACCATCACTTTTTCACATAATAGAGAGTTTTGAATTTGGTGTATTTACTTTCATGTTTAGAATTGAACAATAAGAATATAATATGGTGCTACTATAAGTTTTTAAGTGTTCCTGGAAGAGGATTCTATTATCGTTTTAGGCATCATATATATGCTACCATAGATTAAATTATACCTCCAGCGCACCACCAAAAATTTTAAACTATGTACTCACTAAGCTTTTGTTAGGATTTTCTTATGCACCTAGCTCACTAAAGCTAGCAACGTATGTACCTTAAAATATACTCCGTATTGAAGAATTCCAGATCAACTCAAGAACAAATCAAGCGGAAGCAAACGAAGAATGAAAAAATGATCAATGATCATTCACAAGCAAGAAACCTCTTGCAAGTAGCACGGGTCTGTTACATGAGAGAGAAATGATACAGAGAGGAAAAAATGAAACAGAATGAATGAAGACTGTTTGAGCCAAAATTTACCAAAGGTAGAACCTTGGCTTAAATCGGGCCTTGATCGAACGAACTCAGAAAAATATGAACGAAAGTGTGTTTTATTGATGTAGAAATCAGAAGGAATAATGTGAATGAAGCGTCTGAATCGTGTGTCTGCCTCTAAGGATTACATCGACTTATATAGCCTCCTAGAGCATATTCTATCTTAATTAAAGATATAATCTTATCTTTAACTAACAAATCTCGGCTTATTTCTATCTTATAATGAATACAATCTGGAGAAAAATCTATCTTGTAACAACCATATCTCGGACCCTCTCTCCTCCAACCGACTTAGTTGATCTCCTAAATCTTCCGTAACTCTGTATGCGTTGGAGATTCTCTGTCTATGGCGCAACGCTTCGTCACCTAAAATCTGGGTCTAACAATACCCCTAAATGCAATTTCAAAATTTAAACTCAAATTTCGAAAATTGCATTTAAGCTTGATAAGACGTTTCAGAGAATGCCTTGGAAGACGGGATTTGATTCTGCCGTTTCTCTTTAATGACTTGAGAGACTACTTGTGGTTCTCATCATTATCTAACCCAACGCTCCCTTTCCTTCTCACTTCCTGTTTTCGTCTTCCCAGGTAATCCTTCTTCTTATTCATCTCTAGCCTTTTCCTGCTTCAATCGCCATGGCCAAATCTTCGACTTTGGTTTCTTCTTCATCCCTGGGTCCCCAAGATCTTCACCGCTGTGATATGACGCCGGAGGAGATCGCCGATTGGATCTCCTTCGGTGGCTTTCCTGAGGGGACCCGTTTCCACACCCCGACTGTCGAATTTATTGATTGGGTTCGGCCAGGGTGGATCTGCTTTCTTGATTACCCCTTTTCTTTAGGTTTAAAGTTCCTTTTCTCCCCTTTCATTCGGGAATTTATTCAAACCCTAAAAGTCTCTCCATGCCAAATCCTTCCGACCACTTGGCGCACCCTTGCCCGAGTCGATGAGCTTGCCACAGAGAGGGGTTTGGAGATGACCATGGGAGAACTTCTCTTAGCATATAAAATTGTTCCTCAGAGGGAGGGTCGCATCACTTTGCATGCTAGGGACACAAAAAACCCCCTTATCCCAAAATTGAAAATTTCCTCCCTAAGCTGGCAATCCCGATTCTTCTTTATCGAAAAAGCGTCCTTAGGCGATCTTGATGACGAAGTGAAAGACGTCTTTCGAGATGAATGGAACACATCTCGTAAGATGATCTGATCTTCTTTACTTAAACTTCTTTCTATTTTTTTATTATTATTCTGATCTTCCTGTTCTCATGTCTGTCTTTCTTGCGCAGTGCCGGTGGGAATCAATTCCAAGAGCACAGATATAGGTGTGTGCCGACGTTTGCTAAAGATTAAGGATGAAGAACGAAAACCTAAGAAGATCTGTCCTGACCCAGTGGGTGACGGTGAAGACGACGAATCTCCAAGATCCGACAAAGATAAAACTGACACAGAAGTCACTCCCCTGTCCTCCGACATGATGAGTTCCTCCAAGTAGAAAACAGGTTGGTTGCCCCTTCTTCTACTTTTCATATGCTTAATTTTCTTAAACTTATTTTGGTATTCATGTCCTCTCTTCTTAATCGTGGCTGAAAACAAAAACTCCCCAGGCGCTACCGTGGATACTTCTGCCGCGACAATGGTCCGACGACTGAGATCTGGTGGGGTCAGGCTTCCCTTGTCTCCTCCTCCCAACTTCGAGACCAAAAAATCTCTCTCACTAAAACGGAAAAGAGTCGATGATTCTTCAACCTCTCACGTTGCCAAGAAAGCGGAGCCAAAAGATCTCCTCAGCACTTTTGGGGACACCTTGCTCCCGAATGTGAAGTTGGACTTCCAAGCCCTCACACCTGACGCTGCGTTCAACCACGTGGGTGCAACGCTAAGAGTGATAAACTTTGCTTAACCGAGCCTTTAGATATTCGCTGTCATTGCTTTGGAATTTCTTGAACGCTTTTCTGCCTTTTCCTGTTTTAACTTGTTCTTTTAATTTCGCAGGCTTTCCAGGAACTGATGGCCACTAACTTCCGTTGCCAGGAGGAAATGAGGGCGTTGGAGGAGAAAGAGAGGCAGGCGAGGGACCTGGCTGCTTCATTGGACAAGAAGGTGGGCCAACTTCAATCGTCGGTGGAGGATCTTCAAGCTGAAAAGGCATCACTTGAGGCGAAGGCGTCGGAGGCGGAGAAGGAGATCGATGGTTTTTCTCAAGTGGTAGTAAACGTCGCAGCGTATTACACGATGCAATCTCAAGTGGAGCTGCTGCAGGACTTTGCTGACGGGAAGAGTGCCAAATGGGACTTGAAGACGCAGCTGGAGGTCCTGGAGACATACTACCCCTCTGACCATCCCCCTCATGGCAAAGAATATCTGGTGGCTGAAGACCAGGAGGATGACGTGAGCTCCCCGACTGAGAAAAAATGTCAAGACTATGATGATGGGGGCCCGTCCAATGAGGAAGGTGATGGTGGGAAGACCATGGACAAGGAAGAACCTTCGACCCCAGCTGGCGGAAAGTAAGCTCCTAGTGTGCCTCCCCTTGACCTCTTTTAGAAGTATTCTCTTAAGTTTGTTTTTACTGGATGATTGTCAGGATGTTTTGGTAACTTTATGGCATGGGGCCAAACACTTTATAGTGCGTCTGATTTGGAATGGTTTTGACGCCCTCTGAATGGCGCAACATTATCCTTATTTGCTTGTTTGTCCGTATTTAGAAATCTGCGTAGTGTATTAGCTTTGGGAGATCTATGGAGAATCTCCATGAATGTGTTGCCCGCAAGTGGGGTACGCGTTAGATCTTAGCGTTTAAAGAAGGAGTTTTTAATGCTCCTTTCGTTAGCGACTTATTGTGAGTCTTGTGTAGGGTCTCGCTTTGCGCGTTGAGTGTTTTAGTTTTCTGCAAAGGGCCGTGCGTAGTTAGTTACGATTAGGCTTCCTTTGGCCACTGTTAAGGGCATTCTTGGGCAGTGGATCCTTAAATTAGGATGTAGTGTCATCGCGGCGTCCCGCGCATATGGCCTGGGTTATATGCTATAGCTTTCCCCTTCCCGTACTAATCGGATGTTTCGTTAAATCGGAATTAGATAGGGGGTAACCAACTTATGGGTTACTTCGTCGACATTGTATTCGTGACGACTTTGCCATTTCTAGGCGGTATAACCATGTGTCATAACAGTGGTTGTTTGTGTGTTGACGCGTTTCATGTCATATGATTAGAGTATGGGTAACCATATTATGGGTTACTTCATCAACGTTTGATGAATTCGTCGTTTTCAGACGGTATAACCATGTGTTATCACAGTGGTTTTTGGCGTTCGGCGCGTTTCGTGTTGTATGCAACGTTGATTAGCGCATGTTTGCGTTTATGAGCAATAAGAGAGTGTGCAAGAATGGGAGAATATTTTCTCGCAAATCATTATGTAAAAATGTGTAAAAAGCATGATTGATGGGATAAGAACTTTGAAATTGCGTCCGACGGTGTGAGCAAGTGCTTAGAGTCGTTTATTTGAAACAACCAAAAAATGTCTAAAGATTCTCTAAGCTAGAGCTAAGAAATATCTAGGAATAAATCATAATAAGGGATGAATTTAGAAGTAATACTTTTTTAGGTGAGTCGCGTTCCAGCTCCGTGGCACCGCTGTTCCATCTTTGGATTCTAGCTGGTAGGCTCCGTTTCCTGCGACTTTGGTGATCTTGTATGGCCCTTCCCAAGTGGGTGCCAACTTGCCAGCGTTTGCTTCTGCAGTATTCTGGAAAACCTTTCGCAATACCCAATCTCCAATCTGGAAACTTTTCACTCGAACATTTTTATTATAGCTTCTAGCTACTTGCTGATGGTACCTTGTGATTCGAGCATGGGCCATTTCCCTAAGTTCCTGGATAGTATCCAGGTCTGCTTCCAACTCACGTCCGTTACTCTCCGAGGTGGCGAGACCATATCTTGCGGTTGGGACTAGGATTTCGGCTGGGATAACAGCTTTGCAGCCGTGTACCAGTGAAAATGGAGTCTGCCCGGTGGCCCCTTTTGGGGTGGTGCGATCGGCCCAGAGTACATAGGGTAATTCTTCAGCCCACTTCCCTTTGGATTTTATTAGCCGTTTCTTTAGGTTATTGATGATTACCTTGTTGATGGCTTCGGCTTGTCCGTTGGCTTGCGGGTATCTGGGAGTAGACATGACTAAATCGATGCTCCATTGCTTGCAGAAGTCACACATCTTCTTGCTTATAAACTGCGACCCATTGTCGCAAGTAATCTCCGCTGGGACCCCGTACCTGCTCAAGATGTTGCGCTGGATGAATGAAATTACTTGCTTATCTTTGATTTCTCGAAAGGGTTCAACTTCGATCCATTTGGAGAAATAGTCTGTCATGGCGAGAAAAAAACACTTTTTGCCCTGTAGACGGAGGTAATTTGCCGACGATGTCCATCCCCCATCGCATGAATGGCCAGGGAGTAACGGAGGGGTGGAGAATCTCTGGTGGCTGATGTGGGACTGGTGCGTGTCGCTGGCATGCCTCGCACGATTGAGCATACTTGGTGGCGTCTTGGCGAATGGTGGGCCAATACCACCCCTGCCTTAAGATTTTGTTGGCGAGACTGCGACCCCCGGTATGATTACCACAATCTCCGCTGTGCACGTCATGCATGATCTCCTCGGCCTCCTCTTTTTCTACACATCGTTGTAGAAAACCTGATGCAGACTTGTGGAAGAGGACCCCTTTTATCATGGCGAACCGTGTTGCTTTTGATTTTAAGGCTTTGGCTTCTATCTTGTCCTTGGGTGCTTCGCCGTGAAGGAACCAATCGAGGTACGACTTGGTCCAGCAGTCATCTGAACTGACCCCTGAGCTGGTGGATGTTTGGAGAATATCCGGAGCAAGTTGCTCTGGTGGTGGTTCAGCAGCCTTCGTCACCGATGTTTCTGTTATAGCCGACTGTTACAAGTGGACTAATGGTATATTGTTGTAATCCCTGGGGTCCAGGGTAGAGCCTAGACCGGCTAGAGCATCGGCTGGTGCATTTTGATCTTGAGGAATTTGTTCGAATTGTATTTTCTCGAAATTCTCGGATAGCGCTGTTGATAGGGTATTCTCGGCCAACAAATAAATTTGTAAGTCAAGACCCCGCTGAGTACAGTGGAGTCAGGATTGTTCCACAGGAAGCAAGGTTGTTTGTCTATCAATCTAATAAAAATCAAATAAAATCAAACACAACACTCACGAGATGCCTCGTTAACGACCTTGTCAGGATCGTTACCGAACCACCGAACACAAAAATACCAATTAATGACCTAATTAAATTCCAATTAATACTCGGTACCGAGGCAAGTACTCATCAACGAAGATTTACCAGAAATAATTCAATTAAAACAAAAATCTAGGATAAGGGACACCACAACATAGCCAAGCATAAGAAATCGTAAGAAGATAAGATCATGCCTTTAAATAGATAGAGTCATCAACTTTCATTGACTTAACAAGTAAATTAATCTACTTTCATAAACTAACTTACTCAATTGCTTGTTTTGGATCTAAAGCTTGAAACTTTCGTTTTCAAACAATATCTTCCTTCAAGTTACTAACTTTCTCTTTCAATCAAGTTAAAACTCAAATTACCTCAACTTCCGTTTCGGTATTAAGCACAACAAACAATCTCAATAAAAGATAAAAGGCATTCAACACACAATCTTACTCATCAAACATGCTCAACTATGCCGGGCTTAACCCCGACCCTAGAAAAATAGACTACTCACTACTCATGATTAAGAAACTAAAAACTTCAATAAAAACAAACATTGAAACAAAACTCAAACTTAAATTAATAACAAAAATATCGTCTTACAGAGATTCAGAAGAAAACTAAACAAAACATTCACCGAACCACAAACTCGATCAACGAACCTCGGAAACCGTCGTCTACCGAACCTCGTCACCGACTTCCGGTCCGATTCTCTCTCTTTCGGCCTTCCTCCAAATCTTCTTTAAAAAACAACTCTCCCTTTCTATGCTAGATAGAAGGGTATTTATACTAGAAAATCCTAAAAGACTAAAAAAGGCTAAAAGATAAAAACTTTCCTAAAAAGATGGAAACAATCTCTAAAAGATAGAAATAAAATCTAGAAAGATATTAAACCCTAAAATACATATTCTAATAACCCATAAAGATTCTAAAAAGATACTCAACCCATACGGAAATAAATTCCCGCTCAGGATCGGTGAATAAAAAATAATACTCGAAATCTTTCTCTTCGTGGCCTCGTTAACGACCCTTCACAGCCTCGTTAACGATCCTGGGATTTGTTTTCTTCAACACCTCCTCTTGTACTCTTAAGCTTTGACTTCTTAAATCTTGCACTCTCCCATCCTTCACTGTGATGCTCCAAATTTAGCTCCTTTTCTCGCTAAAACCTGCAAAATACACAAAATAGCGTAGATTCCACTCTTTTCATAGATTTATGCAAAACTAACTAAAAATACTCAAAACTAAACCTAAATTTAAACAAAACTAAACCTAATAAACAAAGAAAACCTATCAAAAACTATACTAAAAATGCGAACATCAAAATACCCCATACTTAGACTTGCTTGTCCTCAAGCAATAAACAAGATACTAACCAAAACCAAAACAAATCATGCTCATTAAGACATAGCCATCTTCTAAAAAGCAACATCTACACATAAGAAAATTATAGCAAAAGACTATTAACATCCTTACACATACATGCACTCAAATAGACATAAAATAATACAATCCAACCTCTCAAGGGATATAATGTGTTTCACTCAACTCTCAAGTGTTTGGTCTTATAATTTAAATCTCTCAACTCATCTTATATACAAAAACTCATAGAAATTGGAACTTATATCACCAATACTCTCCACCCAAGATTTGTCAAAACAAGCAAAGAATAATCAAGAGAACTTAGGCTCAATGAAAAACTTCCTAGAAGTTTCCATTCGGCCGGGTTGTAATGGGGCTTGGTAATAACAATAAGGTGTGGAAAATATTTTGGTTATGTGGTGCTAATAATATCCGGGAATCAAAGACTCCTTAAAACTCACATCTCACCAAAACATTTCATATAAGATAACCAAACTCACTCTTCTTTATGCACACTCATTTTCACTCACCCTTTATCGTCCTAGAAAGTCTCATAACAAAAATAAAAGAATCTCTTGATATTATCTTTAAACTCAAATGCACTTCAACTTTTCCTCTCTTTCTTTTCTTTTTTTCATTCTTTTTTTTTCTTTCTCGCTGCCTCGTTAACGAACCCACATCCGGGTCGTTAACGATCCACCGTATACATTTCTTTTTTTTTTAAAACTTTATTTTGTGCATCTTTTTATCAAGAGACCTTTCTTACATGTAATAACAAGAGACTTCCAATCTACCTTTCCCAAATACCCTTCAATTCAAGCAAATATAAACTCTTTTCTTTTTAACAAAACACAAAACTTTACCTCTCCAATCTAAGTCCTAATTCCCGGATAGGGTCAAGCTTATCTCGGCTAGGGAATAATTTTTGTGGAGCTAATAAGAAAAGGTTTCAGGCCAGAATTGGTTATCAAAAGGAGGAATAATGTAAAGGTAGATAGGGAATAATAAGGCTCATAAAAATAAGTTCTCCATCATATGATTTTCACAAGTAATGAACTAAAAATCTTATAAGGGTCTCAAGAAATAGATAACTATCGCAATTCCAAGAGATAATATGCACAAAGAGAGTAAATCACACAAAAAAGAAGAGGGATTTATAAATGTTCTCCCTATAAGGCCAAAAATTTCTCACAAGGTAGATTTTGTTGGATTGCATCATTTATGCTATAAAGTATATGTGCTCAATTTCATCTAATGCTATTCTCTTCTAAAAACAATAATTTCAATTTTAAGAATCTGGCTATACTTTCAAAGACATATTTGCAAGGAATTATATGATTAAGCTAGTGATTGCTATCATAGAACTTTAAGAAGGGATATCTATCAATTCTAAACTCTTTTTGGATTTTTCAATTTTTCAATTTTTTTTTTCGATTTAAAAGAAATAACAACTACATAGAAAACACCTAGGACATAATTTTTCTACTTTCTCCCCACCCCATACTTAAAATTACAGTGTCCCCACTGTAAGGAAAATAAGAAGAAGAGGGAAAAGAAATAGAAAAGAAAACAAAAAATTAAAAAGAAAAAGAAAAACATAAAACTTACAAAAGTGGAAACAAGGAAAGGAAACTTCATCTTGAGCTTGATCAACGGTTCGGTGGAGGAAAATAGTGCTCAAAGTTCCCCATGAAGTCGTACATCGTCCTCCAACGCTCAGCATCATCCGCCTCTCTCTGACGCTGCCTCTCATCTTCCCTCGACATGCGAGCGGAATAGACGGTTTCCCATCTATCCATCCTCCGATGAATGTGATCGGTCTGGAGGTGAAGCTGCTGCATCCGTGCAGAAAGATCCTCGGCCCATGGTGGTGGTATACTCGATCCTGCGTACTCGGGCTGAGGAGGCAGTGGGTAGTGAGGCTGGAAATGGTCTTGATACATCACCGGGTTGTAAGGCATTAAGCCATATGCATGAGGGTCGACAGGAGCTGTTGGAGGGTCGACAAGAGCTTACGGCACCTCGTTATCGAAGCTGGTTGCCTCGTTAACAGTGTTGGGTGGTGGCTGGAAATGGTCGTTAACGACCCTGGTTGGCTCGTCGACGAAGATGTGGCCTCCTAATCCCACCGTGTCCATGTCTTCTTCTTCAAAGTTGAGCTCCTCAGTTCCGCCCTCGGTGTCGACTTCCTCGGTGTCGTTGCCTACTACCTCGGTATCCTCTTGCTCATCTTCTTCTTCATATTCATCCACGTCGTCCCGCTCAAACCGGGTTTGACAAGGCCTAAGCGAGAGCTCATCCTCCGGTTTTGGCTCCAATGGGTAAGGATGGCCCGTCCACACCTCGTACCAATTCGGTACATAGAGTAGCTCGTACATGTCAAGGGAAGGTATGACTAGTCGATCTTGAACCTTCACCTTGTAGCCTCCCTCGGCTTGCGCGAAAATCCCGGAACTATACCAATAGTTCTTGTTGAGGAGTTGGGCGTGGGCCGGTGTGTAGCGGGTGAGATCAACTCCAAGATTCTTAGCCAAGAGGCTAACCAAATTGCCACACCGCACCTCCTTGGACTTGGTGGACTTCTCGACATAGTAGAGCCATTCGTACCCCAAATTCAAGGGGTCGGGCTCCTCGAAGAGGATGGTGCGGAAGCAAGCGACTTCTGTTCTTGTAGGCCGGTTCAACTCTTTCTTCGGCCAAAATGTTGCGGCGAGGACTCTCAAGATAATCCGGAAGATGGGGTTGACGATGTTTGCCCCAGATAGCGCCGCGGTAGAGGATTGAACCTCTCCGGTGATGTAGCTCCAAGTGCGGGTCACTCGGTAGTCCTTCAAGCTATAGTCCCTTGTCGGGTTTGGTAGCTCCAAAATTGCATTGAACTCTGCCATTGTGAAATCACGGTCCTCGTTACCGAGCCGGAACCAAATGCGTCCCGCCGAGATCTTCGACGAGAAATTGGTCTCCAAAGTGGCCAAGAACTCGGATGTGAGGGTCGGGTAATGCGGCAAGCTCTCTTGCTTCAATAGGTGTGCGGCCCCAAGGATGATGAAGGCGTCCTTGACATCCGTGTAGATGCCCGTAGAGACGGCGCTAGACTTCGAGAACCATCGGGTGTAATGGTCTTTCTCCAAAAAATCCCGGTAGCGCCGTACTTGGCTTTGACTGCTCAAAATCACATCGTCCACCTGGGGTGGAGATGGAGACCTGTGGTTCCTCCTCTTCTTCTGGGCTCGGGTAGCGGGTCTGCTTGAACTAGCCATGGATCCTACAAAATAATCAAAAATTTCCAAGATAAGATCCATTCAAAAATAATAGGTACGAGACCCCATACTTGGTCTCAAAATTAACCTCGGATTTATTCATAAACTACCCAATTGGGTTGTTCACGAGTCTGGGCTCGGATCGATCATTGATGAAGTGCAGGGTCGTTAACGAGCCTGGGTGGGTCGTTAACGAGCCGCCGAGAGCAAAACCAGTATGTTCCGAAATTAATTCTACCTCTAATCAGTACATATCAAGCATGCAATCTTCTATTATTCTCCACAAATCCCCCTTAGGGTAAAAGCACCCCATACTTACTTAATCACCCATCCCGAACATGCTAAGAATTACTCGGAAATTTGACATGCAAAGTTCGAACTTTTTTAGGTCTAGGACAAGAAAAATTCATGCTTTCCTAACTAAAGGGTTACAATAGCTAATCTAACATGAATAATCTTTCCTAAAACATGAACAACTAAGCACAATCAAGAATTTTTAGAACGGAATTTAAGCATGCTCATCGATCTCCTTAAAAATCATGATTTAAGATATGAAATTTAACCCTATAGATAATCAATCATGCAATTTCGAGCAGGGGTTTAGAAATCATACCGGAGAACCGAGAATTTAATGAACAAGGGTCGGAATCGGGGTAGTTAACGAGCTCGGCGTCGACGGTGTGTGGCCTTCGAACTCCGGTAACGATGGCGTCTCCGGTGGTCGTTAGCGTGGGAATTCCGACTCGGTGGGAGAGAAGGGAAAGGGATTGAGAGAGTTTTGGGTTTGAGAGTGAATTTTGAAGGGATTGTGATAGAATTTTGGGAGGGGTAGAAGGGTTTATATAGGAAGGGTAAGGGTAGAAGGGGCGGCGGCTAGGGTTAAAGAAGTTAACTAGGTTAGAATTACTTACCTGCCCCGTATTGTGACAAATCGGGTCGTCCGAACCGGGTCGTTAACGACCCTGGGTGGGTCGTTAACGAGCCGCCGTGGCCTTTCTGAGTGATTTTTCGACCCCTTTCTCCTGAAATCTTTGTTAGCTCAAATGATCTTATTTCTATCCTAATTAAAACTAAAAAGAAAAATAAAAGAGAGCTAAGAAATAATCTAAGAAGAAAAAGAAAATAAAAATAAAATAAAATAAAATAAACCTATTCTAAAAAGCGGGTTGCCTCCCGTAAGCGCTATGTTTAACGTCGTTAGCCCGACGAGCTCTCTTGCTAGTCTCATGGTGGATCATGTATGGCCGTGTTGGGGTCTTGAGATACCCTGCTTGTAGCCTTACTGCCTCTGTGTGCTTGAATTGCTAAATTAGGGCCTTTTTCTTCTATCATCAAGCTCGATATCCCTGGGTTATTGGAGTAGTCAGAAAGCCAAGGTGGTTTGGACTTTTCTGTAACCTCTGTAGTAGGGCCTTGGTTGAACTTGTGCACGTGAGAATCAGTGATCGGCAGATGTGGCTCAGTAGGGACTGTGGTGTCGAGTTCGGGTTGAGTCAACTCTAGTTGTGCCACTCCAATTGGGTCGTTGGCTTTTTGATCTAAATTGAATTCCACCCGTTCCTCTCCTATATCAAAAGTGAGGAGTCCCTTTCGCACATCAACTGTTGCTCCTGCTGTGGCTAAGAATGGTCGCCCGAGAATTATGGGGACATGAGGGTCTTCAGGCATATCAAGGACAATAAAATCATTCGGTACAAAGAATTTCCCGACTTGAATAGGGTAATTGTCCACTACTCCTGTGGCCTTGACACTTGACCCATCTGCCATGTACAGATTCACGTCTACTGGTTCTAGTGGTCCCATATTGGCTTTAGACCATATTGAGAGCGAAACAAGACTAGCACTGGCACCAAGATCGCGTAAAGCTTTGAACTTGTGGTTGCCTATGCCGATTGTGATTGCAAACCTCCCGGGATCTCCAAGCTTTTCTGGAAGAGATATGGATCTGACCTCATCCTGCAGCTCTGTAATAGATCTTTTCCTACTAAGAATATCTTTCAAGAATTTTGTGTAAGCCGGCATTTCGCTTAGGGCCTCAGCGAATGGGATGGAAATATTAATGCCCTGAAGAATTTTAACGAAACGCTTGAACTTACTCTCAGTAGAGTCCATAGATTTCTTAGTTGGAAATGGAAGAGTTTTCACCATTCTCGGAACCAAGTTAGGCTCAAGAGGTGAGAGTACCGGGTCGACATTGGGGTCGACGGATATCCTCGGCGGGTCGTTACCGACCCTGATAGGGTCGTTAACTACCCTGGGATTGAGAGGAAGGCTCGGATTAGTAGACTTACCTGGGTTAGGATCGTCAGGAATCCTTGGAGCCTCGTCATCCTGGCTTGTAGGCTCGGTACTAGCTCTCGCTGGCTCGTTAACGAGCTGTTTTGCGAGGTCCTTTTCCTCCTTCTCTTCAGCTTGAACTCTTTCCGGTAGTGTCTTCCCGCTTCTGAGGTGTACCACTGCTATTTGGCCTCTAGGGTTCTCCTCGGGACATCCCGGGAGTTGCCTTGTGGTCTTGGAATCCGTGCAGCAAGGTCTCCTAGTTGGGAATCAACGCTCCTCTTCCAAATATCGAACTCTCCCCATCTTTTATCCTGTCGGTTCAGCTTGGCTTGGACGTCATCAACCTTGTTGTTCACTCCGTTGATGCTCTCTTTAATCTCCTGAACCCATGATGGCGTCTCCTGATGGCCTGGAGGTCGATATGGTGCAGGTCGTCTATCTTGTGGGGGCCCTTCGTAATTGTGATTTGTATTCTGAGTGCCCCATGGTTGATAGTTGTTTGACCTGTCATTATAATTAGGCTAGTTCCTGTAGGGTCCTCTCATGTAATTCATCTCAGCTATTGTCTCAGCGGTTCTAACCTGCTCAATGTTAGTGCAAGCAGAAGTACTATGCGCAGAAGAACCACATTCTTGACATGATTGAGAGGATTTCAGAAAACTTACCTGTTTCCTCAAACGGTTGACCTCATCTTGTAAGAATTGATTTTTAACATCGGGGTCAACTTCATCTCGGTTGGGCACATAGAGACGTTTTTGAGTTTGTGGAGCCTGCTGGGTTCTGTACATAGCATCGTAACTCGCCAGCTTGTCCAACAGTTCCCACGCCTCTGTCGGGTTCATCTCTATAAAACCGCACGCAGTATGCGTGTTGATGCGGTTCTTGGTCTCCGCGTTGATACCCTGGAAAAAGATTTCTTGCAATACATATAAAGGTTGCCCATGAGTAGGGCATTGTCTAAGCATCTCTTTAAATCTTTCCCATGTTTCAACAAATGTTTCATTAGGCAACTGGTGATAAGAGGTGATGCGTTTCCTTAACTCTGTTGTCTTAGCAGGAGGGAAAAACTTTGTAAGAAATTGATCATACAAAGCTTTCCAAGTCCTGATAGACTTAGAAGGTAGGCTCTCTAACCAGTTCAGGGCCTTTCCAGTAAGTGACCATCGAAAAACTTTTAACAGAACATATTCTAGCGGGACACCTTCAGCAGCTATGGTGTCACATAAATCAAGAAAATTTCTAATATGCTCCATAGGGCACTCAGCAGGTTTCCCTTCAAACTGAGCCCGTTTGATTAAGGATATAAATTGAGACTTGATCTCAAAAGGTTTCTCTATCGCAGGAAGCACAATAGGAGATTCTGGCACCCTCAGTTCCGGATGCATTGCTTGGCATTCCTTGGATAGGCATTTAGCTCTTCTTGCAGTCGAGCCTTGTCTGCGTCTGCGGCGTCCTTCTCGGCTTTCAGTGCCTCCATCTGGGTCCGGAGGATCTCTAACTCTCGAGCCATCTCTTCAGCTGTGGCCATGGCTCGGTTTTCTCAGAGTCGTCGGTGTAGGGATCGTTCGGGTTCTGAGTAATAACCGGAGCTATCAAACTGAAGCCTTCTTCGTCCTACCGGCATACACTGAGAAAACAAACAAAGAAAACAAAAATTAAAAACAAAAACGGGGTCGGGCTATTCCCGATCCCAAAGATAAACTAACAACTCGTTGCTTCCCCGGCAACGGCGCCAATTTGTTGATAGGGTATGCTCGCCCAACAAATAAATTTGTAAGTCAAGACCCCGCTGAGTACAGTGGAGTCAGGATCGTTCCACATGAAGCAAGGTTGTTTGTCTATCAATCTAATAAAAATCAAATAAAACTTGTGATTTGATTGCCTTTCGAGGTTCATATCTGATGTCATACCCGCTTAGGTGGATTGACCACTTTGCCATCCTTCCTGAGACAACTGGTTTTTGCATGATCTGTCGGAGAGGATAATTCGTCAGGACGACGATAGTATGTGACTCGAAGTATGGTCAGAGTTTGTTCGAGCACATCACGACCGCCAAGACCAGTTTTTCCGTTGGAGAATAGCGTGTTTCGGCGGATACCAATGTTCTGCTCACGAAATAAACTGAAACTTGTTGGCCGTCTTCTTCCTTGACCAAGACTTCGCTTAGTGCGCGGTCTGATACAACCAAGTAGAGGTGTAGTACTTCCCCCGGGGATGGTTTAGCCAGTAGTAAGGGATTGGCGAAGTAGCCTTTCAGTTCTTGAAAAGCGGCCTCGTGTTTTTCTGTCCAATGGAAACTCTTCTTCTTCTTTAGTACCTCGTAGAATAGTCGGCATTTATCTGAGGATTTGGAGATAAACCGGTTTAATGCAGCTATCATTCCAGTCAGCTTCTGTACGTCTTTCACGCTTCGTGGAGATTTCATGGAAGCAATTGCTCGCACTTGATTTGGGATGGCTTCGATCCCTCGTTTGGTTACCACGTGTCCCAAGAAAGTTCCAGATTGTACCCTAAAGATGCATTTTTGAGGATTCAGCTTCATGTTGTATTCTTCGAGGACTCTGAACGCTTCTTCTAAGTGTCCCTTATGTAAGGAAGCGCTTGTGCTCTTTACCACCATATCGTCGATATATACCTCCACTGTTTTGCCAATGTGGTCGCGAAACATCCGGTTGACTAATCTCTGGTAAGTAGCTTCGGCGTTTCTTAAATCGAAGGGCATCACACGATAACAATATGTTCCTTGCCCTGTAATGAAGGAGGTTTTCTCTTGATCTTCTGACTCCATTTGGATCTGGTGGTAACCGCTAAATGCATCCATGAAGGTAAGGAGTTCGTGGCCCGCGGTTGCATCTACCATTGAGTCTATGAGGGGAAGAGGGAAAGAATCTTTGGGACATGCCTTGTTGAGGTCGGTGAAATCCACGCAAACCCTCCATTTTCCGTTCTTCTTAGGCACCACGACCACGTTAGCTAGCCAGTCCGGGTACTTCACTTCTCTGATTTTTCCGGTGCTTAGCAATTTTTTGACCTCTTCATCGACCGCTTGTATTCGCTCCGGGGCGAACTTCCGTCTCTTTTGCCTTACTGGAGGGTGCTCGGGATCCACGTTAAGTTTGTGTGTGATGATGGAAGGGTCTATTCCAGTCATGTCTTCGTGACTCCAAGCGAAGCAGCCCTTGTGATTCTTCAGGAATGTTACCAATTCTTCTCTGACTGATGGTTCCAGATTTTCTCCGATCTTGACGACCTTCCCTTCCTCTAAGGTCACCTCCTCCGCTTTTTCTCCGTCTTCAGTTCGCTTCGGCGGAGGGGCGACGTTTTGTAATTGCTATGCTTCAGGTCTCAGGGTTGTCGGCTTGAGGGCTGCCTTGTAACACTCCCTAGCCAACCTCTGATTCCCGCGAATTTCGTCTATTCCCCATGGTGTTGGAAATTTCACCGTTTGGTGGTAGGTAGATGCCACGGCTTTCATGTCGTGTAACCAAGGGCGTCCCAGGATTACGTTATAGCAGGATGGGCAGTCCATCACAAGGAAATTGACTTGCATATTTACGCCTCTGGCGAAGGTTGGGATGGCGATGTCGCCCACGGTGTGTTTGACTTCGCCGCTGAATCCGACTAGAGGCATAGGGTGTTTATGGATGTCATTTTCGGATAAACCCATCCCCTTTAAGGCAGTCAGAGTCATGAGATTCGTGGAGCTTCCTGTATCAATCAATACTCTTTTCATCAACACGTTTCCAATATGCAAGGATATTACCAGACCATCGTGATGTGCCTCGGAAGTGTTCTCTGCATCGGTGTCGTCAAACACGATGGCTGATCCTGGAGATTCTCTGGCGCGATGCCTTGACGACTGAGGTCGATTAAAACTACTTTCCCTTGCGTGGCGTTTTGCTGTTGAGTATGATAGTCCGCAGATGCTCGATCCTCCGGATATCACGTTGACCACCTTGTCAAGTGTTGGAGGATTTCGCCTTTCTTGGCGCTCGACTTAAGAATTCTCCAGCAAATCTTTGGGTACTCGAGCATCCAGAGCTATATCTTTTATTCGTCCTTCCGCAACTAGGCGGACCAATTCTCTCCGGAGCATATGGCAATCTTGCGTCCAGTGTCCGTGATACTCGTGGTAATCGCACCACTTAGACGTGTCTCCGCCCGGGTGGGGAGTTCTGTCTTTTCTTGGCCACCTCACGAGTTATCCTTGTTTCGCCATGTTTCGGAGCAGCTTTTCCGTAGATATGTTGAGTTTGAAAGAGTCGAGTGAAGGCGGCATGGGTTCTCGCTCCTTGTCATTCGCCCATCGTGCCTTGGTCACGTTGACCTGCCCTGAAGTAGGGCGCGAGTAAGGATGGGCACGACGGTCTTTCCTCTGATCTGTTGAACCTCGCCGGCTGTCAACGGGTCCTCTTCTATCGGTTTTCTCCGTCTCTGAAGATCTCTTCCGCAGGCTCCTATCTTCTTCCAACCGGACGTGTGCCAAATCCCTGGCTTGCACTTCTTCGAACGTAGCACAAGGGTGCTTAGTTAGTTCCTTATATAGGCCTCCATCGGTGGTGAACCCTTGCCTGAATGCCTCTACTACGGTCGTCAAGTCGCAAGATGGGATGGAGATCTTCTCGCGATTGAAACGATCCAAGAATTCTCTGCTAGTTTCTTGGTGCCGTTGACGGACCCGATAGAGATCGCTGGATTGCTTTTCGAACTTGCGGCTGCTCGCGAATTGGGACCGAAAAGTATCATAGAGATTTGCGAATGATCTAATGCTTCCACGTGGGAGGTTGATGAACCAGGTTAGGGATGGCCCCGTTAAGGTCGTGCCGAACCCCTTGCACATCATGGCCTCTTTTGAGTGGGATGGGACCGCACTCGTCATCATCTTCTGTTTGTATACGGCCACATGTTCGTTCGGGTCCGTAGTCCCGTTATATGTGGGCATATTAGGTACGGAGAACTTTTTCGGAATCTCTACTTGGGCCATTCGGCGAGAAAACGGAGATTCGTCAAACCCGTCGGGTGCTTCAGGCTCCAAAGGTTGGAAACCTCGGCTTCCCCTACGGAGTTGGTCAGCGATGACGCTTATTTGTCCAGTCACTTTTCTTCGGATGGCTGCGTCTAAATCGATCGGCTCGCGCTGTTCTCGATCTTCCCCATCGGTGCCATCGTCTTCGATCCAGACTTCTTGAGATGGTGCTCGGCGTTGGTTAGCCATTGATCGGAGATTGAGTGGAGGATTATTGTCGTGGAAGACTCCCTCATGGCGGACTCGGCTTGTGGGCTCCGGAGTTGCGTCTCGTTGCGCGGGTGCGTTGTCTTGGGAGCCTGGGTCCGTACCCCTTCCGGAAGTTCTTTCTTCAGCGTTGAAATCTATCCTCCTGACGATTCCGTCAGTGCGCCTGTCGACGCGGAGAGAACGACGTCCCGTAGCCAATACCTCGTACTGTTGTTTGAGTTGGCTATTTTCGGCAGTGAGGCGTTCTACATGAGCATCGTAAAAGCTTTTTTGGTCGCTCAACGCCTTATGTAAAAATTCCATACGTTGCCTGAGGTCCGTCATCTCCTCTTCCTGAGACCGAACGCCTTGGTTCTCAAGGTTGTGGTCATCACCGGTGACTGGAGTTTTATGGCTTTCTTCTCCATTCTCAGACATCCTGTTGCTTGATTCGGAAGGAAGTAGAATGGTGATTCTTCTGATGGTTGTATCGATCACGGCCCCACGGTGGGCGCCAAACTGTTTGAGCCAAAATTTACCAAAGGTAGAACCTTGGCTTAAATCGGGCCTTGATCGAACAAAATCAGAAAAATATGAACGAAAGTGTGTTTTATTGATGTAGAAATCAGAATAATGTGAATGAAGCGTCTGAATCGTGTGTCTGCCTCTAAGGATTACATCGACTTATATAGCCTCCTAGAGCATATTCTATCTTAATTAAAGATATAATCTTATCTCTAACTAACAAATCTCGACTTATTTCTATCTTATAATGAACACAATCTGGAGAAAAATCTATCTTGTAACAACCATATCTTGGACCCTCTCTCCTCCAACAGACTTAGTTGATCTCGTAAATCTTCCGTAACTCTGTATGCGTTGGAGATTCTCTGTCTATGGCGCAACGCTTCGTTACCTAAAATCTGGGTCTAACAAAGACAGTTAACAAGTCTACATCCTTTTCATTACATTTTATACTAACTAACTAGCTTATTAAACTAGGAGAATGACTTGATGAAACCGACATGTCAGCTTAACCCCACGCCTTTTATTCTTCAGCTCCGGTTGCACTGGTGTGTTAGTCTCTGTTTTAGCAAAATCTCAACATCCCCCCTTCAAGCTGGTGGCGATTGCATTCCAAGCTTGAAAGTAAGAAATTGATGATGGTATTCTCCTAGACCCTTGGTCATCAAATCTGCTAACTGAATCCGAGATGGGATATAAGATGTACAGAGAAAACCTTCTTGAATCTTATCCCTGTTAAAGTGACAATCAATGTCAAGATGTTTCGTACGCTCATGAAAACATGGGTTTGCAGCAATGTGTTGAGCTGCCCGATTGTCACAAAACATTGTAACAGGAAGAGGAATAGAGACTTGTAAATCTCGAAGAATGTAACTGACCCAAAGCAACTCAGCAGTTGTTGCAGCCATGCTTCGATACTCTGCCTCTACAGATGACCGTGAAATTGTGTTTTGTTTTTTAGTTTTCCATTAAACTATAGCATGACCCAAAAACACGCAATAGCCTGTCAAAGATCTTCATGTCATGAGGCAAGACCCCCAGTCAGCATCTGTAAATCTAGTAATCTTCAATGAAGGTTGCACTGGATAATACAATCCCAAAGTAGATGTCCCTTTCAAATACTTAAGCACATGAAAAGTTGCTTGCATATGAGGAACACGAGGTTGAGCAACAAACTGACTTAGATGTTGCACACTGCAGGAAGGATCAGGCCTGGTTAGTGATAGGTAGAACAATCGACCAATTAACCTCCTATATTGCTCAGCATCTGGTAGCAAATCACCTTCATCTATATGAAGTTTGACACCATTAGGAAAAGGAAATTGAACTGATTTAGCCTTTACTAAACCTGCATCTTGAATAATATCTGATATATATTTCCTCTGAGAAATGTATATACCAGAAGTGTCTCGAAACAACTCCATTCCCAGAAAATAACGAGCTTGACCAAGATCTTTGATTGTGAATTTCTGATCCAAGGCTTCTTTAACATGCTGAATCTCTTGAGCATCATCTCCTGTAAGTAGAATATCATCTACATATACCAAAATTGCAGTAAAGGAAACTTCCTCAACTCTGGTAAACAAGGAATAATCATGTTTGGACTGTGTATATCCCATTTTGATCAGAAATTGAGTCAATTCTAAGTTCCACTATCGACTTGCCTGTTTCAACCCATACAAAGACCGTTTTAACTTGCAAACTTGCCTAGCTTGTGCACAATCATACCCCTCTGGAGGTTCCATGTAAATCTCTTTCTCAAGAAAACCATGCAGGATAGCATTGTTGCTGTCCAATTGGAACAAAGGCCATTGCTTAAAAGCATCCAAAGCAATAACAATACGAACAATGGTTAACTTTACAACATGAGAAAATGTATGCTTGTAGTCTTTACCAATTTTTTGACTAAAACCTTTAACCACTAACCTGGTTTTATATCTTTCAATGGAACCATCACTTTTGTATTTAATTTTGTACACCCACTTGGACTTAATAGCTTCTTTTCCTAGTGGCAAGGGAGTCATAATCCAGGTACCATTCTTCTCTAAGGCCTCAAGTTCCTTGGACATGGCTTCTTGCCATTTTGGATCCCCTTTAACATCTTTATAAAATTGAGGCTCAAAAACTGCCATGACTGCTGAAAGGGACACATGAAAATCTGATTGCACCATATTCATGACATAATCATGTGTCCAAACTAGTGCTTGTCGATTTCTATTATAATGTCTTGGCATTAAAGATGTTGGAGAAGATCGAGCTTGATTATTCATGCTTTGTACAACTTTTGAAACAGACTGAACCACTGAACCATGATCTGAAGGATGATCAATACCAGCTGTAGCATCAACATCATGACTAGGATCATCACCTGAATCATCAGAAATGACAACAGACTGTGGAAACATTGATCTTTCAAAAACTGGCAAAGCTGAACACTCTGAACTGGGCTTTTGTTGCAAAAATGGGAAAACATTCTCTCTAAAAACAACATCTCTACTATTAAAGACTGTTTTAGTATCCAGATCAATGAGCTTATAACCCTTCCGATGAGGTGGATACCCAAGCATAATGCATCTTCTCCCTCTATGACCAAATTTATCTAAATGATACCCTGTAAACACAACATATCCTAAACATCCCATCACTCTAAGATGTTCATATGAAGGAGCTTTGTGAAAAAGTACCTCAAAAGGTGTCTTCCAATCTAATTTTGCAACTGGCATTCAATTGATCAAATATGTAGCTGTCAACACATAATCACCCCAAAACTGAGCAGGCAAACCAGATTGCATCTTGAGTGCTCGAGCTGTATCTAATAAATGCCTATTATTACACTCCACTACCCCCATTTTGTTGAGGAGTGTAAGCCATATACTTTTGATGTATGATGCCTAATTTTGTGAAATCTTTTTGGCATTTATGATTAACAAACTCAGTTCCATTGTCTGTGCGAACTACTTTTGGAATGACCTCAAATTGTCTCTTAACATATTGAATGAAGTCAGGAATTAATTCTCCTACTTGATCTTTGATAGATAACAAATAAGTCCAAGTAGCTCAACTATAATCATCCACCACAGTTAAGAAGTAATGAGATCTATTCAAAGAAGCAACCTTATATGGTCCCCAAAGATCAAAATGCACCAAATCAAAACATTTCATTGCATGAGAAACACTGTCAGGAAATGGTAGTCTATGTGCTTTTGACATTGAACAAACATCACAATCCAAACTATGGTTGTGAGAATATTTTCCAATATTCAAATGAGACAACTTGGAAGCTGAAATGTGCCCTATTCTTTGATGAAATAAATGCAAATCAACTGTCTTTGACAAAGAAGAACAAAAACTGCCTTCCTTTCCTTGCACTAATCCTGTGCAATTATTCTAGAAACCTGAAACTTTCTCTATGTCAGCCTTGATCTTGTATAAACCTCCCTGCTCAAAGCGTTGTGCTACATTCTTCCCATCAAAAAGGGCCTGCAGCACACAAGATCCCTCATAAAAATGAGTACTAATCTTGTTGTCTTTAACCAATCTGCCAACCGAGAGAAGGTTAAGCTTAAATTCTGGTATATATAGTACATTATCCAGAATTAAACCATTCCTAAGTTGAACCTTGCCTACTGTGTCAACTTGTTTGGTTGATCCATCAGGAAGAACAATAAAAACTAGAACTAACAAAGTATTCTGTTCAAACAAGTAATGGAGTTGAGAAGTCATATGGTCCGAGACACCACTATCAATTATCCACTCATCTGGTGCATTCAAAGAAGCATGAAAGCCAAAGAATCGAGTACCTAAAAAATCCTAGCAGTTAGACTGCCTTGCTCCTGAACTCTAAGAACACTCTCCCTTAGATGAACTTGCATGCACCTTAGAAACATTCATGGCTGTCTTATCTGGCTGATAAGCTTTCATCATTACTTGACAAGCATTAGACAACCAGCTAACAACACTCATCATTTCCTAATCCAGACTAGGTTTTGATTCACTGCTATCCAGAGGAGATTCCATAACAATTTCTCTATCGTTATCCACAAACGCATCTACTCTACCTCCTCTCTTAGCTTTCTTTCCCTTGTACCAGTCAGGATATCCAATGATATCAAAGCAATGGTCACAATCATGCCCTTCTTCCTTACAATGAGTACAATAAAACCGTTTCTTATCCTTTCTAGCATCTCCTTTCCCAGTATTATGACCATAACCATTCCCAGAACCATTCCCTTGATGTTGATAAGAACTCCTCTGATCAACATTAGGTCTCCTACTTTGATCAACCATAAAATAAGTTGGTTCAATTACTCCCCTTCTAGTAACCTGTTTTTGCTTTTCAACTCTTTGTACAATATGATAAGCTTTATTGACATTTGGTAGCGGATCCAATGACAAAAGATAGCTCTTAGTTGATTCATACTCTGAATTCAGCTTTAATAGAAATTGCAAGAGACGAGACCGATTCTCTAGTTCAGCAATTTTAGTAAACAAACCACATTCACAACATTCAGCAGCACCACAAGTGCACATCGAAATTCCATTCAAGCTTTGTATTTCATCCCAGATTCATTTCAATGGCACAAAATACTAAGTAACAGTAAGGTTGTTTTGGCTAACCTGATCCAGTTCATGTCGCAATTGATAGAGTAATGGTCCATTATTCTGAAAGTAGCGTTCCTTGATCTTCATCCATAACGCATGAGTAGATCCATTATAGATGAACACACTTGCCAAATCCTTCTCCATGGAATTAAGTATCCAACAAGCTACCATGGCGTCACAACGTTTCCACCGGCCATAATTCGACGAATTCCTTTCTGGCGTAGTCTCGGTTCCATCTATGAAACCAATCTTGAGCTTCGCCTCTAGAGCTAGCTAGTGTGATTTGTCGACTCCACATTAAGAAATTCCCTCCATCAAAAAGCATCGTTTTCAACGACATTCCTGGATTATCAAAATTATTAAGAACCAAAGGATCATTCTGATGAGCGATATGAGCTAACTGATTATCTTGATTGTTAGCTGCAATCACGTTGCGATTTGCATCCATCGTTACCATCAAACCCTAGATCGATCCGGAAAGGGTCGAAGGAATGAAAACGAACAAGAAGAGATCTGAAAATTCCCAAAGGTGCTCTGATTCCATGAAGAATTCCAAATCAACTCAAGAACAAATCAAGCGGAAGCAAACGAAGAATGAAAACATGATAAATGATCATTCACAAGCAAGAAAAACTCTTGCAAGTAGCACGAGTCTGTTACATGAGAGAGAAATGAAACAGAGAGGAAAAAATGAAACAGAATGAATGAAGACAGTTAACAAGTCTACATCCTTTTTATTACATTTTATACTAACTAACTAGCTTATTAAACTAGGAGAATGACTTGATGAAACCGACACGTCAGCTTAACCCCACACCTTTTATTCTTCAACGCCGGTTGCACTGGTGTGTTAGTCTCTGTGTTAGAAACATCTCAACACGTATGTTCTCCACTTCTCCGGCCGGCCATGAGTATTAATTTAACATCAAAGATTGCTAGCTACTATTATTAAAAGCTGATGGTTTATATTGATATAAATAAACTTGTTTTATGAGTTTAGCTTAGCAATAAGTATAGCTTAGCATAAAATTCTGTTATTTTGTATTTGCTGAAGTCTAGTGCGTAGGAGTCACTAGAATTCAGTTAGAAAGTCAGAGTCTTTAGGAATCAGTTTAGATTTTGATTAAGTCAAAATAAAGTGTGGTTTGTGCACTTGAGTCGTGGGGTGAGTTGCTGGATTGTAGCATCAACCTGCATTGTCTGTTGAAAGTTGTTATTCAGTTTATATAAAAGAAAAAAGGTGATGGAGCCTTAGAGCGCTGCAACACAAAAGCAAAAGGTCCGTTCTGTTTTTCTTGTTCATGTTCTCAAAGTGAATTTGATTAACATTTGATATCAGAGCTTTGTTAGTGAGGATCCTGAGCAATCATGTCTCATCTCGATATCGAGAGCACGATACAAGGAGAGTTGAGGGAATAGAGATAACAAAGAGAAAGAGAACAAAGAGAGCGAGATAACCCACCAAAATGCCGCAGGACACAACCAAGATGGAGATGGAGTGCGGATCAATGACAAAGAAGGATCCGTAACTCTCAAATACCCCATGCTGAATAGAAGTAATTATGCAGCGTGGGCGATCAAGATGGAAGTGTTTATGATGGCGAAAGGAGTGTGGGAAGCGGTTGAGGCTAAAGGGGAAGTCGACAACAGAAAAGATAAGATGGCGTTAGCAACCATCTATTAAGGTATTGGAGAAGATACCTTGCTCCAACTAGGTGCCAAGAAGACAGCTAAAGAAGCTTGGAACATGCTCAAGACAATGAACCAGGGGGTTGACAAAGTGAAAGAGGTTAGAACTCAAACCTTGTGGCGTGAATTTGATGCATTGAAAATGAGTGATTCAGAGACAATTGATGAGTTCTCTAGAAAACTCATGGTCATTGTCACAAGCTGAGAAATATAGGAAATACAGTGGAGGTAGAGAAAGTGGTGAAGAAATTGTTGAGATCCACGTCATCAAAATTTCTTCAAATAGCTTCAACAATTGAGGAATTTAGTGATCTAAAAGCCAAGACATCTGAGGAGGTGATTGGATATCACTAAAGGCTCATGAAGAAAGATTGATCAATTGTGGAAGGAATTCAGATGAAACTGCCTTACTCACTAGGGCAGAATGGAGAGCAAGAGAGGAGGGAAAATTCTCTAAGAAACAGTCAAGAGATTAGGCCAATTCCAGAGGAGGAAGAGGTCGTGGTCGTGGACATGGAAGAGGCAGATGTGGTGATTCAACTAGAGGAAATGAAGGTGAATCACAACCTCAAAAGAAGAAGTTCGACAAGAACAAGATTAAATGTTACAGATGTGGAGAAATGGGTTACTTTGCATCAGAGTGCAGTTCAAAGGAGGAGAAATCTCTCGTGGCAAAGCAAGGAGATGATGTGCCAGCTCTATTAAAGATAGAAACTTGTGAACTAGTGAGTTCACAACTGATTAAGTCTGATGTGGTTATGTTGCATGAGGAGAAGAGTGAAAGGAACTCAACCAGTTCTTGGTACCTTGACTCAGGAGCCAACAATCATATGACTGGTGACAAAACCTGCTTTACTGAACTTGACAAATCCATCATAGGAAGAGTCAAATTTGGAGACGGGTCAGTTGCAGGGATTGTTGGACAAGGCTCAGTTCTGTTCGAGTGTAAGACGGGAGAACACTTAATTTTGTCAAAGGTATACTACATTCATAGACTTAAAAGCAATATCATAAGTCTATGACAGTTGGATGAGTTGGGAAATCAAACCATAATTGAAGATGGTTGTTTGAGGATGTATGATAGAAATAAGAAGCTGATTATAAAAGTCAAGAAGCAGTCCAACAAGTTATATGTGGCATTCCTTAGTCTAGCCAAGCAAGTGTGCCTCATGAACAAAATGAGTGATCAAACTTGGTTATGGCACACTAGGTATGTGCACTTAAACTTCAATTCATTGAGGAAGCTCACCAGCAAAGGAATGGTTGAAGGAATGCCCAAGATTGATCAAGCAAACCAACTGTGTGATGGGTGTGTAGTTGGGAAACAACACAGGGCATCTTTTCCATCTATAACAACATTCAGAGCTACAAAACCACTAGAACTGTTTCACTGTGATCTGTGTGGACCAATTTCACCAAGCACATGTGGAGGTAACAACTATTTCATGCTGTTAGTAGATGATTTTTCACGATTTATGTGGGTCTCAATGCTGAAAGTAAAGATGAGGCTCTTAGTGTATTTAAACGGTTTAAAATTGGTGTTGAAGTTGAAACTGAAAAGAAAGTAAAAGCACTAAGAACAGATCGTGGATGAGAGTTCACATCTACATTGTTTAAAGAGTACTGTGAAAATGAAGGCATAGAGAGATCTTCACAGCTCCTTATTCACCACAACAAAATGGAGTGGTGGAAAGAAGAAATCAGACAGTGATTGAAATGGCTAGAATTATGATAAAAAGTAAGGGAATTCCTGCAAATTTCTGGGGTGAAGGTGTGAAAACTGCTGTGTATATACTGAATAGAGCTCCAACTCAGAGTGTTGATGGCATGACTCCATATGAGGCTTGGAATGGGAGAATTCTAAAGGTGAAACATCTACGTGTGTTTGGATGTGTAGCACACGCCAAAGATGTCACTCCTCACCTCACAAAGCTGGCAGACAGGAGCATTCAAGCAATTATGCTTGGATATGAAGATGACTCCAAGGCTTATAGGCTGCTTGATCCAAAGAAGAATAGAATCATCATCAATCGTGATGTGGTGTTTGAAGAAGAGAAAGGTTGGCATTGGGATGAAAATTCAGAAAATAGAATGGATTCAAGCTCAACCTTCACAGTCAATTTTGAGAAGCAAACAAGGGAAGAGCAAACTGAAACTGCAAGCTCAGATTTGCACCAAGAAAATTCAGAGTCTGATGCTTAACTAGGAGATCAAGATGCATCTCTATCACCCTCACAAGCTTCATCCCCAACACAATCAAGCACAAGCACTTCCAATTCTGAAGGGCATCACAGATTCAAATCATTACAGGAAATATATGACAACTAGGGAAATTGATGAAGAAGCTGGTTTGGGCTTTCTTTCTTTAGAGGAACCAACTTCTTTTGAAGAAGCCTCAAAGAATGAAAATTGTAAGCAAGCCATGAACCAGGAAATCATGTATATACAGAAAAATGGCATGTGGGAGCTGACAGATCTTCCATCAGGGCACAAAGCAATTGGTCTGAAGTGGGTTTTCAAGCTTAAAAAGAATCCAGATGGGGAGGTTGTGAAACACATAGCAAGGCTAGTGGTGAAGGGGTATGTGCAAAAATATGGCACTGATTATAATGAAGTTTTTGCACCTGTATCCAGACTTGAAACTGTGAGAGCTTTGCTAGCCTATGCAACTCAAAGAGAATGGGAAGTTCACCACATGGATGTCAAGACAGTGTTCTTGAATGGTAAACTTGAAGAGGAAGTATATGTCACTCAGCCTGAAGGTTTTGTGGAAGCAAAGCATCCATACAAAGTGTTGAAATTGCACAAGGCCCTGTATGGTTTGAAACAGGTGCCTAGAGCATGGAATTTCAAGTTGAATGAAAGTTTGAAGTCACTAGGTTTTACAAGGTGTCCTGATGAGCATTCAATTTACAGAAGGGAGAGTGAAGATAATGTCATGATAGTTGGTGTATATGTCGATGATTTGATTCTAACAGGAGCAAATATGAACACCATCAATAAGTTCAAGTCAGAAATGCGACAGAAAATCAACATGAGTGATCTTGGTTTGTTGAGCTACTATCTTGGTATTGAAGTCACAGAATGCAAACTCAATCTCTCTATGTCAGTCAGGCTATGCTAAAACCATTCTAGATAAGCTAGGAATGGGGGAGTGTAATCCCTGCCACATTCCCATGGAGCCAAGGACTATGAGCAAGTTTGGTGAAGGAGAGACGCTTGTAGATGAGACTCTGTACAAGAGTGTGATGGGAAGCCTAAGATATCTAGTGAACACAAGGCAAGACCTCTCATACTCGGTTGGGGTGATGAGTAGGTACATGGAAGCTCCCACAACAACTCACACGACAGTTGTAAAACAGATCCTGAGATATGTTAGAGGCACTCTAAACTTGGGATGTGTTTACAGAAAAGGGAAGCAAAATGAAAGCCTTGTTGGATATTGTGATAGTGATCTTGCTGGTGATACAGACGACAGGAAAAGCACCACTGGGGTTATACATTTTCTGGGAAGCAATCCGATAACTTGGGTTTCTCAGAAACAAAGGGTGGTGGCACTTTCGTCATGTGAAGCTGAGTATATAATAGCCACAACAGGAACTTGTCAAGGAATATGGCTTGGAAAAGTGTTAAGCAATGTCAGAGGAGATGAACTGTTGAAAGCAACACTGAAGATTGACAACAAATCAGCTATTGCATTAGCCAAAAATCCAGTGCATCATGATAGAAGTAAACATATAGATACAAGGTATCATTTTATCCGTGAGTGTGTACAAGCTGGTGACATAACTCTGGAATATGTCAAGACTGAAGTGCAACTGGCAGATTTGTTAACCAAGCCCCTTGGACGACAGAGATTTGTGGAGCTTCGAGAGAAGATTGGAATGCAGGCTATTAAGTAAGCTAGGAGGAACAAGTTTAGGGGAGTGAATGATATAAATAAACTTGTTTTATGAGTTTAGCTTAGCGTAAAATTTTGTTATTTTGTATTTGCTGAAGTCTGGTGCGTAGGAATCACTAGAATTCAGTTAGAAAGTCAGAGTCTTTAGGAATCAGTTTAGATTTTGATTAAGTCAAAATAAAGTGTGGTTTGTGCACTTGTCGTGGGGTGAGTTGCTGGATTGTAGCATCCACCTGCACTGTTTGTTGAAAGTAACAATTCAGTTTATATAAAAGAAAAAAATATGATGGAGCTTTAGAGCGCTACACCACAAAAGCAAAAACTCCGTTCTGTACGTTTTTCTTGTTCATGTTCTCAGAGTGAATTTGATTAACATATATTATTCATAGACCGAGTGGATTACAAAGGAAACAAACCTCAATCCCATGCCTCCTTACACAAAGACACAGGGATTGGATTAATATTCCATATATAGGGGGCTAAGCATACTGCCATACTGGCCCATGTCTTATTTAATTATTATACAAACTGGCAGTAGCTAGGTTTTCATATCCATGATTACTTAAGAGTACGTACGTAGTGATAGTAGTTGATTATGCATGCATGCACGCACACATAATCAATATGGATCTAATTAACGTGAGGATGATTAGTTGCAAGGCAACAAAGCTGGCCTAATGATGACGCCACGCATGATGAGCCCAGTCTTCCACTGGTCTCCATGCTGAAACATGTGGAAGCTCACAGGAGCGGCGCCACATGGTCCACATGAATTCATGAACTTGCCAATTGGAACTTGTTGTCGACCTTGGCCAATCATACAGCTCAAGTTCTTCTCAAAGGTTGAACCTGATCCGGTTGGGCCTTTGTACTCGAACGTCACCGGACACTCCCATCCTTTGGCGCAAGGAGTGAGCTCGATGTCGAATAGGATCTCGTATTCGACTCCTTGTGATAGCTTCATCATGTTGAAGTCGCCCTTCACGTCTAACCAACACACTTTGAGGAGGTGTGTTATGTCCACACTGTATTCAGTACCTCTATATATAATAAAGATAATTAACCTAATCAATTATTTGATTAACATATTTGTTGGATCGTTGTTAGTCAAGACAATCGGGGACTGTTCCAGTGACAGTTCCCTTACGCAGCGGAATAATGTAAAACAAAGATTAAACAAGAAATCAAGACAGGGACACGGTTCCTTATAGAGGAACCTCTTTAGCCAACCAGCTAAAGAGTAAACCTCTACCTCCCTTGGAGGATTTTGAACACACACTATATTCTATTGATAGATCTCAGGTTCCATAATACAAAGTCGAACTTCTCTATTGTTCGCAATCCCACTCACAAACAATAGTAACGACTAAGACATAGTAGTTCCTAGATCTAAACACAACTGAATATAGATAGTGAACCTTACTCGTTCCTGTGCAGTTCCCTTTAGCACAGGAACCTCCTTCTTCAAGATGATGAAGATCTTCACGCAGCCTTCATCACTTGATACTTCCTTCCTTGAACTTCTGGATTGATGTCTTCACTGAATCAGCTCGGGCTCTCAACTTCTCTTTTTCCTTTTGTAGATCTGGTTTTCTGGTGTGTGAGAGCTCAATTCGACCTAGCGGCGTCGCATACTATTTATAGAGTTTTCATCTTTAGTTTTGACGCCTTTTCCCTTCTTGTCTTGGGGAGTACGACACTATTCAAAAAGACCAGCGTAACCTTTTTCACTTCTATTCCTTCGGAGCTTTGGCTTGCCGCCCAAGACAATAGTGAAATGTCTTTCCTATCCTTTTATTTACTTGCCACGTACACAGATAATTTGACAGGGAACGTTTCCCTTATTTTTCCTTGTGAACCTGCTATCTTTCCTGATATCACTTGAGCAGGGAATTAGTTCCATCTGTTTGTCATTATCAAAACTTCGATTTCTCGAACGGAGAAACCATTGTTCCAGTGTTAGTTCCCTAACACTGTTCCAACAATTTCCCCCTTTTTGATGATGACAAACTTTTGTAAAATGCAAGTATTAAACATTCTGGGATATAGGAAAGATATGAGAGAATTAAACATCAATAAGACATGCAATTCTTTGTAGATACTTAGTTCCCCCTGAAATGGACAAGCAGTTAAATTGTCAAGATTTTTAAGCTTATAGTTCCCCCTCAACTTATGGCTAATTATTCTGTATTCTCTTAGACACAACGCATCTCTGCATTTTCCACTTTTCCCCCTTTTGACATCATCGAAAAGAAACAAGTATAAGCATGCAAAGAAAAGCAAGTAAAACACAATCATAACTAGAGAATAAGAGCAAGATGCATTTCATTGAAACGTTGTTCAAACAGTTACAGAAACAGACATTTAAAAGCATTGAAGGAGGGTGGGAACAACTAAGGATTTTTCTTGTAGAGGGCTTGTTCATGTGTTAGAGGAGGAAGAGGAGGAAGGCAACTTCTTCTGAATATCTTGAAGAACAACAAGGATGTGCTCGTTGGTTCCCTTTGTCTGTTGGATGTCTAGAAGAACATCGAGTATCCGCTCATTGACCCCACACAAATGGTTGAGAGCTTGGAGGACTGTCTTTGAGTCTCCTTGTTCAATGAACACGAAAGAAGGAGCTTCTTCATGTGGTTCCTGAGAGTGCTTCATTCTCAGAATGTTGGACATGTCCATCTCTTGTCCAATCTCTCTTTCTTCTTGAGGATGGTAGACATCGTTCCTCTTCATAATTTCTTTCACCAAGGCAGCATAGGGAAGAGCATGAGATTCTTTGGCCACACACTTGCACATGTGCAAGATCATGATCTTGGGCAGATTGATTTGCTCCTTGCGTAGGAACAGATCCAGGAGAATGGCGTCGGTAGAGTTGAGCGTTGTTCTCTTCTCCTGTCTTGGAATCACTACCCGAGTGATATAATGGTGTGCCATCTTCCCTACTTGACTCAAACCGTGAGTCACAATTTCCTTGCCTTGTGCAGGCACATGACCTAGAAGCCTTTGTAGGATGGCCTCTCTTCCATCAGTATCTTGCCATGGGCGTTGTGGAAGCGTGTCGAAGCCCTCTCCAGGAACTTGAAGTATTTTCTTGATCATGGCGGAGGTGAAGGTGAAGTCATCTTCTTTTGTCTTCCATCTTATGACAGGATCAAGCTCAGTTCCCTTTGTTAGGGTGAATTTGGAGTAGAAGAACTTGATCTGAGCATGATCAACCTTAGCTGGTTCAGAGAAGAGCTTTTCCCATCCTTGAAACTAGATGAGTTCCTGAAGCTCGTTGAACTTATGTTCTAGGAGAAATTCAGCTGTGACAACCAGAGGAATGACCAACTTCCTCTCTTCTTTTCCTTCTTTCCTTTCTCTCTTTCCTTCTTTTCTTTCTTTTCTTCCACCTTTTGCTTCTTGGAACCTCTTGTTGAAGGTCGCCCAGTTGACGGTTCCTTATACCCTATTTGGAGAGCAGGCTCTGTGTACTCCTCTACTTCATCGTCGGAGGCTTCAACAGTCATATTTTTTGTTGAGGGGTTGAGAGCTCGTAGTTGCTCAGAAAGAAGAGGTTGTAATTCCTCTTCTTCTTCTTCTTCTTCTTCTTCACTCAATTTCTGAGCTTTCTCTTCTTTGACCGTTGAGCAATGGGATTTTTTGGGAGAGAAGTTTGAGGAGAAATTTGTTTTGAAGGTGTGGAGGAAGGAGAAGGTTGGGTATGTTTGATAGGTGTGGTTCCCTGTGAGGTGGGGAACTCTTCTCTCTCAAATTGGAATATAGATTGATCGAGAGTTGAGAGATCTAGTTCCCTGTGAGGTGGAACTAGGATTGTAGGAGCGTTTTGAAGAGAGGAGGGTGCTTGGGTACTTTGGATTTGAGGAGTAGAGCTTTGAGAAGTTGAGGCCAAGGGATTTGGTCTGCGTTTGGGACTTAGGTTGTCATGGATCTGAGTATGGTGTTTTGGAGAGGAGTGAGATGATTCTTGCAAAAGCAGAGTAGGGTTAGAGTCATGGATTGTAGTTTGGACTCCCTCGATATTAAGAGTGAGGGTTGAGGAACCATCCGGTCTCGTAGTGAGCACTGTAATTTCAGATCTTGGGGTTGAGGGTGGTGAATTTTGAGGAGTAAGACTGGGTTGTCCATCTCTTTTTCTCAAAAGAGAATAGAGACGTTCTTTGACATCGAAGATGTACTCAGGTTCATGATGGTCAAGATCGAGATTTGTGAGAAGCATTTTTTGGAGATATTCGGGGTCATGGTTGAGAAGATGCTCGATGAGAGGATTTTTGTGATGAACTGTGAACTTGATGAGAGGTTGATTTGGGTTGGCCATTTGAATGAATGTTTGAGATTTTCACTGAGAAAGGTTGAGAGTACAAGGCTTCGAAGACTAGGGTTTGGAAGAGAAGATGGAGGAAGATGATGAAGATGAAAGAGAAGAAAGGGAATGGGTTAAGTAGTAAAAAGGGGAAGAATTTGAAAGGGTGAGAGGTGTTACCAGTCTTTTCTTGAAACTCGCATTTAGTTACTCCGAAGAGAACTAAAAGATTTGTTGTCCTCCACTTTGAGATTCTTTCCTACTCAACAGTCTCTACGTGGCAAAGAATAAGCCAAGGTAGTAAGATGAACGGTGCGGATTCACATTTCCCTTTATTCAGCCTCTCGCTTCATAGACCAGTTTTCAATGTCTTTTCTCTTTCCAATAATACAGCTGGGAGACACGTTTGAATTTCAAACATCCTTGTAGTTCCTTTGCAATTTGAAGCGGTTCCTTTCCTTTCTAACTCCACTTTCCATGAACAAGTAATACTAGGCCATGTTTGGATACTTAAAGGATTTTTGTGAAAAGACAAAGAGAGGTATCCAAACAAAGTATGGGTAGGTCAACAAGTTATGTTGTCATCCAGGTAATTGAATCCCGTAAAAAAAGGAATTAATTGAGGCTCATAGGAAACCTGGATAGCCTTTAAGGGACAAGTCTTATGATCAACCATCCTTTCGGCTTGTAGTGTGGGATAGATAAGATCAGGTTGATCATTTTGGGCCAAAAAGAAACAAAGTGCTTTTAAGGAATCAGTTCTCATACATAGTAATAAACATGTTTCATGCAATTTTGCTATTATTTAAAATGAAAGTTGCTAAACCATGCAGTTCCCTAGCTATACTAATACTTAACTAGTCAATCATTGAGGGAAAAGATGGACCTGGACTTGTTTAATGTAAGAGAATCATCCCTAAGAGCATTCGAAGATGCTCAAAGGGTTGTCTGTCCAAAACTTTGGTGAAAATATCAGCAACTTGTTCATCTGTCCTGCAATGAACCATCTCAATGGAACCTTTCTCTACGTGATCATGCAGGAAATGGTGCCTAACCTCTATGTGCTTTGTCCTAGAGTGATGCACTGGGTTTTTTTAGATATTTATTGCACTAGTACTGTCACATTTAATAGGAACGGTTCCAAGAGACATACCATAGTCTTTGAGTTGATACTTGAGCCATAGGACTTGGGAACAGCAAGCAGCTGCGGCAATGTATTCAGCTTCAGCAGTAGAAAGTGCCACAGAGGATTGCTTCTTGGATCCCCATGATACTAGACAGTCTCCTAGGAACTGTGCCATGCCTGATGTGCTTTTCCGATCAACCAGATACCCTGCAAAATCAGCATTTGTGAAGGAAACAAGTTCAAAGGAACTGTTCCTAGGATACCACAAGCACAGTTGTCTCTCCCTTTGAGGTAGCGAAAGATCCTTTTGACTTCCTTCAAATGTGATTCCTGTAGTTGAGGTTCATTTCCATTGATGTACATAGAGTCATCTCTTTGAGAGTTCAGATCATCATCCTCGTCTATCTGTTCCCTTGTTGGTTCCCATGGTATAGTGAACGGTTTCACAGCTGTCCTTGAGAGAGGATCTTTGGAGGAGGATCCATGATGGATAGGATCTTCATCAAAGATGACATGGATACTTTCTTCAAACTTCTTGGTTCTTTTGTTGTAGACTCGATATGCTTTGCTATGAAGAGAATACCCAGTGAAGATCCCTTCATCACTTCTTGGGTCAAACTTTCCAAGAGCATCCTTCCCATTGTTATGGATATAGCACCTGCAACCAAAAACTCTGAGATGGGAAATGTTTGGCTTTCGGCCTTTGATTAGTTCATAGGAGGTTTTAAGCAACAAAGGTCGAATCATAGCCCTGTTAAGGATATAGACTGAGGTTGAAATCGCTTCTGCCCAGAAGTTGGATGGAACTCCACTCTCTAGCATCATGGCTCGAGCCATATTCTCCAGGGTACGATTTTTCCTTTCGACAACTCCATTTTGTTGTGGAGTTCTTGGTGCAGAGAAATTGTGAGAGACTCCATTTTCATTGCAGAAATTAAGGAAAGCAGAATTGTCAAACTCTGTTCCATGGTCTGAGCGTATGGACTTCAGCTTAGTTCCCAGACTGACCTCTGTCTTCTTGATAAACACTTCAAACTCTTTGAACTCTGTTCCTTTGGAAGACAAAAAGATAACCCAAGTGAAACGTGAATAATCATCTATTATAACAAACATATACCTGCTTCCTCCATAGCTACATGTGTCCATTGGTCCACATAGATCCATGTTTGGAAGTGCTAACATTCTTCTTTGGCTTGAAGGAACTTCGAGTTTGTTTCCCTCTGGCACATGCATCACACAGTTTTGTTGTGTCTGGATTTATCCTTGGTAAGCCAACCACAAGATCTTACATGAACAACTTCTGGATGAGATTTAGACCTGCATGACCGAGACGTCTATGCCAGAGATCGGTATCATTTGTAGAGACTGTGAGACATAGCTTTCTTGGAGGTTGAAATCCTTGATCAACAATGTAAACATTGTTGAATCGTTTCCCTCTAAGAATAACTTTGTTAGTCTCTTTATTCACAACAAGATATTCATTTGAATCAAATTTAACTATGTCGTTTCCTTGATCACAGAGTTGTGCCACACACAGTAGGTTGTACCCAAGATTTGCCACAAGATTTACATTGTTGACTTTGATTGATTTGTTGAGCTTTACTTCCCCTGAGCCTTGAATTGCCCCTTTGTTTTTGTTGTCGAAGGAAACATTTCCTCCTTCAACTTGGGTGTTAAGCGAGGTTAGATTGTTCCTGTTTCCTATCATGTGGTTGGAGCAAGCACTGTCTATGAACCACATATAGTTCCCCCTCGCTTTCACCTGCAAAAGAGTCAATGTTTGGTTACCCAGGCAAGGTGTTCCTTGCCTGGTTCCTTACAGGGATAGTAATCAACATAATCTGCAATGTTAACATCAACCGAATGATAGTTCCTGTAGGATCTTAAATATGATGTCCTGTTGTTGTTTCTACTTGTGAACTTTCCTGAGTAACTAACTTTAGGACATTGTTCCTTGTAATGACCATGACTTCCACATGTCCAACAAGTTTTGTAATATTCACCTAGATGATACTTAGGATGAGGTCTCTAGATCCTATTTTTCTCAACTGTTTCCTTGTTTGGTCCTCTAGAACCATTTCCCTTAGCTATCTTGACATATATCTTATGAGAGTTGTTCCGAGTATAGTAGTCCCTTTTTCCTATAGTTCCACTTTCTAGAACCCTAATCTTCTCTTCTAGGTGAGAATTCTTAATTTTTTCAGTTTGCAACTCTAGAGCTCTACTTTCACTTAGTTCCCTTAGAGTAAGAGTTTTTTTTTTATCATTTTCAGAGTCTATTTCAGAGTATCCTATACCATGTCTAGAAGGGACAAATGTAACCTTAGGAGTCTCTACTACTTTCTGTCCCTCAGTTATCTCTAGTTTCTTACTAAGAGTTTCCTTCTCTGAAGTGACAATGGCAAGAGTAGAAATAAGCTCATTTTTAGCAGTCATAGTAGAGTCAAGTTCCTTTTTCAATCTATCACATTCAGAGCATTCAACATATTCAGTGTTTTTTAAGTCATGTTCCCTTTCAGAAGCATCATTTTCAAGTTTAAGACAATGTTCTTCAATTTCGCTCACTTCCTTTTGTAACTTCATATTGTCTTTAACAAGTTTAGAGAGTATATGAATGAGATCAGATTTAGAGTATTTATCAAAGCAACTAGTTAGAGACAAAATACTCACATCCTCTTGAGGTTCCTTTGGGTCTCCCTTGATTGCCATAGCACACATGTTTGGTGTAGCCAAAGCCTCAGAATCATCATCGTCAGAGTCATCCCATGTTGCTATGTAGGCTTTGTTTCCAGACTTATTCTCGTCATTTCCCAGAGGACAAGCCTTGGCATAGTGACCCTTCTTGAAGCACTTGAAACACGTGATGTCCTTCGCATCCTTTTCTCCTGACTTATTGTAATCTCGTGAGTGATTGTTCCCTCCATAATTCTTTTGGAACTTTCCCTTCTTGTAGAGGTTACGTAGTGCCTTTGTGATGAGCACTATGCCATCCTCTTCTTCATCTTCAGATTCTTCACACTGTTCTCGAACAGACTTAAGTACTTTCTCAAGCTTAAGCGCAATTCCCTTTTTCAGGTTTGTCTTGTGCTTTATCAGAGTTCCTCCTTCTCTCGTAAGTCTTCAGTTTTCCAAAGATCTCATGAAGCATGAGATTCCTGTTGGATGTATTTTCTCTGAAGGTTGTTCGATCATGAGTCCATTCACCAGAGAGACCATCTATCACCTTCTTGACTTTGATTCGTTCAGTGACTTCTCTATTTGAGATTCCCAAGTTCTCAAGCTTAGTCATTAGTCCCTCGAAGCGGAACTGATATGATGATACCGTCTCTCCAGGTTCCATTCTGAAGTTGTAGAACTCCTAACGATCATCCATTTGATGATCTTCCTTTAGATCTGAGCTTCCCATGTGCATTTGTTCGATTGCAGCCCACATTTCCTTAGCGGTTTTTAGATTTCCAACCTTGGCTGAGTCGATCTCACTCATGGATTAGTTGAGATACATCTTTGCTTTGTAGTTGGCTTCGATGCACTTCCACTCATTCGGTCCCAATTTTGTAAGATCATTCTCGATTTCCGGATTGATGGTGAAGTTCCCTCTCTCGATTACAGCCCATGCCTGATAATCGTGGCTTCATATCCAATCCTTCATCAGCCCTTGCCATCGCTCAAATCGACCTTCGATCAGCCTAGTTGGTTTGTTGCTTCCGTGTCCAACAACACTGAGATATGGAGACATTCCTGTAGACATCCTGCGAGTTTTCACAGAAAATCTAGAGCCAAGCTCTGATACCAATTGTTGGATCGTTGTTAGTCAAGACAATCGGGAACTATTCCAGTGACAGTTCCCTTACGCAACGGAATAATATAAAACAAAGATTAAACAGGAATTCAAGACAGGGACACGGTTCCTTATAGAGGAACCTCTACCTCCCTTGGAGGATTTTGAATACACACTATATTCTATTGATAGATCTCACGTTCCACAATACAAAGTCGAACTTCTCTATTGTTCGCAATCCCACTCACAAACAATACTAACGACTAAGACATAGTAGTTCCTAGATCTAAACACAACTGAATATAGATAGTGAACCTTACTTGTTCCTGTGCAGTTCCCTTTAGCACGGGATCCTCTTTCTTCAAGATGATGAAGATCTTCATGCAGCCTTCATCACTTGATACTTCCTTCCTTGAACTTTTGAATTGATGTCTTCACTGAATCAGCTCGGGCTCTCAACTTCTCTTTTTCCTTTTGTAGATCTGGTTTTCTGGTGTGTGAAAGCTCAATTCGACCTAGCGGCGTCGCATACTATTTATAGAGCTTCCATCTTTAGTTTTGACGCCTTTGCCCTTCTTGTCTTGGGGAGTACGACACTATTCAAAAAGACCAACGTACCCTTTTTCACTTCTATTCCTTCGGAGCTTTGGCTTGCCGCTCAAGACAATAGTGAAATGTCTTTCCTATCCTTGTATTTACTTGCCACGTACACAGATAACTTAACAGGGAACGTTTCCCTTGTTTTTCCTTGTGAACCTGCTATCTTTCCTGATATCACTTGAGTAGGGAATTAGTTCCATCTGTTTGTCATTATCAAAACTTCAATTTCTCGAACGGAGAAACCATTGTTCCAGTGTTAGTTCCCTAACACTGTTCCAACAATATTTATCTCAAATTAGATTTTTTATTCAATTGTTAATTAATTACGTACGAAATCTTCTCTGGACAATATTTCCAGTATTTAGGGTTGGAGCTCCACGTGATTGTAAGTGCTTTGTGTTGGATCGATGTGCGTTAATAAGAGTTTGAGAACTAGTGGTTAAATTGTTCCCAAGACAGCGAAAGTAAAACAGTCGCAAGTAAAAAATAGAAAGTAAGGGACAAAGTTCCTTTATAGAGGAGCCCACAACAACCAACTAGTTCTGTGGGTAAACCTCTACCTCCACTTGGAAGATTTTAAACGATCTACTTTAATTGCTTTATTGATAATACCCTAGTTACACAGGCAAGACTTACACTTCTTTGTTCCTAGTAGTTCTACCTAACGCTAGCAACACTAGTAAGTCTTCTCGACCTTGTTCCTAAGCGAGCTAAACAGCTAAACACAATGTAAATCGGACCTTACACCTTTGAGCTCACAGTTCCCTAACTCCTTTTGAGATTGTTTATGCTGATCTCCATGATATGGCCGATTGCATGTGTTTGGTTGTTTGTGTTTTGCATCAATTATTCCTCGTAATTCTGATAAGTTTGCTCCTTGATATAGAAAATGCATTTTTGTGGATTATCCAAAAGGTCAAAAAGGTTGGAAAGTGTATGATTTAACGACTAATGAACATTTTGTATCTACTGATGTTACATTTTATGAAACATATTTTCCTTTTCAAGCCCTTTTAAGTCCGGTTGCACAATCAAGTCTAGAGCCACACCCATCTGTTTTTGATGATATCCATGACCCTATTTCCTATCCTCAGATAGACGTCAGGGGGAGTGGAGTTCAATCTCCTCATATCGCTACTCAAGAACTTGACCCAAACTCCACAAATGCCCCAACACAAATAGTAGTCAGGGGGAGTGGGGTTCAATCTTCTTCTGACTCTGTTCAAGTCAACTCAGATCCTAGCTCCACATTGGCCCCAACGTAGACAGTTTATGGGAGAGGTGGGGTTCAATCCTCTCCTGTCACTGTTCAAGAAATACCCCGTCGTTCAACCTGTGATCGGACTCCTTTAGTGAAGTTAAAAGGCTACATCTGTAACACTATGCGCAGGTTATGCGACATGTCCTCTATGCGCCGTTTAGTTACTGGTTACTTTGTTCAGCTTGGATCTTCTCCAGTTTCTTGGAAGACTAAGAAACCACACACAATCTCTAGGTCATCTGCTGAAGTTGAATATCGTGCCATGGCAAGCGCTAGCTGTGAGCTTGATCTTATGGTTGAAGGAGTTGCTTCACTCCCTCGGTATCTCTCATTTAGCTCCATTGCGTCTATTTTGCGACAGTCAGGTTGCTATTCACATTGTCGCTAATCCGGTTTTTCATGATCGGACTAAGCACATTGAGGTTGACTTTCATTTCATTCGAGATCTTGTTATTGCTAGCACAATTTAGACTTCTCACATACACACTCACTCTCAGCCAGCTGACATCCTCACAAAGGACCTTAGTTCTCAGCAGTTTCATCTTCTTTTGGGTAAGTTAGACATATGAGATCCCCATGCTCCAACTTGGGGGGAGTATTAGAGGATATTATATATATTAAAGGATATTGCATATCCTGAGAATCTCGTAATTATGTATTGTTAATATTTCTTTCCTATTTTGTAGGATATCTGTTGGATCAATGTTAATCCCTAACACTGGAACAATGGTTTCTCTATTCGAGAAATCGAAATTTTGATAATGACAAACAAATGGAACTAATTCCCTTTAACAAGTGATCTCAGGAAAGATACATGTTCACAGGAAAAGAAGGGGAAGCATTCCCCATGACGCCATCTGAGTACGTGGCAAAATATTTAAAGGATATTAAAGACTTTTCACTGTTGTCTTGGGCGGCAAGCCAAGCTCCGAATGAGAAAGATAAAAAAGGGTACGCTCGTCCTTTTGAATAGTATTGTACTCCCCAAGACAAGAAGGGCAAAGGCGTCAAGCTAAAAATGGAAACCTCTATAAATAGTATGCGACGTTGCTAGGTCAAAGAAGCTCTCGAATGCAAAAGCACAACAACAACAACAACAACATCTACCCAGTTTGAACCGAAACGAGCGGTATCTGGGGGTCAAGATGTACATACTCTTGCCGCGAGTAGAAGTCGGGAGGGTATTTCGGGCAGGCCCAAAGGAAGGTGGGGAGTGGGGTGTGGGCAGGCGAGAAACTAAAACTAAGAACCAATCGAGTAAGAAAAGCACTGAACCTTAAAAAGTAAAAGACTAAAAAAGGTGAAAAGAGCAAGAAAACTTCCTCTACGTCTTCTATACTACTGCTTTGTCACTATAATCTTCGCGCGCCATTGGTCCCTGCACATTGCCAAGTCTGCGGGAATTGCCAGAGCAGTGAGATCTTGCTTTATGACTTCCTTCCAACTCTTTTTTGGTCTGCCCCTTTCCTTGAGAAAATCCCTAGCGGCCAAACTTTTGATCCTCCTTTCTGGGACCTCTGCCGACCTCCTCTATAAGTGCTCGAACCATCTAAGCCTTGATTATCGGAGCTTTTCACCTAAACTGACCACTCCTACCTTTCCCCTAATCACCTCATTTCTAACCTTGTCTAATTTGGTATGCCTACACATCCATCTCAACATTCTCATATCTGCTACCATTAGCTTCTGCTCTTGCGCCTTTGTGATCGGCCAACACTCTACCCCATACAACATGGCTGGTCTAACCACAGTTTTGTAGAACTTGCCTTTCATCTTGAGTGAGACCTTTCTTTCACATAGCACTCCAGAAGCACCATCTCAACATTCTCAACCATCTCAACATTCTCAAATTAGACCTTTCTTGTCTAATTTGGTATGCCTACACATCCATCTCAACATTCTCATATCTGCTACCATTAGCTTCTGCTCTTGCGCCTTTGTGATCGGCCAACACTCTACCCCATACAACATGGCTGGTCTAACCACAGTTTTGTAGAACTTGCCTTTCATCTTGAGTGAGACCTTTCTGTCACATAGCACTCCAGAAGCACCCCTCCATTTCTGCCAACCCCTCTGTATCCGGAGTCTGATGTCCTCTTCGACACTCCCATCACTCTGCACCACCGAGCCTAAATAACTGAACATCTCCTTTTTTGCTACGACCTCTCCTCCCAGGCGTATTTCTTCCTCTGGTTCCTCATCTAGATTGAACTTAAACTCCACATACTCTGTCTTGGGCCGACTTAGCTTAAAGCCTTCTGCCTCCAATTTCTCTCTCCAAGATTCCAACTTTATGCTGACTCCTTCCCTCTATTCATCCACCAACACAATGTCGTCCGCAAAAAGCATACACCAAGGTACATCTTCTTGGATCTCCCTCGTCAGAACATGTAGAACTATAGCAAACAGGAACGGGCTCAAATCCGACCCTTGGTGCAAGCCGACACCCACTTGGAAGAACTCTGTGTTCCCCCCGGGGTGTATACACTAGTCAACGAGCCCTTATACATGTCCTTCAGAATTCTGACATATGTCCCTGAAACTTCTCTAGCTTCTAAACATTTCCAAATTAGCTCTCTAGACACCCTGTCATATGCCTTTTCCAAATCAATGAAAATCATGTGCAGGTTTTTCTTCCTCTCTCTATACGCCTCTACCAACCTTCTAATCAAGTGAATGGCCTCAATAGCCGACCTCCCTGGCATAAAACCAATTTGGTTATCCGAAATGGAGACTATCCTCCTTAGCCTAGCTGCAATCACCTTCTCCGATACTTTCATAGTGTGGCTGAGGAGCTTGATACCCATGTTGTTGTTGCATTATTTTGCGCGTCCCCTTTTTTTGTACAGTGGGATCAAGCTGATGAGCCTCCACCCTTCTGGCATCTTTGTAGTGCGGAAAATAACATTGAAAAGTGATGTTAGCCAGTCTAGGCCTCTCTGCCCCAGACACTTCCATACTTCAACTGGATCTCATCCGGTCCAACTGTTCTCCTGTTGCTCATTTTCCGAAGTGCTTCTTGCACCTCAGCCCTAGAGATGCGTCTGACAAAGAGGCAATCATACTGGCTCATCGACTCTTGTGTGTCCATTGTAGTACCCTGGCCTTGATTTAGAAGACTACAGAAATACCTCTGCCACTGCTCCTTAATCTGACTATCCTCAACTAGCACCCTTCCTTCCTCATCTCTTACACACTTCACCGTATCCAAGTCCCTGTTATTTCTCTCTCTTGCTCGAGACAACTTGTACAACACCCTCTCACCACCCTTTTCATCCAGGGCTTTATACAACCTCTCATACGCTTTTTCCTTTGCGATTTCCACTGCTTTCTTAGCTCTTTTATTCGGCACTTTATACTCTGCCAAGCACGCTTCTCTGTCGTTGTCTCTGCTTTCCATCCACTTTCTGTACGCCAACTATTTGCACTTAACCTTCTCTTGGACTTCTTCATTCCACCAAACTTAGGCTCTTCTGTTTTTATTACTGCCCTTGGACATACCCAGCACGCCGCAAGCCACTCTCCATACAAACTCTGCCATCTGCCCCACATAACATATGCATTGTCTCCCACCTGCCAGGCTCCTTTCGCCTCTGCCTCCTCTACAACCCTTTCCCCAAAACTCTGTACATTCATCTCGTTTAAGCGCCCTCATATGATCCTAGGCTGCGCCACGTTGGTGTTCCTCCCTTTTCTACAGACCCATTCCAAGTCCATAACTAACAACCTGTGCTGTGTCGAAAGACCTCCATTCGGAATAATCTTACAATCCCTGCAACTTCTCTTGTCCCCCTGCCTAAACACAAAAAAGTCTATCTGTGTCTTGTGTGAAGCACTCTGAGAGGTGATTAAGTGCTCATCTTTCTTTTTGAACCAAGAGTTTGCTACTACGCACCCGAAAGCCACTGAGAACTCTAGCAACGCTCGACCTCCATCATTTATGTAGCCATAACCAAAACCTCCATGTACATCCTCATAGCCATCCCTCGGCCTGCCAATATGACCATTGAAGTCTCCTCCTATCACCACCTTCTCTGTCCCGGGTATACCCCTCATCAAATCATCCAAATCCTCCCAGAAGCGTCTCTTCTCTTCTCCGTCTAAGCCCACGTGTGGGGCATATGCACTAATGACATTTAAGGAGTCTCCCCCAACTATCAGCTTTACCATCAACAGGCGGTCACTTTTGCGCTCCACTAGGACCACTTGGTCCCTCAACTTCGCGTCGACCACAATACCTACCCCGTTCTTGGTGCAAGATGATCCAGAATACCACAACTTCCACCCATCAATTTCTCGTGCCTCGTTTCCTTTCCACTTTGTCTCTTGAATGCACGCAATATCTACGCTTCGTTGTTGTAGGATCTTGACCAACTCAAACGATTTTCCAGTGAGCGATCCCACATTCCACGATCCTAATCTCAGGCACGCTTTTGCTCTCTTACCCCGGATATCCTTACTATACTTCGGTAAAGCCATGAGAAGACCTCACTTGAGTGGTAACAACGACCCCCTGTCTTGCTAGCGCCAAACCTGAAACCTCCAAAAACAAAGACCACGAAACACCCAAAAATGCACAACACAAGGCAAACCAAACCAACAGACCAGCTAGCAGAGGGTATCAAACGAAACTCAATCAATAGCAAGCACCAGTTCGGAGAGGGACACCAAAGCAAGACCAAAAACAAACTAAAAACACAAACAACTAACAAGAGAGCACTCGACAACGACCAGAAAAGGGGCACAACAAAACCAAAGCTCAAGCTGCAAAGTGAAACTGAAAAGTAGTGACACACAACACAAAACCTGCGAAAGACACACAACACAAACAGCCAAACCACAAACCCAACAGAGTCGAAAGTAACAAGATCAACCTAAACCTAAACAACAGCTTACTACCCTATTGGGAAAAACAAGGCACTACAATTGAGCACCAGCAGTAGAACAACAACACACAACAACAGACAAACAACAGAAAAAACAAGCAAAAACAGAAAGGTAACCGGAAAGAAAACTAGCACATCAGTCAGAACACTAGCAGGCAGAAACACACACAAGGGAAAGCAGTAGAAATGGGTAGCAATGGAGTTAAGATCAAGGGTCACCGGGATGGGCCGACAACGCCTTGGCCGGCGAGTTTGGCCCGTGGAACTATCGAAAATCTAGCCTCTGCTAGTGTCACCGAGGTGGGAGCAGCCGGTCGCGCCACCACCCGTGAAGAGATTGCGAAGGCACGTCAACGATCAAGAACTCAACGGTCATCACTTTCTTGGCAAGGCTGACTTGGGTTTTGTACATTCCGAGCGGATATGTTGGATAGCCACCAAGTCCAGTTAGTTGCATCTTGGCAGGTACCAAATCTTCATTGCTTTTCCCAAGGAGCTTGAACACTTCGTAGTACATAATGTCGACCGAACTCCCGGGATCAACAAGGGCACGACGCACCTTAAATCCGTCAAGCTCGACTGTTAGAACCAACGGATCGTTATGAGGGACTTGGACTGAAACGAGGTCCTTGTCTCTAAAGACTAATCCGTCCACCATACGTACGGGGGAAGGAGGTCGTCGAGGTTCGGCTTGTTGAACTCTCATAACTTCAAGCTCATGGCAAGACTTTCTAAAGCTGCTTCTCGCTTCATCATCTTCATGCCTATAAGATGCTGAAATAGTCTGGATCACCTCAATCTGTTTCTGCCCCGGCTCATCATTCTTCTCAAGCTTTTCTTTCTTGATGAACTCTTGCAGGTATCCCTTCTCCACCAGACTCTCTAGATACCGCTTGAACGGCTCACACTGCTCAGTCATATGTCCCCGGTTTCTGTGGTACATGCAATATTTTCTGCTTCGCGGATCCTCATCTCGGCATTCTTCTTTGGGGGGTATTGGAAGAAACCTTCATGCTTAATGCGAGGCAAGATCCGATAGATTGGTACACTAAAGGTAGTGTAAATTGCCCTAACTTGACTTTCTCCCTTAAAATTATCGGCTCGGCGGCGGATTTCACGGGGAGGAGAGGACGACCTTACTCTTATCTTAAGATTGGATTCCTCCAATCGAACATACTGATGAACGCGCTCCTGAAGCTCTACAATTGTGGTGGGCAGACGAAGTGTCAATTCCTCTGTCAGCTTGTTGTCTGCAAAGATCGCCCTTTTAAAGGCGGTGATAGCGGTCCTCGGATCGCACCCCTCAATTTCCGCATAGCACTCCATAAACCGGTTGAAGAAGCGACGCAAACTTTCCCCTTTTTCTTGTTTGAGACCAAAAAGCGTGTCGAGTGAGGCGGCATCCCGACTGTTAGCTATGAACCGCTTTACGAACTTCGAAGCCAATCGTCCCCAACTTCGGATCGAACCTGGCCTCAGACTCTGAAACCATTTCAGGGGGCTTTTACCAAGGCTGCTCGGAAACATTTTACACATGATCGCGTCCTCGGACACCCACAACGCCATTTTATGGGTGTAGGAGGCTATGTGATTAACAGGATCCGTGTTTCCGTCGTACACAGTAAAAGTTGGCGGAGAGAATTTTGACGGCGGCAGAGCTCGCTGAATATCTGGATGAAACGGCGTCGACGTCAGCATGGCCAGCTTATGTTCTGCTTGATCCCGAGCCGATTGCAAGGTGTTGCCTTGCGCTCTCAAAAGATCAAACAACCTGTTTTGAGTACGCTCAAGTGCTCGGGCTCTTCCTTCAATCCTTTCCAGACTGACGCTTCGGCGTCGGCGTTTTTCTCGGTTTTCCGGATTTCGATCACACCGGGAAGGGACGTAACGATCGTTCCGCTCGCGCGAGGAACCGCGCCGATCGCTCGTCCCGCGGCCTCGATCCGACTCGCCACACTCGCAATCGTCGTGATCGCGATCTCGCGGGTGACGCTCGCGGCTTCGACCGTGGTTGTTGTCGCGGCGGTGAGCTCCGCCCGACTCGCTGGATGTCGACCCGCTCGGCTGTGGTGGGTCGGCCCGCGACTTCTTACGCGATGGTGATCCATGGCGGTGGTCTCTCCGTCGGTTCCGTGGTGCCCTTCTGTCGCTATCGTATTAAACCTGCATATCGTCTTGCTCGTCAGAACTGATCGATTGAGGACTACGGCGGTTATCAGTGAATTCGATAACACTAGCGAGCCGTCGAGTAGTCCTCTCAGTTTCCGGTTCATCAACAAGGCGCTTGCCTTGAATCTTCTCCAAAGAATGTTTTAACTTGGCGACCTCTTCTAGGGCTTGCTCTAACCGAGATTCAGCTTCTGCACACCTCGTTTGATATCTCTCGTTCTCTCTCAGGGTGGTTGCCAAAGCGTGGGTAATCTCGTCCTCTTCTTCATTGGTAGTAGATGCCCCGTTCCCGCCATTCGGATCGGACGATAAGATGATGCGATCTTCTCTTCTGACGGGATTTGACCCGGCACGGCTAGACTGACCCTGCTCTAAACGTGGACTAACCAGGCTAGGGTTCGGCTCGCGGATGGAGCCCGAGGGTTCGGAAACTCGCAACCCGCGGTCGCGGTTTTCAGGACCGCGGGCGCGGTTAGATCGGCTGCGATCGCGGCTCTCCGGGCCGCGGTCGCGGTTTTGCGCGGCGCCAGTGTTCGCGCGTACGGCCTCGCCCTGCCTCGGAACCCTTCGATCTCCTTCGTTCTCGGCCACACACATAGCCGAGTCCCATAATTGGTAAAATTCGGTTGACTCGGACCCTGGAGTATTACAATTGTCAATTTCGTCGCCTGACCCGAACCCTAAACAACCTGTGCGATGAACAGATGTATTAGCAAAAAGGGCCGGATCACGGTTTGAACCGTTTTCAGGCACCAAGGTTTGACCTTCCGAGCGAGTATCGGAATTACCTTGATCGATATCCATCGGGGCGCGATTTTCCGCGCTGACGTCCGGGTCTTCGATCTCGACCGCCGGTCCATGCTCGCGATCCTCGGCATCCGCGCTCGCGGTCGTCAATCCGCGCTCGCGGTTTCGCTCGCCGGCGGTGGCTCGCACGGACTCGTTCCGCGATGTCCCTCCAACATCTTCAAAGTTAACTTCCTGATTTTCCGGTATCGATTCCAACACCATGATTGCGTGAATCGATTACTCGTTTCCCACAGACGGCGCCAATTGTTGGTGTAACAAATCTCGCCTTTAATTCGTATCAAATACACCAATTAAGAACTCCGCCTCTTCCGCTCCTCTTCCGTCTCCTGACCTAAAAAACCTGCAAAACAATGGACAAAGGGTGCGGGGACCCCCTAATCCACCTCCGATGCCTAAGTCAGAAGAGCAGTTGTCGTTCGAGCGTCGAGGTACAACAAGAGAGCGATGAAACCCTAAACAGTCGAGCTAAGCGAATATTAGCCTGCCTAGGATTTCTGAATATGTTAAGCACATGTGTCTCTCCCTACATGCCTAGGGCATGTATTTATAATGGAAGAGAGAGTCATAGGGGGCCGAAAATCATGCCATTAGGGCTGAAAATCTTATCCTCTCGGGCTGGCCAACTGCCTTAAAGCCCAAGTAAGGAATATTCCACCCTATCTCTAATTTAATTCTATCATTTAATAAAAGATAGAATCTTCCATTAAGTTGCATAACCGCCATATAATTTTATATAGAAAATAAGAAAATAACTGCGCAGTAATTTAATAAATACCTTTTTAATAGTCAAAATAACTACGGTAATTATGTTTATTTTACCCGCTCACAATATCGAAACATGGTCGAAAGAAAACCCTGTTTACTTACTTTTGTGTGTCTTTTGTAGTATTAAATAAAAACAAGTACTTGAATAAATTGAAAAAATAATTAAAATAATTAATGAACCCCTTACGATGTTGTCGATAAGGACTCCCGACTCAAGCATCCTCAAAAGGTCGTGATCAGACTGGATTGAAGAGGAACACTTGTGGGACTTGATGATTTCCTTGCATTGTTGGAGCTGGGCACTGTTGCATTGTTGTTGAGCCGCCATTGTTGGGGGTGAGTGTGGAGCTTTGGGAATAGAGAGAACAAAAAGAAAGAGAACAAAGAGAGCGAGATAACCCACCAAATGCCGCAGGACACAACCAAGATGGAGATGGAGTGCGGATCAATGACAAAGAAGGATCCATAACTCTCAAATACCCCATGCTGAATAGAAGTAATTATGCAGCGTGAGCGATCAAGATGGAAGTGTTTATGATGGCGCAAGGAGTGTGGGAAGCGGTTGAGGCTAAAGGGACAGTCGACAAAAGAAAAGATAAGATGGCGTTAGCAGCCATCTATCAAGGTATTGGAGAAGATACCTTGCTCCAACTAGGTGCCAAGAAGATAGATAAAAAAGCCTGGAACACGCTCAAGACAATGAACCAGGGGGGTTGACAAAGTGAAAGAGGTTAGAACTCAAACCTTGTGGCGTGAATTTGATGCATTGAAAATGAGTGATTCAGAGACAATTGATGAGTTCGCTGGAAAACTCATGGTCATTGTCAACAAGCTGAGAAATCTTGGAAATATAGTGGAGGAAGAGAAAGTGGTGAAGAAGTTTTTGAGATCCACGTCTTCCAAATTTCTTCAAATAGCTTCAACAATTTAGGAATTTAGTGATCTAAAAGCCAAGACATCTGAGGAGGTGATTGGATATCACTAAAGGCTCATGAAGAAAGATTGATCAATTGTGGAAGAAAATCAGATGAAACTGCCTTACTCACCAGGGCAGAATGGAGAGCAAGAGAGGAGGGAAAATTCTCTAAGAAACAGTCAAAAGATTAGGCCAATTCCAGAGGAGGAAGAGGTCGTGGTTGTGGACATGGAAGAGGCAGAGGTGGTGATTCAACTAGAGGAAATGAAGGTGAATCACAACCTCAAAAGAAGAAGTTCGAGAAGAACAAGATTAAATGTTACAGATGTGGAGAAATGGGTCACTTTGCATCAGAGTGCAGTTCAAAGGAGGAGAAATCTCTCGTGGCAAAGCAAGGAGATGATGAGCCAGCTCTGTTAATGACAGAAACTTGTGAACTAGTGAGTTCACAACTGATTAAGTCTAATGTGGTTATGTTGCATGAGGAGAAGAGTGAAAGGAACTCAACCAGTTCTTGGTACCTTGACTCAGGAGCCAGCAATCATATGACTGGTGACAAAACCTGCTTTACTGAACTTGATAAATCCATCATAGGAAGAGTCAAATTTGGAGACGGGTCAGTTGTAGGGATTGTTGGACAAGGCTTAGTTCTGTTCGAGTGCAAGACGGGAGAGCACTTAATTTTGTCAAAGGTATACTACATTCCTAGACTTAAAAGCAATATCATAAGTCTAGGACAGTTGGTTGAGTTGGGAAGTCAAACCATAATTGAAGATGGTTGTTTGAGGTTGTATGATAGAAATAAGAAGCTGATTATAAAAGTCAAGAAGCAGTCCAACAAGTTATATGTGGCATGCCTTAGTCTAGCCAAGCAAGTGTGCCTCATGAACAAAATGAGTGATCAAACTTGGTTATGGCACGCTAGGTATGGGCACTTAAACTTCAATTCATTGAGGAAGCTCAACAACAAAGGAATGGTTGAAGGAATGCCCAAGATTGATCAAGCAAACCAACTGTGTGATGGGTGTGTAGTTGGGAAACAACACAGGGCATCTTTTCCATCTACAACAACATTCAAAGCTACAAAACCACTAGAATTGTTTCAATGTGATATGTGTGGACCAATTTCACCAAGCACATATGGAGGTAACAACTATTTCATGCTGTTAATAGATGATTTTTCACGATTTATGTGGGTCTCAATGCTGAAAAGTAAAGATGAGGCTCTTAGTGTTTTTAAACGGTTTAAAACGGGTGTTGAAGTTGAAACTGAAAAGAAAGTAAAAGCACTAAGAACAGATCGTGGATGAGAGTTCACATCTACATTGTTTAAAGAGTACTGTGAAAATGAAGGCATAAAGAGATCTTCACAGCTCCTTATCCACCACAACAAAATGGAGTGGTGGAAAGAAGAAATCAGACAGTGATTGAAATGGCTAGAAGTATGATAAAAAGTAAGGGAATTCTTGTAAATTTCTGGGGTGAAGGTGTGAAAACTGTTGTGTATATACTGAATAGAGCTCCAACGCACAGTATTGATGGCATGACTCCATATGAGGCTTGGAATGGGAGAATTCCAAAGGTGAAACATCTACGTGTGTTCGGATGTGTAGCACACGCCAAAGATGTCACTCCTCACCTCACAAAGCTGGCAGATAGGAGCATTCAAGCAATTATGCTTGGATATGAAGATGACTCCAAGGCTTATAGGCTGCTTGATCCAAAGAAGAATAGAATCATCATCAATCGTGATGTGGTGTTTGAAGAAGAGAAAGGTTGGCATTGGGATGAAAATTCAGAAAATAGAATGGATTCAAGCTCAACCTTCACAGTCAATTTTGAGAAGCAAACAAGGGAAGAGCAAACTGAAACTGCAAGCTCAGATTTGCACCAAGAAAATTCAGAGTCTGATGCTTAACTAGGAGATCAAGATGCATCTCTATCACCCTCACAAGCTTCATCCCCAACACAATCAAGCACAAGCACTTCCAATTCTAAAGGGCATCACAGATTCAGATCATTACAGGAAATATATGACTCAACTAGGGAAATTGATGAAGAAGCTGGTTTGTGCTTTCTTTCTTTAGAGGAACCAACTTCTTTTGAAGAAGCCTCAAAGAATGAAAATTGGAAGCAAGCCATGAACCAAGAAATCATGTATATACAGAATAATGGCATGTGGGAGCTGACAGATCTTCCATCAGGGCACAAAGCAATTGGTCTGAAGTGGGTTTTCAAGCTTAAAAGAATCCAGATGTGGAGATTGTGAAACACAAAGCAAGGCTAGTGGTGAAGGGGTATGTGCAAAAATATGGCACTGATTATAATGAAGTTTTTGCACCTGTATCCAGACTTGAAACTATGAGAGCTTTGCTAGCCTATGCAACTCAAAGAGAATGGGAAGTTCATCACATGGATGTCAAGACAGCGTTCTTGAATGGTAAACTTGAAGAGGAAGTATATGTCACTCAGCCTGAAGGTTTTGTGGAAGCAAAGCATCCATACAAAGTGTTGAAATTGCACAAGGCCATGTATGGTTTGAAATAGGTGCCTAGAGCATGGAATTTCAAGTTGAATGAAAGTTTGAAGTCACTAGGTTTTACAAGGTGTCCTGATGAGCATTTAGTTTACAAAAGGGAGAGTGGAGATAATGTCATGATAGTTGGTGTATATGTCGATGATTTGATTCTAACAGGAGCAAATATGAACACCATCAACAAGTTCAAGTCAGAAATGCAACAGAAATTCAACACGAGTGATCTTGGTTTGTTGACCTACTATCTTGGTATTGAAGTCAGACAGAATGCAAACTCAATCTCTCTATGTCAGTCAGGCTATGCTAAACCATTCTAGATAAGCTAGGAATGGGGGAGTGTAATCCCAGCCACATTCCCATGGAGCCAAGGACTAAAATGAGCAAGTTTGGTGAAGGAGAGACGCTTGTAGATGAGACTCTGTACAGGAGTGTGATTGGAAGCCTAAGATATCTAGTGAACACAAGGCCAGACCTCTCATACTCAGTAGGGGTGATGAGTAGGTACATGGAAGCTCCCACAACAACTCACATGGCAGTTGTAAAACAGATCCTGAGATATGTTAGAGGCACTCTAAACTTGGGATGTGTTTACAGAAAAGGGAAGCAAAATGAAAGCCTTGTTGGATATTGTGATAGTGATCTTGCTGGTGATACAGAGGACAGGAAAAGCACCACTGGGGTTATACATTTTCTGGGAAGCAATCCAATAACTTGGGTTTCTCAGAAACAAAGGGTGGTGGCACTTTCGTCATGTGAAGCTGAGTATATAATAGCCACAACAGGAACTTGTCAAGGAATATGGCTTGGAAAAGTGTTAAGCAATGTCAGAGGAGATGAACTGTTGAAAGCAACACTGAAGATTGACAACAAATCAGCTATTGCATTAGCCAAAAATCCAGTGCATCATGATAGAAGTAAACATATAGATACAAGGTATCATTTTATCCGTGAGTGTGTACAAGGTGATGACATGACTCTGGAATATGTCAAGACTGAAGTGCAACTGGCAGATTTGTTAACCAAGCCCCTTGGACGACAGAGATTTGTGGAGCTTCGAGAGAAGATTGGAATGCAGGCTATTAAGTAAGCTAGGAGGAACAAGTTTAGGGGAGTGAATGATATAAATAAACTTGTTTTATGAGTTTAGCTTAGCATAAAATTATGTTATTTTGTATTTGCTGAAGTCTGGTGCATAGGAATCACTAGAATTCAGTTAGAAAGTCAGAGTCTTTAGGAATCAGTTTAGATTTTGATTAAGTCAAAATAAAGTGTGGTTTGTGCACTTGTCGTGGGGTGAGTTGCTGGATTGTAGCATCCACCTGCACTGTTTGTTGAAAGTAACAATTCAGTTTATATAAAAGAAAAAAATATGATGGAGCTTTAGAGCGCTACACCACAAAAGCAAAAACTCCGTTCTGTACGTTTTTCTTGTTCATGTTCTCAGAGTGAATTTGATTAACATATATTATTCATAGACCGAGTGGATTACAAAGGAAACAAACCTCAATCCCATGCCTCCTTACACAAAGACACAGGGATTGGATTAATATTCCATATATAGGGGGCTAAGCATACTGCCATACTGGCCCATGTCTTATTTAATTATTATACAAACTGGCAGTAGCTAGGTTTTCATATCCATGATTACTTAAGAGTACGTACGTAGTGATAGTAGTTGATTATGCATGCATGCACGCACACATAATCAATATGGATCTAATTAACGTGAGGATGATTAGTTGCAAGGCAACAAAGCTGGCCTAATGATGACGCCACGCATGATGAGCCCAGTCTTCCACTGGTCTCCATGCTGAAACATGTGGAAGCTCACAGGAGCGGCGCCACATGGTCCACATGAATTCATGAACTTGCCAATTGGAACTTGTTGTCGACCTTGGCCAATCATACAGCTCAAGTTCTTCTCAAAGGTTGAACCTGATCCGGTTGGGCTTTTGTACTCGAACGTCACCGGACACTCCCATCCTTTGGCGCAAGGAGTGAGCTCGACGTCGAATAAGATCTCGTATTCGACTCCTTGTGATAGCTTCCTCGTGTTGAAGTCTCCCTTCACGTCTAACCAACACACTCTGAGGAGGTGTGCTATGTCCACACTGTATTCAGTACCTCTATAACAAAGATAAGCTAATCAATTATTTGATTAACATATATATCTCAAATTGGATGTTTTTTTTTTCAATTGTACGTTAATTAATTACGTACGGAATCTTCTCGGGACAATATTTCCAGTATTCTGGGTTGGAGCTCCATGTGATTGTAAGTGCTTTGGAATACAGCTCCGCACACATACGAGCTTGCTTGTCGAGCGAGTAATACTGCAACAAACATTAATAGCGAACATCACACGTTTCTTATTTAAAATAAAAACAAAGATGATCGATGATATCCAACATGACTGCACGTATATATGTTATACAAAACTAATTAATTATGATATCGAAACATGGTCGAAAGAAAACCTTGTTTACCTACTTTTGTGTGTCTTCTGTAGTATTAAATAAAAACAAGTACTTGAATAAATTGAAAAAATAATTAAAATAATTAATGAACCCCTTACGATGTTGTCGATAAGGACTCCCGACTCAAGCATCCTCAAAAGGTCGTGATCAGACTGGATTGAAGAGGGGCACTTGTGGGACTTGATGATTTCCTTGCATTGTTGGAGCTGGGCACTGTTGCATTGTTGTTGAGCCGCCATTGTTGGGGGTGAGTGTGGAGCTTTGGAAGAGTAATGTGTATGATCGGTATGGAACTAGCTTGTAGCTTGCTTTGGAGATGCTATGGTCTTGCCCCTTTATATAGCACTCGATCAAGAGAATATGGAGTGAGGACTTGGATTTATTCTTTCCTTTTACAAATGGTGAAGGAATTTCGGATAAGTTATTGGAGGCCACTTTCAAACATATATATACAAGTCTCAAATGACAAGTGTCGATGCGCTTTTAGTTACAAATACATGTTAATAGAAGGTAGAAAACGTATGTCGACATTTATTTTGGTTTATGTCGCAAATATAATGCAAGATAGTGGAAAATATATGTCGACATTTATTTTGTTTCTGAGAAGGGAACGCATCAATCTTCCTGCAATCGTGACGAGGTAAATGGCTAAGTGTAAAGGAAAGAATCATGGTTTGCCTTATCCACACTTTTAGATTGGTCTACACCATATTTTTTTTTAAAAATAATCTTCTATTTTTGGATATGATAAATTTTTATCCATGTTTTTAGAATATAGGATAAACAATCACATTATTAAACAATCTTTTATTTTTGGATATGATAGATACGAAGATCATTATGATATCTTTTTACGCAAATCATAACAAAAATCTATGTATATATATAAAAGACGCAAGGAATAAGGCCACCACGTTGCGTCACCTAGGATTTTTCCTACGTGTCGCTCCCATGTTAAGCCACCTAGGATTTCGCCACATAGGATTTTTTATTTTGACAATTTATATATGTTGATATTATTTTAAGATAATATAATTATTCTAGGAAAGATTCTATCTAAAATAAAAATGTTATCTATTATATATTAGGAATTAGGATAGATTTAAAAGATTTTATCTAAAATTAAAATAAATTATACAACATTAGATATTATATATTAAGATAGATATATTAATTTAGTTTTTCTAATTAAATTTCTATCTATTTATATGGAAAAATTAAATTCGAATTTTATTTAAAATTAAATAAAATTATTTTATCTTTATCTTTTATCTATTTATGTAAAAGATGTATCTTAAATAAATACAAAAATAGAACTTTCAATCTAAAAAGATTGAAAGTTTTTTGAATTATTTATGTAAATATAAATGATTTTATTATAAATAAAAATTCATTCTTTATTTATATTTTTCATTGTTTTGTTATTAAGTATATTTTTAATTTTAATTCATTTTTTTAAGAATTGAATTTGATAAAAAAAAATTATAAGAATTTAGATTATTTTTTACCTTTTCATATTGTTTGTAAAATACTTTCAAAATTAAGTGATTCTAATTCAAATAACTTTTATTTATATTTTTGCATAAATAAATTATCATTAAGTGATCAAAATTATACTGTGATCACCTTAATAATTTTGGCCCCATTTCATATAACACCAATTGTAAAATTCTATATAATTTTTTCTAATAAATAATTTTTTTATATTAAATTAAATCATATTCGTTAAATAAATTAAGTATTAAATTTATATAGTCGTGCATGACACGACGGGTATAACTAGTTTATATCTAAGCATTTACATGATTATTTTTCTTGGATAATAAATATATTTGAAAATATTTTATTATTAATATTTTATTTAAGAAAAATCCGTACAAGGTACGGGAATACATACTAGTGTCGTAACTAAAGTAACTAGCTAGGATAGCTAGAAATAAGGAAATGATTGATTTACATAATTAATTTTAACAAATATCCTAACATATAAATAAAGGTTAAAATAAATAAATAAAAATAATAATATTCCTAATATACTCCTTAAAATGGACGACCTTTGGAAAATTCTGAGCTTGGAGATAAATTTCCTGAAGATGATGTCGGTCTAAAATAGGATGGCGTTGATCTTGAGTTTGTAAGTCGGACGGGACCGATCTTAATTTTGTAAGAGTTTCTTGGAGGCAGTCTCGATTTTGTTGGAGCCGACTATAGGTGATCTCGAGTTGGTTAATTTGTTGATTTATTGTGAAGGAGTCACTTGGTAGTGATATGAAGTTAGTACAGTGGTGCTTTGTCTGGTGGCAGAATGGAGTGGATTAGATTCATTATGGACGGGAGAGTTTTGTGGAAGCAAATTTTTTTGGTAGAGTTTTGCGGAAGCAATTTTTCGGTAGAGTTTTGCGGAAGCAACTTTTTCTTTTTGGTGGTAGTTATTGTTGGGCTAAATTTTTTTAGGATAATATCGATGTTGTACCGTGATGAGGAGAGAGGAAAGTCCAGTAGTAACGCCTCTAAAGGGAGCAAAGGAAGCAGAAAGAAACCGATCGAAAACACCAACAGTCAAAGAAGGCGTAAATCTATGGTGAAATCTCCAGGCCGAACTTCCAATGTCATCGAAGTAGAAGCTATAAAAATGGAGACTGAGGGAGAAGCAAGGGCATTCGAAATCGGAGAGAAAAAGTTCACATATTATCGCTCTCAACTGTTCATCCTTTTGTAATTCAAAATCTTGTTCTATTTTGTGATTTAGAATTGAAGGCTAAATTTTCGTTGTGAAATCCACCATCTATTCTGTACACAAATTCTGGCAATTTATTCTTTACAATTTGTGATTTTGCATATTTTATTCATGTGTCATAACATGTTGACATGTTTTGGTTGGTGATTGACTAGTCCTGCATAATAACAAGTCTTTTGTTTACACATTAGATCGATTTTCCCAAAACAATTATTGAAAATTGATCATATTTATCAAAAGTCATGGAAAAAAATAGTTGAGGATCCAAAGTTGTTAGGCAAATTGCTCAATACCATGTATAGAGAATATAAATTTGAGAAATGTGTAATATTATTAATGAATGCATAAAGACTTTATACAGAAGAATAAACTACTAGAATTCCTTGATAGATTGTAGTAACTAACTAGAATAGCTAGTGAATGTTTGGTCGTCTATTAAAATCCCATGATTTAGAAAAACTCAGGAAGTAGCATCTAATATATGCGTTTGGTTATTATTTTCACGAATAAAACAAAAGAAGTTCAATTTCCATGATTTGCACTTCCTCCATAACAGACGAATTACAATTACATAGGTGGGTCAAATTTATCCATTTTTATTCTAAATATCTTTATTCTTTTTTTTTACATTTAAATTACAAATTCTTATTTACGTATGAGTCAAACTCTAGATTTTCATAGATAAAGGTTATAATAGTAATATTAAATAAATTCACATTAATTTTTACATTCAACCAAACAAAAGGTGATGATCTTAATTACTAAGAATTTAATTTCAACCAAACATATTTTTTTAAATTATCTAAGAAATCAATTCCTATTAATTAAATTTATATTAATTGTACTTCTTGCATTTAACCAAACGAACACCTAGAAATAAAAAATTAATTAATTTACATAATTAATTCTGACAAATATCCTAACAAAGAGATAAAAATTAAAATAAATAAATAATAATAATATTCCTAATACAATCCACTTGATAAAGCATATGGTGCAGATGGTGCTCTTTTGTAGTGTTAGTCAGGACCAATTCCCTACTCGAGATCTCTATTGTTAACGTTGGACAATAATTAACGTTGGTCATATAATTCAGCTCACCTAAAAATTGATTCGATATACTAGCACTCCTAGGTCCTACGATATTTAATGGGGGCATGCATTGTTTTATTTTGACATCGGAATAATACTCCCTCCGTTCTATTTTACTTGTCTATAAAGACATAATACACACATATTAAGGCATGGTATGATCTTACCAAATTACCCTTATTAATTATACATTTCTCTTTTTTTAGAGACTTTTCCAAGTGTATTAATTACATACAAAGGGTACAAATGGAAAATCTTGCACAAATATAGCTTCAAGGACAAATAAAACTGAAAAAGAATTTAAGGCTTCATGGACAAGTAGAATAGAACGGAGGGAATATAAGATAAGGTGATGTACAACGAATCTAAATGATTGAGAGTGACTTCAAGTAATACACATTTTTTTTTATAGAACAAGTAATGCACATATATAGTTGTTTGATATATGCAATTGTTTTTGCCTCACTTGTCTTAGATTCGATTATCATCAATTACCAATATTTAATTCCTCGATCAATCAATATATGTCTATTGGGAACAAATTTCAATTTCATCACATCCAAGATCGTCGAAGAAACTTTTATAATTAGGGTTGAGCATCGATTCAAAATCAAACTAAAAACAAATTTTGATTTAAGATAAATTGGAAATCAAATCAAATTGGTCAGCCGCCGTCAAAGGTAGTTAACGAAGGCTGTTCCGAGAAAATACTCACACGTTGGAAGGGACAAATTTAAAATCGTCAGCCACCGAACAAGATCTGAAAAAAAAACTATTAGAATTAAAAACAGGACACCTAAAACAAAAACCAATTCTGAATTTTCGGCTTAGAGAAGAAAGTGGGAGCTTTGGATCTAAGTGTATAACAAAGAGGATAAATAGAGCAAATATGTAGATTTCATAAAATTTATGGAATTTTGATACGACACAACTCCGATTACAGGGTCAAGTATAATTTTTCTTTGAGCATCTATCTCAGTAGATAGGAATTTGCCTTCTCGACAAAGATCTTAGTGCCTTCTCGGCATTTTTTCTCGATATGGCATTCGCGGCCTATTTTGCTCCTCATCTCTCTAGAAGTTCTAGAGAGAGGTCAGAGCAACCTTGTACCTAAAATAAAATTTTATAAATATTACTTAAACTTGCTTTAGATTTGAGATTGTAGTGAAGTTTATCTATTTTTTTTAAGTAAAAATAATATCGTGGATGATTGAGAAGCGGGTCGTGAGATTATAGAGACTTCTGTTCTATTTAGTGACACAACTACTTCTTCTCCAATAGAAATTCAACACTTTTTTCTTCTCTACTTTTCTAAAACCTAAAAATCTCGTAGTTCTCTTCTATTATTATTTGGTCATATAAATATATATACATGCTTTATACTTTATTTTATTTGGGCGTAAGTAACAATTAATATACTTGTTGCTTCATTTCATCAAAAACTTTGATAACTTCTACGTGCTTTTACGTGTACATGCGACCAAATTTTTACTTGATGGAAATCATGTCATGATAACAAGAATATGGGAATAAATTTAGATAAGATATAAAGTAGAATATTGAAAGCAATCTTCTTATTTTGTTTGCTTTGTCAACGTGGAATTTTTTTTTACCAATGTAAGAATTAGGGTGAGAAATGATCCTAAAACATCCTTTCAGATGAAAACTAGAAAATTTTTGCTATTTATAATTTGATTACAAGTGACAAAGTGACGTAAGTGAACCATTTTTGCATCAGCAACTATATTACTAAGACGAGGCAAGTGTTTAATTTTAACAGACTTAAAAGATTGTAAACTTATCCTAATGTTTGTTATGTTTATTTTAATTTGTCATGGGCAGGATCTAGTTTCTGAGAGTGCATTTATAATTATAATGTTATCTCCTTCGATTTCAATTTTTCTAATTCCTCATCCATTCCCTTGTGCCTGAATTTAACACGATTCTTGTTCTCCTAAACATAATTAAAATCACGTGTAAAACAAGTAAAATCTTGTGCATTTAAAATCATTCTTACATACAACATTTCATATACCTTTATCTTCATTTGCCACCACTCTTCATCAGCAATGATCCTGCGAGCTACTGGATCCCATCCCAAGCCAGTCTCTGCATTCCGCAATAGTTTCCATGCTTTGTAAATACTTTTCATATTCTCAAACTTGTTCTTCAAGACAGTTTTGGTGCATTTTCTGCCAATACGTTCCCCAAATTGCACGGCTAGTTCTTCCCACTTAAATGACTGTTTCTGGCCATATTTTTTTTTGCTTGCAATGTATAACTCAACCATAACTTTAATCATGTCATCATTCCAAACAAATGATAAACCTTTGGATCCACTTTCAATGTCCTGTGACTCCATGTGTTGCACAATTTATATAACCTGAACTCGCAAAATAGTATTAAGTTATTCGGTTCGGCTAATGTGTGCCCATGGACACATATTAAAAGTGTTAATTTGAGAAATTATTTTTAAAACTATTCTCTAAATTAGAATTAATGAACCATTTTAAAAAAAAATTAAAATTAACAAACAATATCCAAATTTACCAAGATTAGAATTCTAAATATGTGCCCATAGGCACAGATTAGATAAATCCTAAGTTATTTGCCACTAGATAATATTTATGACACTAATTCCAAAATACATAATTAAAACACGTTTTCCTCCATTTTTCGCTTTTCTACCAAGTACCAAATAGACCCAAAAGTTGATCTAAGATCAAAGTCGAGTCATAATGAAAACAAAAAATATGCGCTACAGAAAAGCCTATGATCTCCAAAATGACATTCCTTTTTAGTATTAATGTAAATAGACAAGGGTAATCCAACAATCAGAAAGGAGAAATATAATATATTTGGCACAAAGAATGTGTTTCAATTAATGGTAATCAACATGAAATTCGTTGAGCTCAAATCAATATATACAATCTTAAGAAAATTGAATCACCCAATCTATATATGCTGAATAGAAACCTACTGTAAAAGAAACAAGTAAAATAAAGATGTCAACTCTAGAAGGTAGAGGCATAAAATTCATGTATTTAATCCAAACTTCCCAGCTCTAACAAGTACGCGTATCCGACCGAAAAAAACAAGTACGCGTATGAGTTGTATAATCGACCAATTCAATAGCAAAACCCAAATATCAACATTAAAAACCCTAATTTCTACATGTCCATCTAAATTTGGAGCAAAATTCGCAAATTAGGCTTTAGGATAACCGTGTGGTGTTCAAACCTCGAACATTTGTAGCCCGTAGCCACTGACTCTACCTAATGGTATGGCACTCTCTTTCAATGGTATGGATTCAATTACTGAAAAATCGAAACAAACAAGGTAAAATCAGGCCACAAAATTCTTGATAATAAGAAAGCATAGGAAGAGAGAACAATAAAAACCTAAACCTGTAGGAGGAACGTGGTAGTACGAACTCCCTTCTTTGCTATGCAGATGAGCGAAGATATAAACGACAGAACGAGGGAGAAGGAGAAAGGACGGGGGATCTATTTCATACCTAGTATATTGTAATTTTAAATAAACTTAGAGGGTAAGGTTGTCTTTTTATTCACATAAACTCGTGTAAACCAGCAAATAAGCTAAAAAATCTAGCTTATTATTTAAACCGAATGATAAATTACGAATCAGTTTATTTTTACTTGACAAACGTGGTTTACAGTTTTTTGTAAACTAATTAGAGTTTATAAACTAATTTATTCAAGTTGACAAACACAACCTTTAATTTTAATAAATTTGGGATGGCTTTTCCCACATACAATCTCTATATATCTAAATCATCTACTCCTTTTAATTTATCTTTATTGAATTTTTGTTCAATAGTTTGCATTTGGTGGTGCTCAAATATAGCAAATGGCAGAGCAAGGGCCCGTTTAGTACCCATAATATCATAATATTAAATATGAGTATGAATATAATTCATACCCGTATCTAATATGTGGTATAACATGATTTCAATATCAAACTGATATCTGTTGTTTGATATATGAAGATATTGATATCGGTTGATATTAGAGAGATATAAGGTTGATATCAGAGTGTTATTTTGATATACCCTGAAAAATTTGGTATATCAAAGACATCACTCATACCTATACCAATATCTAATATCTTGATATCACTCATATCCATACATTGATATCCATACTGATATAGATGTTCGACATATCATATCTTTGATATCAATACCAAACGAGCCCTAAGATTATTAAGAAGGGGTGGACCTAGGACAATATGTTGTAGATGTTGTGAAATATTGGGGGAGAGAGAGCTAAGAAAGCAGAGAAATCTGAACTGATTTCATTGATTCATTACAATGAATTATACAACCTATTTATAGGCAAAGTTTTGCGTACATGCGAAGTTCAGCCATATTAAGCTGAGAGAAATTGAAGGTCGTCATTGCTGTAATGATTGTCAGCCTAATAAAACAAAAAGGTGATGATGATATTTCATCTCTTAGGCCAATGATGGATGAATAATTCATCTTATCTCTTAACACTCCCCCTTGAATATTCATCCTTTCGTTTGGGGTTATCTATATGTTGTCTCGTTAAAAACCTGGCTAGGAAAAACCCAGTGGGATAAAAACCATAGCACAAGGAAAACGAGTACAGCTTGTCTTATACGCTTTCATAGTATTGCCTCATTAAAAACCTTGTCAGGTAAAACCTAGTGGGAAAAAACCTGAACGAAGGAAAAGAGTGCAATTCGTATAATTCTCCCCCTGAAATCATCGTACTTCTCGAAATCTGCGCATTCCGATCTTGTACACAAGTTCTTCAAACTTTTTGGGTTGTAAGGATTTTGTGAACAAATCTGCAATATTTTCACTTGATCGTATTTGCTGGATTTCGATCTTGCCCTCCTTCTCTAGATCATGAGTTGAGAACAATTTTGACGAAATGTGTTTTGTCCGATCTCCTTTGATATAAACCCCTTTGACTTGTGTGACACATGCAGAATTGTCTTCAAATATCATGGTTGGATTGGCTGCAATTGATCTAATTTTTCATTCTTTTTGAATATATCCAATCATTGACCTTAACCAGACACACTCTCTTCCTGCTTCATAAAGCCATTTCCAATGTCGTCTTGTTGGTAATGAGTTGTATCTTTGATATGCTGTATTTCATATAGCATAATTAGGACTAGTTAATACATTTTATGTATAGATTTAGGTCCATTTAGTGCTTATAACGATATATGAGTAGAAGACCGAAGACTTGAAGAAAATTGGAAGAATAGAAGTCGGGACAAGAAGATCGAGAAGTGAAGGCCGCGGAGCTAAGCAGTCCGCGGTGGAGCAAGATTCAGTTCCGCGATCGCGGTGGCCTAAAGCCGCGGTCGCGGGTCAACGTTGACTCGGAGGAGGATTCTGTATTCCGCGGTCGCGGAGGTTGTTCACCGCGGTCGCGGAATTCCACGTCAGCAAGATCCGAGGCGGCGTTTTATCTATCTATTTATCTTTTATTTTAGTTGCCTTTTATATTTTTATTCCGATATTTTTCGAGACTATTTAAGTTTAGTTTTCAGACTTTGTTTTGTATTCTGCTAGACCTAATTTCAGACTTTTGTGTTTTTCTCTCTTATGGAGAACTAAACTCTTTATATTCTATTCAAGTTGAAGCTTTTCAGACTCAAGTTGTTGTGAGATTCGTCTATTCAGGTTTATTTCTACAGGTTATTTCAATTCTCTTGTGCATAATTATTATTGATTATATTGATTTCTACTTGATTGATCACCTTGTTGGAATTAATATTATCTAATGCTAGATCTAGGTTTTCTCGTAGCAAAGCCTGATCTTTGTAGCAACTCAATTGGTTTAGGACTCGTTGGACTAAAACAATTGAGAAGAGATTTGAATGCATGTTGATTGTTTGACTCGTTGGAATTCAATTGCATGTATCCTGTTTATCCTTGTTCTTAATGCTAATATCCCTATTATTTATGATCGTTTCATGAATTGTTTGGATGTTAAGTTGCATGTCTCGTTGCCATGTTATAATTCTGATCAGGATAGGAATAACTGAAAGAAATAACTTGTTTGAATCTAGGATCAATAACTTGAGGAAGAAAAGTGGATACTTGAATAGGATTGTTTTTCCTAATTGATAAAAATCCAACTTTTGCATCGTTTGATTGCTTGCTTTGTTTGTTTCAATTCTTAGTTTTTAGTTTTAATTCCAAAATCCCCCCTTTTGTTACCTTTCTGAGTTGATAATAATACTGCTTAGAATACAAGTGTCTCTTGGGTTCGACCCCGTCTTACTGACTATACTAGTTTAGTAATTAGGGAATTATTTTTGATTTGGCATCAACGATTCTAAGCCAGTCAATCTTTGATAACAAGCATACAACAAAAGCAATATTTGGTCTTGTATTATTTGCAAGATACATTAATGCACCAATTGCACTTAGGTAGGGGACTTCAGGACCGAGAATTTCTTCATCATCTTCTCGATGTCTGAATTGATCATCCTGTACACTAAGAGAACGAACAATCATGGGTGAATTCAATGGATGTGAGTTGTCCATGTAGAACCTTTTCAAAATTTTATCGGTATAATTTGTTTGATGAATGAAAATTCCATCATTCAAATGTTCAATTTGTAAACCGAGACAAAATTTGGTTCTTTCAAGATCTTTCATTTCAAATTCTTTCATCAAGTATTTTGTAGTATTTTCAAGTTCATCGAATGTACCGATAATATTTAAATCATCAACATATACTGCAATAATAGCGAATCCATTTTTGGATCGTTTAATGAAAACACATGGACAAACGGCATCATTTTGATATCCTTCTTTAAGAAGATATTCACTAAGTCGATTGTACCACATCCTTCCAGATTGTTTCAGACCATATAATGATCTTTTCAATTTTATAGAAAACATGTCCCGAGATTTTTCTTTATGTACCTCGGGTAGTTTTAATCCTTCATGAACTTTCATGTAAATATCACTATCAAGTGATCCATATAAATATGCAGTTACGACATCCATAAGTCGCATCTGTAGTTCCTCTAAAACAGTTAGGCTAATTAAAAATCTTAATGTAGTTAACTACAGGGGAATATGTTTGCTCATAATCTACCCCGGGTATCTGAGAAAAACCTTGGACAATAAGTCTTGCCTTATATCTTACAATTTCGTTTTTCTCATTACGCTTTCGTACAAATACCCATTTATAGCCTACTGGTTTCAAGCCCATTGACGTGGGCTTTATTGGGCCAAAAACATTACGCTTTTCAAGCGATTTTAATTCAATCTGCATAGCCTCTTTCCATTTGGGGCAATCGTGTCTAATACGACACTCATTAATTGTTTGTGGTTCGATGTCATCATCATCAACCACTATTTCAGTTGCAACAGAGTATGCGAATACCTCATCAAGGATAATGTCTTTCATGTTCCACTGTATTCCAGAATAGACATAATTTACTGCAATTTCGTAATTATCAATGCTTTTGTCATTATCTGGAACAGTTTTCATTTTGTTCTTATCTGGAGCATTCTCCGTTTCTGGAACAGTTTTTATTTCTGACACATCCCCTAGATTTTCGGAGGTATGTTCTCCCCCGGAATGGGAAATTGGTGCAACTTCATTTGCATTATTCTGCCGCCTATTCTTTCTTGGTTTTAGATCTTTTGATCCAGGCGGGCGGCCGCATTTTTGGCGCGCTATAAATTCTTTTTCAGGACTCTTATCTAATTGTCTTGTAGGAATTTCAATTCTATCAGGGGCATTTACAGCCGGCACATGTGACTTTGTCACTTTCCTTGTGTCTGTAAATGAGTCAGGCGATTGATTTGCTATACTCTATAATTGTACAATCTTTTGTACTTCTTGTTCACACATTTTTGTACGTGAATCAAGATATGATAATGATGAAGCATTCCAAGTAATTTCTTTATGTCCTTTTCCACCAAGATTTGGAAATTCATTTTTATTAAAATGACAATCATCAAATCTTGCTGTAAATAGGTCGCCCGTAGTTGGTTCAAGATATCTAATAATTGATCGGGATTCAAAACCAATATATATTCCCAATCTTCGTTGGGACCCATTTTTGTTCTTTGTGGTGGAGCAATAGGAACATAAACTACACAACCAAATATCTTGAAATGTGATATATCTGGTTCTTTACCAGTCACTAATTGTAATGGGGAATACTTATGATATGCAGTTGGTCTTAATCTTACCAAAGCTGCAGCATGCAATATAGCATGTCCCCAAACAGATGTTGGCAGTTTAGACTTCATCAATAATGGTCTAGCGATTAATTGCAATCGTTTAATCAGAGATTCAGCAAGACCATTTTGTGTGTGAACATGAGCCACCGGATGTTCAACTGTAATCCCAATTGACATACAATAGTCATTGAATGTTTGAGAAGTAAATTCTCCTGCATTATCAAGCCGGATTCTTTTGATTGTATAATCCGGAAATTGCGCTCGTAAGCGAATTATTTGAGCTAGGAGTTTAGCAAAAGCTGTATTTCTTGTTGATAAGAGGCTCACATGTGACCATCTTGTCGATGCATCAATCAATGCCATAAAGTATCAAAATGGTCCACATGATTCATTCCAAAAACGTTGGATTTTCAATCCCAACTATATTCTTGGACGGTCTGGTGATTAGTTTACCAAGTGAACAACCTTTACAGTTCAAATCACTTGATTTAAGGACACTTGCTTTCTTTATTGAGTGCCTAGTTGAACTTTCAACTATTTTATGCATCATTCCATTACCTGGATGACCCAAACGGTCATGCCATAATGTAAACATCCTTTTATCATTTAATTTCTCATAGGATGTTACATTTGTCTCTATTGGACTTATATATGTCTGATAAAGTCCAGTAGTATGGGCAGGCAGTTTTTCTAAAATCTGCTTCTTGCCACATATTTGTCTTGTGATGCACAAATACTCTTTATTATTTTCATTTATGGTTTCTACATGAAAACCATTATGACGCACATCTTTAAAGCTTAGTAAGTTCCTTTGAGACTTACTTGGATATAATGCGTCATTTATGATCAATTTTGTTCCTTCAGGGAGCAAAATACAAGCTCTTCCGGAACCTTCGATCAATTTTGTCACACTAGAGATTGTTTTAACATTTACTTCAAGCAAAGTTAACTGAGTAAAGTACTCTTTATTTCTCAAGATGGTGTGCGTAGTAGCGCTGTCCAATAGACATTGATTCTTGCTACTTGATATATCTTTAATCGTTTCCATATCTTCAAGATAAAGAAAAACATAATTAAAACATAAATAACAGATAATATTATAGAGATATATATATTATAGTAGTTGATATTTTTCATTGATTCCAAAATCATCATCAGAGATGTCCAAACTTGGTGTAGGTTCAGTGTTGTCAACAAAATGAGTCTCCATATTCTTCCCTTTATCTTTTTGGGAAGATTGGTACAACTCAACCAAGTGTTTCGCTGTGCGACACACCCTTGCCCTGTAACTTGTCATACCACATCTATAGCATATAAATTTGGGCTTTTGGGAGGAACCTTTAGGACCCTTCTGAACCATTTGCTTATCATTTCCTTTGGAAATGGATGCATCAAGAGATTTATGCTTCTCATAATTCCCCTTGGCCACATCTTTGACCACGACCTCGACTTCGGCCATTGCCACGGCCACAATTGCCATCGTGTCCATGATTATTTTTGATGCCTACCATCATTTCTTTGAGAGGCATATGTGGCATTTATTTCAAGGTACGGTATAGTACTAGTTGGCCTCAAGTTGTGGTTTTTCATGAGCCGCTCATTATTCTGCTCAGCTACAAGTAGTAGCCTGTATCGAATCTGAATACCATTTAAATTCCCTTTGTCTGTATTGTTCTTGTAACAACACATTAGTAACATGCCCTTTCTCTGTATTGTTCTTGTAACAATACATTAGTAACATGCATGGTTGAATAAGTTTTATTCAACATTAACTCTTCAAATATTTCATGTCCGCATAAATGTAATTGAGAGCTTATGCAAAACAGGACAGAATTTTAATCACTGACTGACTCGAAGTCTTTAAACCTTAAATTAGTCCAGTCATAATTTGCTTTAGGGAGCAAAACTTGTTGATGCCCTCTGGCTTTCCCATAATTCTTAATTTGGGATTTTCCACCAACAGATATTCAGATTTCAGGCTATCATCCCAACAGATATTCAGATTTCAGGCTATCATGTATATGATGGCGAAGAAAGATAATCGCCTTAGCCTTATTCTGTGGGGAAATATTTTCATTTTCTTTTATGGTCTCTTGTAGACCATTTGCTTGGAGGTGAGTTAATGCATCAACCTTCCATTCCAGATATCTCTGGTATTTTTATTTTCTTTTATGGTCTCTTGTAAACCATTTGCTTGGAGGTGAGCTGCCAGTGCATTAACTCTCCATTCCAGATATTTCTGGTGTGATAAGTCGAGAATATCAAATTCCCATTAGTTGTCATTAGATCACTTATATGATTAACCAAAAATATAAATAACAATATTATCATAAATATACATCAATAATAGTTCTACGTATAAATATGTAACGTTAATAAATATGGATAAATTATATGCATGATATCCTTATATTAATGAAAACGGTTTGATAAAGTATATGTAATCATTATACAAAAGTAAAAACAGTGATCATGTCCACTCTTTTTGTTTTAGTTGAAAACATTGACTTTTTCAATATAAGAGTGAATGAATGATATAGGAAGAAAAAACCAAAATATGGTTTTGTACTCACATGGCACATGTAAAGTAATAAGTAGCTAATGATTTGAAACTCTTTTGTAAATTAAACTCTTTTAATATGGATCAAACATGAACTAGCAGCCTATAGAGAGATTTCAAAATTGAACTATCAAAATAATTGTAAACCACACGTAGTATAGAAAGAACTTTCAATCTTTGCAAAGCTCTCTTTCAAAAAAATCTTCTATCAGAAAAGAAGCTTTTACATACATGAAGAAGAAGAAAAAAAACCAATCTCTCATATCATCGAGCCATTAAAACGATGATCTATAAAAACTATGGTTTAATAAATTGAAAGTTGTATAAAGTATCTACTACCTTCAAAAGATCTAACCACTCAGTTGGTATTTTATTTTGAGAAACTCTCGTGCTGATAACGTGTTGGGAAATATTGGGGGGGAGGGGGGAGAGAGCTAAGAAAGCAGAGAAATCTGAACTGATTTCGTTGAATCATTACAATGAATTATACAGCCTATTTATATGCAAAGTTTTGCGTACATGCGAAGTTCAGCCGTATAAAGCTGAGAGAAATTGAAGGTCGTCATTGCTGTAATGATTGTCAGCCTAATAAAACAAGCCTAATAAAACAAAAAGGTGATGATGATATTTCATCTCTTAGGCCTAATAAAACAAAAGCAATGATGGATGAATAATTCATCTTATCTCTTAACGGTAGAGAAATTAATTTGTTACATGAATCTTTCTCCACATGTATTTTTATACAGCCTCCAATATTAATATTTGAATTATCAGCAGAATCTCATAACCAAGGATTGACATAATATCTACCTCATTATTTTCTAACCTCATTTGGGTTGAAATCATTCATATTTAAAATATTTGCATCAGAATTTTATGGTGGTAGATCAACACTATGTGAAATAATTGTATGTTTAGGCCTTTTAAAAAAATTCTCTTCATTTTAATTTTATACACAACAACCTATCAATTTAAACAAATAACAACAATTCTCAATAACTTCTCAAGAAATATTAAATTGAACACATAACAATAATTATCAAAACATACCTCAACACAATAATATATTTTCTTAAAATTCTTTAAAATATCAAATTATCAAAAAACCCTAAAAATAACTCTCTTTTACCATCGGTTGTTGCCAATGTGCACAAGAGTTGACTCGTCACCACCTGCTAGTCGGAGTTGACTCGTCAACACATAGCAAGTTTTGCTGAAACTTTGGCAAAATGAGCACATTTCTGAGCATGAACTTATCCTTAAGTTCTATATTTTCTATTTCTGAAACAACCTTATTTGTTCCATCATATAGACAAACATTTAGGGGGCGTTTGGTATAAATTTGGGTTTGGGAATGAGATAAGGTATCGGGTTGAGGTGGCATGGGGTTGGAAATCCATAATTAAAATCAAGTGTTTGGTATAATTTTGGAAATAAACTATTATTATATTATTATATATGTAAACACAATATATGAATTTCAAGCTTGTCAAAACTTGAATTGGGCATATATGGACGGCGATTGGTTTTCATCTATAGGTGTGTAGAGTTCAAATTGGTGTTTTGGCTGGACAAATTCTATTATGTTACATCACAAAGAAAAGGCATCGCAAGTTTGATTGAAATTTTTGGATAGAAGTTTGGGGAAATTGAATCTAGAAATCGGCATCTGCAGATATTCAACCTAGAAATTGGCACATCAGCAGGAAAGATCAAAAGAAAAGCACAGCTAGGGTATTTTTTATTTTAAGTGGGAATGAGATTTCATACCCGAGGTAAGTGAGTGGTATGAGAATCCGATATCTTTTGGGTTTGAGGTATGGATTTAAAAATTAAAAATTACCATGCCCAACATTAAGTCTCGGCTTTCCATTTCACAACCCGATACCTCATTCCCCATACCCAGTAACCAAACGCCCCTTATAGGTTTATCTAATCTTTTCTTAGAACTTAAAAGTGTTTGATCACATTTCATATGATCTGAAGCTCTAGTATCAATAATCCGGTCAAGATATTGTACACTCCTATAAGAAGAATGCACAACAGATATTTGTTGGTCAGAATTGGTACGTGAGAAACTTTCAAAAGAAGGTCCACTCACTTATTTGCCTTTGATAGCCTTCATCATCGATCTCTTTCATTTCTTGATACATCCTGACCATAGAAGCACTATCCATCTCAGTTTGAGCAGAATCAACACAATCAAAAGGACTGTCAACAACCTCTGTCTAATTTGTTGATGCTTGACATGATTCCTTTCCTTTCTTGCCTTTATACCATTCAAGATAAACAACAATTCTAAAACACTGATCTATTGTACCTCTTGTCATATTACAGAAGGAATACACCTTGCCTGCCTTTTCCTCTGCCCGAATCTTATTATAGTCTTTATGAACTTTCTGCTCTCCAAAAGATCCTGAGTTTCCTGTTACAAACGCTTTGCCATGGTTCTTGTTCACTGCTAAAGCAATAGCATCAATTGTGAAATCACTAGTATTCAACAAAGATTTTTGTTTTTCTACTTGTTGAACCAAGTAGTAAACCTTATTGATGGACGGTAAGGGATCCATGGCTAGAATATAGTTGACAATGTTATCAAATCCTGAATTTAACCCTAACAAAAACTTCATAACCCTATGCCTAGTCTCCATTTTAGATAATCTTTAATTTTCAAAAATTGACAAGAACATTTTGCCAAGACACCACATATGCAACTAGAAACAGGTTCTGAACTATGGATCTCCTCCCATAAATGTTTCAATTTACCATAGTACTCTGCAACATACATGTTACCTTGATTAAGAATAGTCGAATTCCTTCGAAGTTGGAAGAGAAGAGGTCCATTAGCTTGTTCAAGACGCTCCTTGATCTCATTCCATAGCTCTCTGGCCGATGCCACATACATGAAGCCATCAACTTAACAAATTCTGATGCCATAGAATGAATGATCCAACACCTGACCATACAGTCACACCTGATCCATCTCTAAAAGTCAACCGATCCTTGCTTTGGTGTTGGAATTGTGCCATCAATCAAGCCAATTTTGTTTTTTTCTCCTAAAGCCATCCGAATTGCATGACTCTAGATAAGGAAATTGTCTCTATTGAACAAGTTTGTTGTGAGTTGAGATCGAGGTGAGTCCAAATTTGACAAGTTGAGAGGATTGCTACTCATCTTCGACTGAGCTTCTCCATCTAAGAATTGCGAACCTAAATTCTAGACTCGGCATTTTACTAGACCACTCCAAGAAAGGCACAATTGAGAACAGATCAAACAATTTTGTGCGAAAATACGAAGAAATTGAGCATCGTAGCTCTAATACCATAAGAAATCATCAACCTAAGCTAAAGAAACACTCAGAGAAAGAAGGGGAATAAAACCTCTCAAAAAGTACATTTTCATTATTTTTGTAAGATATTAGCTGATTATCTACAGATGTTAGCTGAGAATGTACTTTCTGAAGATGATGTCGGTCTAAAATAGGATGGCGTTGATCTTGAGTTTGTAAGTCGGACGGGACCGATCTTAATTTTGTAAGAGTTTCTTGGAGGCAGTCTCGATTTTGTTGGAGCCGACTATAGGTGATATCGAGTTGGTTAATTTGTTGATTTATTGTGAAGGAGCCAACATACATGTTATCTAGCACCGCTTTACCACTAGACCAACTGAGTATTGGTAACCTAGCTTTCTCTTTAAACTTCTATGTTTACTAAAGCAGCTAAGCAACATAGATAACTCACAAATTATTCTTTAGAGTAAAGTGTAGGTGATAATAAAAATTGTAATTGAGCTGTTAATTATAAAGAAAAGTATATAAAAAGGTGGGGTTTTTAACTTTTTTTAATAAAAATCAACATAGGAGGATTAAGAGTTGATTAAATTATGAAGACTGTGAAATAAGTGCTAGTACCAATAAAAAGAAATAATGGGGTGAGAGAGGCTCGAACTCTCGACCTCAGGATTCCTCTTAAGCTATGAGACCTACGCGCTAGCCAACTGCGCCACCACCCCTTTTTGTTATCAGAACCTGTTTATTTTATTAATACTCAAAGCTTATGTCACTAACAAGTAATTTATGTGGGTTTCTTTTGTGAAATCTGTTTTTAAAATCCTGGGAGGCCGAGGAACCCAATTTCGATCAATTTGCATGGCATTTTTGCAATAATTTTCACATATAGCATGAATGCATGCTTTCGCTTCTCCTAGTGAATAAAACCTCTCAGAAGGGGAACCCGATTGAAATCATGGATCACTCGGGCCACTTCAATATTGCGTATTTAGCTGGTAATTTTGAATTATTTATCCTATATGGAGCATTTGGGGTTAATTTGTAGTTGTAAATAACCATGTTCTTATAAATACTTTATATAAGGATTAATCTTAGGACGTAGAGCAAGACTTTTTTTAACTAATTTGAATTATTTAACCTAGGTCGCTTAAAAATATTCTTAGTTTTATTTATCAAGTTTTTAAAAATATTTTGATTTACCTTTCCAAAATTAGGGTATTAGTTTCCCAAATTAGAATAGGTCTTGCTCCACTTTTGACAAAACGAATTAATTGATTTGGCAAAAACGATTAAAAATTTCAAAACTTTTTCTGGAAACAAGACCTATTTTATACCGGAGAACAAGAGATAGCTATTATCAAACTCTTAAAGAATCATTTCTAATATTTACCAGATTTATTTGTACACCATCTCTCTTGATCATTTCTATTCCTATTTACCCGATTAATTTGCACCTAATTTATCTCCCTCTCCCCCTCTCTTTCCGTAATTACTGACTTATTGTGCAACATTTATCAAAACACAATATTAACAAATGTATCCTCCGCAAATAAGCCGCGCCTGGATTTTTCTTCCCAAAAACGAGCCCTTACTTTGATTGATTTATATATACACAAATTTCCAAACAAGTCTATTGTGCCTTTTGAGTAGGAATTATGAAAGATGATAGAATTCGGGTTCCACAACGATGATTTCTCCGATCGGGTTCTTCGTATAGAGATTGTTTCAGACGAATTCTTAGATTCCAAGTCCGATTCGGAAGGGTTTGATGCCGTTCCCAATTCCAAGCGCAGAAGAGTAATAAATTTGGACAACGAAATTGGTAGGTTAATTACCTTCAATGTTTAAGACGAACTTCAAGTTAATTTCCACATTATTCTTGCTTTAATTTGTTTCTTAAGTTGTCTGTGTATTGAGTTGGATTCTTAGGTGCGAATTGTTTACCATGAGTTTGATGGTTAAAATTGGGGATTATAACCTAATAGCTTGATTTATACCACTTAATTAATTGCTATAGGGTTTTAGAATTCTAGAGTTACATTTCATTCATTATATCATTCAATAATTTTGGTTCATTTAATTAGGAGATGAAGCTTATAGTAATGATGATTCAGACTTGGAGTGTTTAGCTTGGATCAAGGTTAAAACCTTGCGTATAAGCTCACCCGTCCTAGCTGCAAAAAGTCGCTTTTTCTACAAGGTAATTAAATGTCCTCTATTGTTCTTGATTAGTGACTTGTTTAAAAAAAAGTTGCTAACTTTATATAGGGTGTAGTTATTCAGAAATGGCATGAGAGAATCACGAGAGAACCACTTCACTATAAGAATCAATGCATCTGGTATGTGGTTAATTTTCATTCACCACTTACCAATCATATGAAGCTTTCTTTTTTACTGTGGTCATTGTAAACAGAGGAAGCGGCTTTGATGGACCTTCTGAATTTCATATACAACTACACCTTGGCTGCAACCACAATCCCTGAGTTGCTGAACGTGTTGATGATGGCGGACAAGTTTGAGGTTACTTCTTGTATGAGATATTGTAACGAGTCGTTGCTCAAGTTTCCCATGTCACTAGAATATGCAACTCAAATTTTCAAGATTCCTTCAAGTGTCTTAATGGCCAAATCTATTCAACCACTAAAAGATGTTGCTAACCGGTATACATCTGAGCTCTACAGGCAAGTCATTTGTCTTTCATTTGCAATCAAACACATTGATCAAAGAAACCTATTAATTATATCTTTATTTCATTCTTTTAATTAATTGGTTAAATCAATGCAAGCAATTTTGAGGAACATGATCTCGTTTGCAATTTGATTAATTCCTTCATGTGGCTTCAAATTTGAAGGTTGCAAGAAAAGGCGATGGTCTTGCGTCTCCCTGACGTGGAGGTTCTTCTGGCCAGTGATGATCTCACAGTGAGATCAGAAGATGATGTTTTCGATTTTATCTTGAGGTGGAGCGGTGCACACTATCCCAAACAAGAAGAGTTCCGAGAAACCGTCAACAAGCTCTCAACGCGATTCCTACGTTTCCCATACTTGAGCTCTTCAAAACATAAGCAAATCCTAGAGTGCCCTCACCTTGACCATACACAAGTATCAAAGCTTATCCAAGAAGCTATCTTCTTCCAGGCCGGATTGTCCTATCGGGAACAAACCCATGATCCAAATGTCGACACTGCTGACCCCTGCTTCAAAAGACGCCTCTATGAATACCGTCCGATTAAGGTGGTGCATTTTGAATCAATCTTGCCTCGTTGTGTCGTCTACTTGGACCTTAAAAAGGAAGAGTGCGTGGGCCTATACCCAATGAACCGAATCCATTCCCAAACGTTTATGCTAGGCGGTAGCTCGTTTTGTCTCGCGTCGCTATGCATTAAGGATCAACAGAGCAACTCGTTCAACTTTTGTCTATATGTGCAAACGGAGAATTGGAATGGTGTAAGGTATGAGTTTGCAGTGCTGATGAAGAAGCGGCCTCCGGAGGAGTTACAGAACAAGTACAAGGTTGTCTATTCTAGCTTGAGCGGCAGATTCACGGGGAAAGACAAGGGAATTCCGTGGAAAGACTTAATGGCTGATGATAACAACAACGAGTATTTTATCGACGGAATCCTACATCTTCGAGCTGAGGTTATCATCAAGCGAATATAAGAGCTTCATTTGTGTATGCATTGCTTCTTGAGTTTGTAGGGTTAATTAATGATTGCTTCGAAACCAGTTACTCCAACCATCAGATTGAAATTCATTGTTTTTCTTAATTGTGATTCTTATAATGATAATCGAAGATTGGAGCTATATTTGGTTACAATAATCGAGTTCGAGGTTTACTGCATGTTTTAATAACAAGAACAATCTTTCTATAACTAAAGGCATTCATTAGTTTGGACTTCAATCTTCCAAAAAAACAGAAGAACATGCCAATGGACAGGTGCCAATTCAGTTAAGGTAGCAAGTAACAACAGCAACGAGTAGGATTTCGCGTGAGAGCCTGAGAGCCCAGCGACGCAGCTACTGATGAGTGCTTTCGCGCTGAGAGCCTGCGACGTGTGCTGGCTTAACCAGAGCAGCAATGCTCGTATGTCCATTGTGGAAGGTTATGAGCCGGTGGGAACTGCCGCGGATCCTCACCCCCGGGCGGCAACAATTTTTTATTGAGTCGGGATCTCCTAAAATTTTCGGACATGCCATATTGCATCCTGCAAAGAGAGCTCCGACTGAACTAGTCATGTTAAATTTGATCACTATGAGATTACATTAGTTAATTAATTAATCATTCTTTACTGTGTAACTGTGTTGAATGTGGTGGGTAATATTCATGTTTGGAATTGTACATGTTTGCTATCTTTGCATTAGCGCCTTTCAAAATCTTAGTGGGAAGACAGGCGAAAGCTAAAGGCGCGCACTTCCAATTCACCTTTAAATTAGTCAATCTTTATGCACAGGAAGAGATCATCGGGCCAAACAAACTAAAGCGTACGGAGTATTTGTTTTCCTCCTGGTCACCCACTCACTCACTAATACACAATCGTTCCTTCTTAATTCTTAATTTCTTATAGTGGTATTTACTTACTATTTTTTTTCTGAATTTTCACTGAACCGTACTAGGTAAACCCTATTAATTTATCAATTGAGCATGTTCAGCAATCCAGCAAAATTATGCAGGTAGCTATTTGATGATCTTAACAATGAAATGTGTTGAACTCAATCTTTTTCTTAAATGATAGGGTGTATCATTTAAAAGTATACACTCATATACATGATAGCTTAGGTAAGTCTATTAGCTAAATGTGTATATAGACCCTCACCTATATATTCTACTTTAAAGCTCACGATGGTATATTAATTGCCTTTATTTTACACGTAGTTAACTTTGTATAATATTGTGAGACAAAATATACTTCATTTAGCAAGAAAAAAATCACATAATTACTTTAAACAATGATGTACTGCCTGCTTGACTAAATTATTAATAGAGTCTATTAACATATTTTAAACAAGATATCATATCCTAATATAGTCAAAACAAACTATGGTCAAATCATGTTTTATACATCTTGTATGATCAAAAAGAAGAAAAGTTGTTCTTATGCGTGAATCAGTTGTTCTTATGAATCAGTTGTTCTTATGCGTGTTTTCTTGCAGCTCGCAGCTTTCTTCTGTGCCCTCTAAAGTTTGGTCAAAAAGAAGAAAAGTTATATGTATGTGTGTATAGTATAATATTTGGCGTCAATTTAAAGTCTCTTTCATATTATAACTTTATTATCTTTTGTGTTATTTTTTTTGTTAAAACTTCATATCTTTTGTTTATGACAAAAAACAAAAGTGGCTTATTTTGGACATGAGACTATGAGAGCGCATATATAACATATAAGTATTTGTACCAACCAAACTAATGCACACACATAGGTTACTAATTTGACCAAATGAGCCAGGTGCTAACTGTTGACTAAATGCTCATAGGTTATTTTTTTCCGAAATTAGATGTTCAAATTCTTACGTTTCCAAAGTACACTAAGTGACTAATGCTTTAGATTGGAAGTAATATGTAGTATATTTTATGAAACTTCTATTACGGGGTTTTAATCGATCGTTTGACTAAATGTTCAAAGGCTACTTTTTCAAAGTATATAAAAGTCCCACACTTTTTGCACACAAAATATGAGTTTTTTGAGACTTCAAGGCTGATCTGTAACCACAATAAGTCAAAAGTGTTATGTGCTAGTATGACTACACAATGTCAATGTTATTAGAAATATGCTTGGACTGGAAAGCGACTCCTTCCCCATCACTTACCTTGGCATTCCACTTCATTCCCGTAAGCTGAAAGATTGCGAATACAAAGCTCTAATTGACAAGATCATGGCCAGAATTCAGTGTTGGACTTCCAGACTTCTCTCTTATGCTGGCAGATCGATGCGAGTTGATAAAGTCAGTCATGAGTGGAATCTGCAATTTTTGGTCCAAAATTTTCATCTTGCCCAAGGAAGTGATAAAAAACAATCTAGAAATTGATGAAAAATTTCCTTTGGAGTGGAGCTGCTGAGGGGAGAAGGAACCTAGTCGCTTGGAAAGATGTGGCAAAGCCAAAAATTGAAGGAGGACTTGGAATCAAAGAGCTCCTTGCATGGAACAAATCTCAGGCTGCAAAATACCTTTTCGAAATTGATTTCAACACTAGTAACATATGGATGCATTGGGCACGAACAAATCCGGTCAACCAAAATAATGTTTGGCACTCCACTCTTAGAGACCAAGACACATGGACTTGGAAAGCCCTTCTAAGAATAAGAGATGAGCTCAAGCTGCTTCAACTTAACCTCGAAAATGCAAAATGGGAAAGGATTTGGCATGTTGAAAATGCTCGCTACATCAACCAGCTCCTTTATGAGGCTTGGAGACACAAAGGTGAAGTAACACAATGGGGCGAGCTTATCAGGAGAGCCCCAGTCATTCCCCGATGCGCCTTCATTGTTTGGTTAGCAATCCGGAACCGAGCTCCCACTTTAGATAAGCTAAATAGCATGGGCATCACAACATCGAACATCTGCCCACTTTGTAAGGCTTGCCCTGAAACAACAAGACACATATGGTTTGAATGCACCTTCTCCAGCCAGATCCTCGCAGCTCTTATGAGGTGGACTGGAGTCCAGATCCAACTTAATGACATCAACGCGTGGCTCACCTAGTTCTCCAACAACAACCGACAAAGTTCTCCAATCTTTCAACTTCGTATTGTCGCCATCACCACTACTTCATATGAGATCTAGCGCCTTAGAAACCTCTTGTGCTTTGAAGATCACGCACCAACCAGCCCGGAATGCACTCAGAAGATCATCCAACTCACCAAGCAAAGACTTCGTGCAAGGGTGAAAGATAAAAGAAACATCTTAAAGCATTGGATTGGGAATTGACGAGCAATGGCATCGAAGTGTAGTAGTTGCTCTACGAGTATGGTGTTGTATGTCAACTTAGTTTTTATTTTGAGTTGGCTGATTGTAATTTTTTGTGATTGATGGTAATGGGAACCCTGCTTGATGCGAGCTTTTGTACTAATCCTTTCATAATGGAAATTTACCGTTTCCAAAAAAAATATGGGCTATGTGCATCATACTATTATATGGCCTAAGCATTTCAAACCACAAAATGATGTAACATAAAAAAAATTAAATAAGAGATTTTTACCCGCTTTGTGGGGTTGTGTAAGAATGTAATTAAACCTTATGCCATACAATGGCGTGATAAAATGCCATACAATGGCATGAGGTAACAATTCTGATAATAACAAAATGGGACGAGACCCATGTGTTAATTTCATGACATCCCATGGTGCCATATCACGCCACCAGATAACATGAGATTTGGAGAAAGTTCGAAGAGTGGGAGAATCAATTGGGCCATCCCATTTGAATCTCATGCCAACTCATGGCGTGACCTTATGTCACAAAATGGTGTAACGAGACGCATTATATATGTGCAAAGTCACCTTCTCCTCTCTCAATTATTTCAAAAATCCTAGTGTCGTATGTGCTCTCCATCAACGAGCCATTTTCGATTCAGATTCTGATAACAATACAAATTCCACAAATTTCATAGAGGGAGAAGATGTAGAGGAGGCGAAGTAGGTGGGGCGAGTGGCTTTGTAGTTGATGGTGTGATTTCCAGCACGAGGGATGCCAATAGTAAGGATAGCACGAATGTTGTGAGCGGTTTGGTGGGTGGCGACACCATTCCAATTAAAGCCAAAGACGATTGGCAATGAGCAAGTGGACAAAAAACAAGGTATCTAACTTACCAAAACTTGGAGAGTTAATGTCCACACTCTGTAACCTTGGTTTGCATAAATTAGAGTGTCCATTGGCACATCGCCAACTTAACACAATTTGACAATAATATTTTCTGCTTGAAGTTCAATATTTGTTTCTTAGACGTCACATTTTGAGGGTTAGCAAATACCAACATACTTGAAATAGTCTTCGGGCTCGTGACCAATCCGAAAGCATTGATGACCATATTTTGTTCTGTCGGGGTCATTCGGCCAGCATATGGATGTCCAAGAAAACTGGTACAAAGCTTATGGTTATGCATGTTGAACTTTACCTCCAAATTAAGTCCATTTGCAATTATACCTTGTTCGGTATCCAACCAACCGAAAAGGGTTATTGCATGCACTTCTTTGAGCCTCATATCTTCTTTTTCGATCTAAACTTCCCGAATTACTTGCAGCCTTGCAGGTTAGTTTTACATAATTTTCATTTGAGTTTGCAATGAGCAAAATCATCATCCTATCTCGACCGATTTCCCTATCCCACTTAATCATCTCATATTTCTCATCCTACATGTGTTTGTTGGCAAAATCACTTTGAAATCTAAGCCAAATGGCTATACATACAAAACTCTATCAAAATTATGAATCTAAACAATTTCAAACGATATAACAATTCTAAGCGATCATAACAATTTTCTTAGGACTATATCGAATTCTAAACGATCATAAACAATTATAAACAATTAAATGCGATTATAACATTTCTAAAGGATCATAACAATTTCCTACGATTATATCAAATTCTAACGATCATAAATGGTTATAACAATTTCATACGATTATAACTAATTCTAAATTATCCTAAACAATTTCTACGATTATAACAATTCTAAGCGATTATAACAAATCTCACGACTACAACAATTCTAAATAATTATAACGATTATAAACAATTTTGTATTATTTTAACGATTCTAAACGACTATAACAATTCTAAAAGATTCCAAATGATTTTTTAATTATTATTTTATGAATTCAAAATGACTATATCGAATGCTAAACGATTAAATTGAATTCAAAACCAGAAGATACATTTCGGTAACCAATTGCTTTGATCTAACGGTTTTTCTTGTTCTTCTCCTTCTCCTCCTTCATGATACGATGACTTTTGGCCCTCATCTTCATAATATAAATTTTCCCCGCCATGAGACATTGCCTACAAATGATTAATATATTAAAAATGGATAACTTAGAAGATAAAAAATGAGAGGAGATGTGTATGGATGAAGGTGGAAATGAGGGATTGTATAGGAAAAAAATTGATTATTTCAATGGCTATAATATTCATGTCATTCTATGTCGTGAATATTATAGTCGTCGGAATAAGGGTTTCAAATGCAGAGCAACTAAGTTGGCTCAAGTATGATCATAAAAGTAGTTTCCAAGTCTCGGAAAATATTTCTCGACAAACGGTTATTTCTCTTGCTAGTGTTCTTAATATTCAAATTACTACTTTAATGGAGAAATATTTTGAAATTCCTATCCTTATAGGACGGGTTAAAAAAAATGGATTTTACGCCACTGCATGTTTGATTTCACACCATTATATGACATGATATTATACTTTTTATCATTAAAATCGGTTCAAAATTATTATTTTTAATCTTACGCTATATAATGACGTGAAATTGATTATGCTTTTATCATTAAAACCGGTTCAAAATTTCTGATTTTTTTTTTAATTTTACGATATATAACGTGAAATTGTTAAGCCATATACTCCGTAATAGAGTAGTGTAAATACTTGAAAATTTAATGTGAAAAAACCGGAATGATATAAAATGTATGAAACGAAAACTTATGGAATAAACTTTAAGAAAAAGCTGTCAGCTAGTAAGAAGAATCACAATAATTACCTCAAATTCCAAAGTCTGAAAGCAAAAGGAGAAAAACTGCAGCTGCCCCATTGTCATAGCGATTCATTTACTTACAAGTGCTAATGTGCTATAAGAAGAATGGCTATTTAGAAAAAAGAGAATTCATGACATTATTTTCATTTGTTTTTTGGAAGAATCATAACATTATTTTTCATCTATAAACTCTAATAAGTAATTAAGTTCGATTAAAAGATAATAAGGTCAATTTTAGGAAGATAAATGTAAATCCCCGTTATAAGGAAGGCACTAATTAACTACGAGAGGTGGCTTTCAAGTGCTTCTAACACCATTATTATATGCTGTATTAAGGATTCAAAAAACATAATATGTTGTAGTTTTTTTTTTGAGAGGAATAATATATATGTTGTAGGTATATACACGGAATTTTGTACGATGATAGATCATACCGTTTTTTTAGCATACTTTGTACATTTACGTGCCTATTATTTTGCACTTTTTTAGGACACCTTGTACGATGATAAAACCGTCTTAGTTATATTTTTCTATTTCAAGAAAAAATTAAATTCTAATTAAACACCTTAATTTTCATATAAGCTTTTTTTAGAAAGAATGGCATTCTATGATCAGATTGATTTGATCCCCTTTTGTGTTCATGATGGCTGACCTAAATATCGCCTATGAACAAAACAAAGGTTTTTTTTTCCTCTAACAACTTAGTGGTCGCTCTAGAGCATCCTGACGAATGAGGGTAGTTAAACTCGGATCATCTGCAAGCGGGATAGAGGAGATACGTCTGAAAGATCCAGCGATGAAGTCCGCCAGAATTGCACTCCCGATAGACGTGAGTGATACTCCAATCCTGAAACCGGGCAAGCAAGCAATGGATGTCCGAACGCAACAGCTCAATCTCCCACGGGCAACGCCAGTCCCCAAGCACGGCCTTGACCAGCTGCAAATTATCGCCTTCAATCTGGATCCGGGGAATGCCACGTCTGGTGGCCTCGAGAAGTCCCTGGCGCAAGCAATGTTCTAAAAAACGCTAGGCGGACGCTGGGCGGAGAGGGACCGCCTAGGGCCTAGACGACCTGAACGGTGGCCTAGGTGGTCCTAGACGGGTGCCTAGGCGGCCTGGACGGCTAGGCGGGCTAGGACCTTCCAGCGCCTAGGCGGGGCCTAGACGGGGCCTAGAAGGGATTTTTAGAACAGTGGGCGCAAGGCGATGGTCTCGGATATCAGAACGGACTATCGATCAATTAGTCCTCTGTCAATGTGGATAGGGAAGCCTCTAAAGCCCCTGAGGATGAACCCGAACGAAGCCACGCCATCTGCATTCACTGCACCATCAAAATTCAATTTAATATAGTCCTTCTTGGGTTTTGCCCATTTCATATGCTTTCTTCTTGCTTCACCTCCAACAGTGTGAGTGCGGGGGCCAGGGGAGACAAAAGCTCCTACTAGCTTCCATTCTTTAATCAGGTTTCGAGTAAATTCAGCAATGTTATCGGCATTGGTCAGGTTTGTTCCGTTGTTTCTATAAAAAACTCTCTTATTTCTGGCGAACCATAAGCTCCACCAAGTGTTTATAAGGATTTCAAATTCCTCTTTTGTTAATTTTTTCTTAACTTCTTCAAGGACCTGATGTGGTTTTTTGGCGTCCGGGGATACCTAGTTAGTAATCCAACGGAGTTTTGAGTTTATGGAATTAATGGTTGCCCTTGTAAGGGGGCACGATATTAGGATGTGGTTTGTGTCTTCAACCTGGTTGTTACACGCTTCACAACCTTGTAGAACCGGGATATGGTTAGCCGCAAGCCTTGTTTTAGTCGGTAGGCCGTTACGAGCTACTTTCCACAGGAAGTTTTTCATTTTGGGAGGGATGTTTAGCTGGTTAATCCAATCTAGGTAAATCTTAGGTTCACCTTTAGATTGGTGGAGCCACTACATTGTCGAGTGGGTGGAATACCAACCATTTTTACTTGGTTGTCAGAACAGTCTGTTCGGTATTTTATTGATGAGGTTAATAATTTTGGAGATTCTTTCGAGGTCATCTTGATTAACAACCTCACTCAAATTTTCAATGTTCCATGAATTGTCCTCACGAAGGTACACCTCAATAGGCTTCTCTGAATTAATGAGAGTTCCAACCTCGGGTTTTGGGTTGATGGGACCATTGTCGGTCCAATCGTCTTTTCAAAATCGGATGGTTTTGTCATCCCCCACTTGCCAGATGAACCCCTTAATGAACATGTCTCGTAGGCCAAATAGCTTGGACCACTGCCATGAATGTGTTTTGTTTTTTCTTATAGGTCATGATACTTTCCGTTTTGAGGTATTTTTCCGTCACTATTTTGACCCAGAGATTGTTTGGTTCTGCTAGGATTTTCCAAAGTAGTTTCATTTGGAGTGCTTGGTTCATTTCAGCCGCCTTGGCGATTCCCAACCCGCGCATGAGCAGGGGGCGACAGATGGAATTCCAGCTTATTAGAGGTTTTTAGTTGTTTTCCTTATTCCAGAAGAAATTTTTGTTAATCTCGTCTAGTTCTTTCAATGTTGATTGTGGTAACAAGAACGATTGCATTATATAGTTTGGTTGTGCTGAGAGTTTTGCTTTGATTAGGGTTTTATGCCCCTTTTGGGATAGGGTGTTAGCTTGAGGGGGCGTGTGAAAGATGTTATCCCACATCGGGAATTCTGATATAACTTGCCCAACATATATACCCTTGGGCTACTTCTCCTATTGCCAATTGGTTTTAGGATGGAACCTCACGGGCTTGTGTGTTGGGCCGAACGCGCTTGTGCGCATGAACCGACGTGTGTACCCCCACGTCATATTGGCCCGCCGGAATTTAACATGGTATCAGAGCCTGCTCGGTCTGGGTCTCGCCTCCTGGTCTATATGGGTTGGCCGTCCTAAAAGGCAAGTCGTCAAGTTGCAACTGGCATATTGCGGGGCCAGGCAGTTGCACTTGAGGGTGTGTGTGAAAGATGTTATCCCACATCGGGAATTCTGATATAATTTGCCCAATATATATACCCTTGGGCTACTTCTCCTATTGTCAATTGGTTTTAGGATGGAACCTCACGAGCTTGTGTGTTGTGCCGAACGCGCTTATGCGTATGAACCGACGTGTGTACCCCCACGTAATATTGGCCCGCCGGAATTTAACAGCTTTCTATTTTATTAATTGGGATCTGGTATGTAGTATTAAGACTTTAAAAGTGTTTTGTGTTACTCTCCCATTAATTATCGGACATCCTAGATATTTATCCAAGACAACTGTATTTGCAATTGGTTATTTTAAGTGATTCAAACATACATAAAAAAAAATCAAATACACATGCTATACAAAAAAAGGGTTAATCGTGTAAATTTGCATATACCATATCAAGTATCAGTAATCATTGTTTATCACCTTTTATGTATGCCTTTGGCTAGTTGGGTTGCCCCATGTTAATTTGGCATTGTTTTATTCCCTAAAAACAAAATCTGCCTCGAATTTCAAAAACTTCTCTTTTTCTATCCCAATTCACCTCTTTCTTCCCCCTTTTCATCTCCTCCTCCTCCTTCCTCTCATTCACTCTCTAATTTCTCCAATTCTTTCTTTCTTTCTAATTTATTAGCTTATGGATAGTGATCTCTCTTGGGCTTTTGGGAGTTGCATGGCGTCTTCATCAACACCCACAATCACTCCAACAACAACCACAACCACAACAATCTCTCAATTCCGCAGCTCAAAATCGGCGCATCCATCTCTCAAAATCCTCTCCTTAATCTTCCTCCTCCTCGTCGTCTTCGCTCGCCCTTCGGATCAGCTCAAAACCTCCTTGAGATCCGGCTCCGCGTCAACCCAAACCCTAGATTTCGATCCTAATTCACCCTCCACCTCCAAAAAAGCTGCATCCTCTTCATCAGCGTCGTCTTCGGCTCGAAGCCAGTTCCAAAATGAAGCCCATGAGGTACCCAGTGGGCCCAACCCCATATCCAACTAGCTTGCCGCGCAATTATATATACATATGGAGGACATATATTATGTGTATATATGATCGTGGCACATGAGATTAAGGAGTAAGTATTTTTAATTAGTGGGGTCTTAATTAATCGATGGGGGTATGTAGTGTTCTTTCTTTCTTTCTTTTGGAGTTGTCACATGTTTTTTGTCGAGATCGAGTTTTGAGAAGAAAAGAAATATTGTAAGAGAACAGCTAAGAGCAAATTTGGACGGTTTATGAAAAAAGGTAAAGTCTGTTACTGATCTTCATCTTCTACTTCATCTCGATTGATGTTTGTTTGGTTGGCTATTATTAATTAATTGTATATATAAAAAAATCTATTGTTTTTCTTAATTAATTGTATGCATAATGCATGTAATGCGTGTGTCTGGTTTCTTAATTTCTATGTAATTTGATTGATCTTCAATTTTCTTCATTATATAAGCTTATATATATAGCTGGATTCGGTGGCAGTTAATTATGTGGTGTAGTGCAGAAAAAAAACAATCATATTTATTCGACTATAAGTGGTTCATGTGGGTCGTCAAATTGAGCTTTGAACAAAGCCTGTGACATGGGTATTTTCTCGCCCTTTACAAAAAGCCTGAAACATCAGCTTTTCTATGCGCTCTTAATTTGTAAAATGGACGGTTTAGGGTTCCTGTAGCTTGCCCTTTCCAGATGGAAGCCAAGACTGAATGAGGAAGAGGGCTTTATTATAAAACAACAGTGTCAGATCTGAAAACAGTGAGATATGGCCTTTTGATCTGCAATCCACCTGAGATTTATCTTACTGTAAACTCCAAATGCCATGAGCTTGTGTGATGCAAGTTTTTTTGGGCTGAATTTTTCAAACCCTCTTTTTTGGTAATTATTGTGGCATTTAGTTTCAGTAAGGAAACGTCATTTTCATATAGAGATTTTTGCTTGTTTTGGATGTCGTAGGTTAAATACATATGTTTGTGTATATATAATACCAATCATATGATTATCATTCTGTTCTTTGAAATGTTTGCTTTAGAAGATTTGTGTTTACTGTATAAGCTTGGAGACAAAAAAAAAAAGTAAAAGAAAAAAGGTTTCAGTTTAAAATTTGCAAAAAATAAAACTGGAAAGCAAAAGAGTGATATAGGGAGAAATTTCGCTTTCGCTGTCTTAGCATTGTCCCTATGAAATTAGGAATCGTAGAGAGATTTGGTGAAGTTTCACATCAGCATTTTGCAATATCTTTCCTTTTGCCCCTCTTTTAATTTGTTTTACACATTAATGGACATGTATTATGCACCAACAGAAAGGTACATATTCACTAAAGACTTCACTCTACATACCTCTCAAGTTGGACAAGGGATTATGAGAACATGCTTGCGAGCAGGAGAGAAATATTGTTAGGCACCCCGCACCCAAGGCTTTAGTTAGGATGCATGTCAGTTGCAAGTTGGAACGAACATGGACAATGGACATGATTATATGAATTTTTTTTACACCGGGTCTCTAATGAAATGACTTTCAATCCGTAGATGTTTGTTGCGCTCGTGGAATAAGGGGTTGGCTGCCAATTGTTGAGCTACAACATTATCGCAATGCAATGGAATGCGCAAGGGAATTGTGGCTCCCAAATAATGTAGTTGGCCCTCCAACGTAACCAAACTAATTTGCTTGTGGTTTAAGACATTCTTCGATATTCGCTCTCAATTGAGGATTTGGATACAATTTTTGCCTTTTGCTTTTCCACGATACTAAGAACTTGCTCCAAAACACATATGTTGGTGTACAAAATCTCGGCTTCAATTCGTTATTAAATACACCAATTAAGAATTCCTCCTCTTCCGCTCCGTCTTCGATCTCTTGACCTAGAAACCTGCAAAACAATGGACACATGTGGGCGGGGACCCCCTAATCCACCTCCGATGCCTAAGTCAGAAGAGCAATTGTCGTTTGAGCGTCGAGGTACAACAAGAGAGCGGTGAAACCCTAAACAGTCGAGCTAAGCGAATATTAGCCTGTCTAGGATTTCTGAATATACTGATGCACATGTGTCTCTCCCTACACGCCCTAGGGCGTGTATTTATAATGGAAGAAGGGGTGAAGGGGGCCGAAAATTCTATCCATATGGCTGAAAATATTATCCTCCCCAGGCTGGCCAACTGCCTTAAAGCCCAAGTCGGGAATATTCCACCCTCTCTCCAATTTTAATTCTATCCTTAATTAAAGATAGACTCTCCCATTAAGTTGCATAACCGCCATATAATTTTATATGGAAAATAATGAAAATAACTGCGCAGCAATTTTAATAAATACCTTTATAGCGAAAATAACTATGGTAATTATGTTTGTTTTACCCGCTCACAAATGCCCCACCTACACCGCCCTTACACGACTCACCGTGTTAGGCGACGTAGGGTACAGAGGGTTTCTAATCGAAGTGGTCATGCAGATTGGTCAATTGGTCCCCTAGCGCTTTCGTATATTCGTATATTCGTATATTCGTACATCCATGAGCGATTATCATGGGGCGAGAGCTATCTTTTCGAGTCGTATCTCTGTCGAGGTATAAGATGGAATCTCTAGAACAAACAAAATCAGACTGAGGAGAATAGAACGTTTATTATTTTGAAAAAAGTGCTTGGCCAAGCCTTCTAATTTTAGGAAAATAGAAACAAAATACATAAAGTCGTTTATTCTAGTGATCCCAGCCTAAGCTCAACATCCACGCAAGAAGCGATTGCCGGCGAACCCGTGCTCACGGCTCGAGAGCTGCGGCCACGGTCGACTTTACTCCGCGACAGTCATCGACGATTTATCGTCTGTAGTCCCTCTTTTCAAGGAAAAAATTTCTTTAAATGGGCAACATTCCAAGTTCGCGGTACTTCCTTTCCGTCGAGACTCTCCAACTTATAAGCGCCCCATCCATATGCTGTTGTTACCCGAAACGGGCCTTCCCAATTTGGTCCAAGCTTGCCCTCCACGGGATCTCGCGCACTCCTGATGACTCGTCGAAGTACGAGGTCACCTGCTCGGAAGGCGCGGTGTTTTATACGCCTTGCGACAACTCGTTCGGCAGCCCCCTGATAGACTGCAAGACGTATAGCTGCAATATCCCTGCGTTCTTCGGCTAAGTCGAGATGAGCGGCGAGCGCCTGGTTATTCTTTTCGGGGTCGAACTGCGTTGTCCTTAGTGTTGGTAGCCCGATTTCGAGTGGTATCACATCTTCCGTGCCATAAGCTAAAGCAAAAGGAGATTCTCCAGTAGATCTGCGTGTAGTAGTTCGATAGGCCCATAAAACGGTCGGCAGTTCTTCAGGCCACCTTCCTTTGGCCTTCTCAAGGCGCTTCTTCAATCCATCAACGATTACTTTATTTGTAGCCTCTGCTTGCCCATTCGCCTGTGGGTAGCCGACTGAGGAGTAGATATTTTTGATCCCCATTCCCTTTCAATAATCCTTGAATCTCTCGCTATTGAATTGAGTCCCGTTGTCAGAGATGAGAGCGAAGGGGATACCAAAGCGCGTGATAATATTTTCCCAGACGAATTTCTGGGTGTCAGAATCACGAATGTTTGCCAACGGTTTTGCCTCTACCCATTTAGTGAAATAATCTGTGGCAGTGATGAGATAACGCACATTTCCGGGCGCTCTGGGGAATGGACCGACGATATCAAGGCCCCATTGTGCAAACGGCCACGGGCTAGTCAAAGAGTGGAGGTTTTCTGCCGACATGTGTGAGATCTTGGCGAATCTTTGGCACTTGTCGCATCTTTTTACATATAACTCAGAATCTCTCTGCATGTATGGCCACCAATATCCCTGGGATCGAGCTCGGAAAGCTAAACTACGTCCTCCAGCGTGCATTCCGCATATGCCTTCATGGATTTCATATAATAGAGGCTCAACTTTATTCGGAGGTACGCATCTCAAGTTTGGCCCGGAGAAAGATCGACGATACAGAATCTTCTCTGGCGACATCCAAAATCCGTGGGCCCTTAAGCGAATTTTTCTTGCTTCGGCGGCATCTGATGGTAAGAAGTTCTCACCCAAATAGCGAATCAAAGGCATCTGCCATCCGAGATCGTCGTCCGGTGTGGCTTGAGTCGTGGAAACTTCCGCGGAAACGTCTGGGGTATTAATCGCTGGGCATCCCGAATTTTCCAGCCGGATTGAAGCCTCGAGTGCGTCTCCTGAACAAGCGGCGAGAGTCGCCAATGCGTCGGCGTATTTGTTTTGATCGCGCGATCTCTGTTCAAGCTCGCAATGCTCAAACTCGTTCATCATGGCCCTCGCTTTCTCCATGTATTTTATCATTTTTGCTCCCTTAGCTTCATAGTGCCCCAGTACGTGATTGACGATGAGTTGAGAATCAGAGAAAACAAGTAATCTGGCGATTCCAAGACTAGTTGTCGTTTCTAACCCAAGTATCAAGGCTTCGTATTCGGCCTCGTTGTTAGTAGCATCGAAACCGAGGCGAACTGCTAGCTGTAGAACTTCTCCTGTAGGTGATGACAACACAATTCCGACTCCACATCCTCGGTTGTTGCTTGCGCCATCGATTTCAAGAATCCAATACAGATTTTCCGCATGTCGAGAAGGACCCGCGGTCGCGGTTTCGCTTGTCCGAGGATCACTTTCTCCGAGGGAGCGCGCCGCGATCGCGATATCATCCGCCGAGGTTGCGGATGGCGCGGCGGCGATCGTTGCCGGTGCGGTCGTAGTCGCGGCGTCGTCCTCCGGCCTTTGAGCAAATTCCGCTATGAAGTCCGCGAGTACTTGAGCTTTGATGGCGGTTCGGGACATGTACTCGATATCATACTGTCCCAATTCTACAGCCCACTTAGCGACTCGTCCTGCGAGATCCGAGCTAGTAAGAAGAGCTCGAATAGGATAAGTCGTAATGACCTGAATCGGATGCTCTTGGAAATAATGATTGAGTTTGCGGGATGCTGTTACCAAAGCTAGAAGCAATTGTTCCATAGGCGAATATCTCGTCTCTTCATCGAGCAGCGTCTTGCTAGTATAGTAGACAGGCCTCTGATTTCCTCCCTCCTCTTTGATTAAGACGGCGCTAACAGCTCGAGTAGACACGGCTAAGTAAAGCTTCAAGGTGTCTCCTTTATTAGGCACAGTCAAAATTGGAGGGGATTGTAGATAAACCTTTAATCTCTGCAAATCTTCCTCGCATTCTTGGCTCCATTTGAAAGATCGGCCCTTCTTTAAGGCTTTAAAGAACGACTGGCACTTGTCCGAAGATCGGCTAATGAATCGATTGAGGGCGGCGGCCATTTCTGTTAATCTTTGAACTTCTTTAACATTTTTCGGGCTTGTGATGGTGCCTATGTCTCGGATTTGATCCGGACTAGCCTCGATGCCTCGACGAGTAACGAGGTGTCCTAGAAATTTGCCTGATCCGACCGCAAATGCGCATTTTGCGGGATTTAGCCTTAGTCTGGACGCTCTGAGGATGTCGAAAACATCTTGCAAATCTTCGAGGTATGTCGCAGCTCTTCTACTTTTGACAACCATGTCATCAATGTATGCCTCAACGGTTTTTCCGATTCTTTGACTGAACAGCCTTGTGACTAGGCGCTGAAAGGTTGCCCCAGCATTCTTCAATCCAAAAGGCATCACTTTATAACAGAATATTCCATGTGGGGTAATAAAGGTTGTCTTCTCTTGATCATCTTTATGCATTGGAATTTGGTGGTATCCCCGATATGCATCCAGAAAGCTCATGCGTTCATGACCTGCAGTAGCGTCTACTAACTGATCGATCTTTGAGAGTGGGAACAAGTCTTTCGAACAAGCTTTATTGAGATCAGTAAAGTCCACACAGACTCTCCAATCTCCCGTCTTTTTCTTCACTACAACAGTATTAGCTAGCCAAGTTGGATACCAAACTTCTCTTATGGCGTCGGCCTCTTGCAACTTCTTTACTTCTGCGATTACGGCCTCGGCGTGCTGGACAGAAGACCGTCTTGTTCGCTGTACGATCGGCTTCATGTCAGGACGAACGTTCAGCCTATGGCAAGCAAGAGTTGGGTCTATTTCGGGCATATCGTATGGACTCCAAGCGAAGACATCTCGATTACTTCGCAGTAGATGCGTGATAGCCAGAAGCTCGTCGTCTAAGAGGTTCGCCCCCACAAAGAATTTCTTCTCGGGTTCATGTTCGCTAACCGAGATTTCCTGAAGCTCGTATACGGATTTTTGGGTCAGTTCCGAGCCAATATTAGCGAAGTCGAAAAGCTCCTGCCTTTCGCGGAATTTTTCGACCTCGGGCGCACCGCGATCGTTGTGGGGCGAGCAGCGATCGGGGCGAGGCGAACCACGGTCGCAAGGCGAACTGCGATCGTCGCGGGGCGAGCCATGATCGGCGCGAAGCGAGTCGCGCGGGCGCTGGGGTGTTCTGCGATCGGTGCGGGGCGAGCCGCGATGGCGCTGAGGCGGTCCACGATTGACGCAGCGAGGCGAGCCACGGTCGTCGCGAAGTGAACCGCGATCATCACGGGGCGAGTCGGGACGGTGTTGGGGCAGTCCGCGATCGACACGGGGCGAGCCGCGATGGCGCTGAGGCGGTCCACGATTGACGCAGCGAGGCGAGCCACGGTCGTCGCGAAGTGAACCGCGATCATCACGGGGCGAGTCGGGACGGTGTTGGGGCAGTCCGCGATCGACACGGGGCGAGCCGCGATGGCGCTGAGGCGGTCCACGATTGACGCAGTGAGGCGAGCCACGGTCGTCGTGAAGTGAACCGCGATCATCGCGGGGCGAGTCGGGACGGTGTTGGGGCAGTCCGCGATCGACGCGGGATCCGCGGACTCGAGCCGGGATTTCCCGCTCGCGGATGGCTTCCGAGAGGACCTTCGAGGTCGGGTGCGATTGATCGAATTTCTCGGAGCGATTGTTGCTTATGCGATCCTTTCTTTCGATCCCAGAATCTTTTGATTTCGTTCCGTTCGGATTTTGCTTCTTTGATTGATTGACGGGTTCTTCTTCACACAGCTTTCGCTTTCGGGGGCTACGACACGAATTTGCCCTCGGACTATCGCCTTCCTCTTGATTTCCGATCACGGAATTAATTAGGGTTTGATCGTTCGATCGAGAATCGAACTTCGCGAGATCGCACCTCCGCCCGTGATCACGGCCAGAAGGGCCGTAATCGCGGCCTCCTTGCTCCGCGATCGCGGCGTTCGTACCGCGAGCGCGGCTTTCCCCGATCGAGGCGCCACGATTGCCTTCGCCGGACGAGGACGCCCTAGGGTTTCGAAAAAACCCTAGGCTTTCGCTCGAGATTTTTTCCATCGATCAGATTGCGTGGATCGATTATTCGTTTCCCACAGACGGCGCCAATTATTGGTGTACAAAATCTCGGCTTCAATTCGTTATTAAATACACCAATTAAGAATTCCTCCTCTTCCGCTCCGTCTTCGATCTTTTGACCTAGAAACCTGCAAAACAATGGACACAGGGGGCGGGGACCCCCTAATCCACCTCCGATGCCTAAGTCAGAAGAGCAATTGTCGTTTGAGCGTCGAGGTACAACAAGAGAGCGGTGAAACCCTAAACAGTCGAGCTAAGCGAATATTAGCCTGCCTTGGATCTCTGAATATGCTGATGCACATGTGTCTCTCCCTACACGCCCTAGGGCGTGTATTTATAATGGAAGAAGGGGAGAAGGGGGCCGAAAATTCTATCCATATGGCCGAAAATATTATCCTCCCCAGGCTGGCCAACTGCCTTAAAGCCCAAGTCGGGAATATTCCACCCTCTCTCCAATTTTAATTCTATCCTTAATTAAAGATAGACTCTCCCATTAAGTTGCATAACCGCCATATAATTTTATATGGAAAATAATGAAAATAACTGCGCAGTAATTTTAATAAATACCTTTATGGCGAAAATAACTATGGTAATTATGTTTGTTTTACCCGCTCACAACATAGTACCTCGTGAGTGATCAACAAGTGCTGGTACATGCCCCCACCAACCAGTTTCACTACATGCAAATTAAGAGTGAGAGCTTAGCTAGATTGAGTGGAGGTAAAAGAGAGAACAATTAATGGTGCCTTTCAAGTATCAAAGCAAGTGTAATGTGGCCTACATGTGTGGTATTCATGGAGTTGCCAAAATTGGCTCAATTTTTTAACAAAATAAGTGATATTTGGGCGAGAGGAAGTAAGATAGAGAAGTTTTCCCACTAATCGATGATATGATTCTGAATCAGAGAGAGAATCTCCACGATCTATTTGCAAATGTAGATTGTGTTGCATTGGAAAGAATCATGTTTACTATTGATATATCTTAGCATAATATCTTTCCTTATACTTTATTATTCTATCTTTTATGTTTTGGATAGTATTTTTTATTAGGGTTTCTTGCCTGCCACGCGATGTACTTGTATAAATACTCTCTTCTATTCATTAATAAGATTAAGTCTCTCTTCATACAAAACACAATCTCTATATGGTATCATCCACCTAAACCGATCCTTGGATCTCTTCCTCTTTCACGTCAAACACGAGCCCCTATACCTACCATGGCACATGATTTTACCACTTCTCTTGCCAATCCTCATGAACACACAAAACCTTTTACCATTGTTCACTTCACAAATATCATAAAGCTTACCCCTTCAAATTATCTCACTTGGTAAACTCAAATTCAAGCAACCCTAGAGGGCTATGATCTCTTCAAATTTTTGGATGGCTCTCATCTGATCCCTGAGGAGAAAATTGTTGCTCAAGAAAACGCCACTATTACGAATCTTGCCTACTTAACCTGGAAGCGCCAAGATCTTCTCCTCTATGGAGCCCTTCTCGGTACATTGTCTATGTCGGTGTCCATGTTGGTCACGCAGGTCAAAACGTGCCAATCTGTTTGGGATACTCTCAAATGGACTTATGGCACGGCATCTCGGGGTCACAAAAAGCAAGTCAAAGACAAGCTTCATTCCATAAAAAGGGATCTTCTTCCATCTCCGACTATATGCAAGCCACGAAGTCAGCCTCAGATCTCTTAACCTCGTTGGAGTATCTGCTCTCTCAAGAAGACTTCATTGACTACATCTTACCAGTCCGTGATTGATGCAGTTAATATGAAGGATACTTGTATCTCCTTTGAGGAGCTCCATGAGAAACTCATTTTGAAAGAACTTGAACTCAAAGCTGAGTCGTCGGACAACGCTCCAGTGACGGTGCTCAATGTGCAAAAGCAACACAAAAATCGGTCCAAGGGCAACAACCCTTCCTTGCCCTGGCAGCCTTCAACACCACCTCCCCCACCCCCACAACACTGGACTCCATGCCCTCAAATAACCTACTCGACAATCCCTAACCAGCCTGCCTCCTTTCGACCCTCTCGGCCTACCACCAACTCTCCAAACTACAAAACTTCCAACCACACCAATTCAAACAACAATCCGCCTCTCCTGTCTAAACCCTTCCTTGGTCGATGCCAATTTTGTAAGGAAGTTGGTCATGTGATCTCTCAATGCCCTAAATTCCATCAACAATACCCCCAAGTTTAATTCCCACCTTCCAACCGTTTTCCAGCATCTCAACCGTCCCCTCAAGCCAACACTGCCTCCACATCTTCGGGCTCTTCCAATTGGCTCGTCGACACTGGAGCCAACAATCATCCTACTAATGACCTTGCTAACTTATCCCTCCATCAGCCTTGTACTGGTCCTAACAAAGTCTATGTCGGTAATGGTCAAGGTTTGAAAATTACGCACTCTGGCTCTCTTACTCTTCCTTCTCCTTCCAAACAATTTCATCTTCCAATGCTTTGTGTGTTCCATCTATTTCTAAAAATCTTCTGTCAGTCTCTAAATTCATTACTGAAACTCGTTATGCTATGGTTTTCTTACACAATTGTTTTCTTATGAAGGATATCCAAACGAGTTCTATCATTCTTAGTGGTCCTTGCATTGATGGTGTATATGTTTGGCCTACGTCCTCTCCAATTTCTTTTTCCGCACGTCGTCAGCTTCCGGCCGCCTCTTGGCATCACAAACTAGGGCATCCATCTTCATCTATTTTTCAGTTTATTCACAAAAAGTTCAATTTAGACAGTTCTTTGTTTTCTCAATCCGATTGTACTTCATGTCATATTAATAAAAGTCATAAGCTTTCTTTTGCTACGTACTTCCACAATTTGTTCTAAGTACCCTCTTGAATTCATTTATTCTGATGTTTGGACTTCTCCAGTCCTATCGTATGATGGTTTCAAGTATTACGTTATCTTTGTGGATCATTTCACTAAGTATATTTGGCTTTATCCTCTTAAACGAAAATCCGAAATAAAGTCTGTCTTTCTCAAATTCAGATCCCTTGTTAAGAATTTCTGTAATTATAAAATCAAGGTCCTTTACTCCGATAATGGCGGTGAATATCTCACCCTTCTCCCGTTCTTAAGTTCTACTGGCATCACTCACCTCACCTCTCCTCCTCACAGTCCAGAACACAATGGTTTTTCTGCGAGACGTCATCGTCATATTGTTGAAACTGGCCTCTCCCTACTTACGTTTTTAGGCAATCCGCTAGATCATTGGCCTCATGCCTTGCTTACAATTGTCTATCTTATTAATCGTCTTCCTACACCTACTCTCAATCTCCTTTCTCCCTTTCAAAAACTCAATGGTTCTGCTCCAAAGTATGGTAAACTAAAGCGCTTCGGTTGCTTTTGTTTTCCGTGGCTTCGGCCCTATGTGTCGCACAAACTCGACCCTAGGTCCATTTTGTGTGTTTTCATTGACTATTCATCTTCTCAGAGTGCATATCAATGCCTTGATTCGGTAACCCGTTGCATCTACACTTCTCGTCATGTCTAGTTTATTAAGACTGGATTTCCATATACAAAACTGCCTCCCCATGAAAACCTTAATGCCACGCCACTTTGTGATGATTGGGCCGATATTTTTGCCCCCTTATCATCTCGGTCGACACCAATGCCCCCTCTTAACCCTAGTGTCCAATCTCTCTCCAATTCTAATTTTGGTGAGCAAGATTCTATTACCTCAAATTCCGCCACACAATCTTCTAATTCCAACTCACAATCTTCACACAATCTTTCAATAAATCTTCCAAACACTATTTCCCCAAATACCACCCCATAAATATCCTTGGGCCCACCTTTATCCAATCTGTTGCCAACCACACCCACCTCGCGTTGGCACGCGCGCACACGCCCTCGGAAAACCTTAACCCTAATTGTGGCATGCCTATCCCCGCCGCTAGCTCTAACCCATCCCCGGGCGCGCTTTCCCAACCGAAAACCCTAACCCTAAATATGGCGCGCCAATCCCCGCCGCAAACCCAACCCTCCCCCGCACGCGCTTTTCCCCATGCCCAATCCTAACCCTAATCTTGCGGCCCCATCTACGGCAAACCCTAATCCTCAACCCGACCTTGTAAACCCTAATCATATCCTTAACCGAGTGATTGTAACTCGATCTCAAAATAACATCTTTAAGCCTATTCAAAAACTCCACCTTAATGCTCAAGTTTCCAACCCAACTGAACTCAAAACCATTGCTCATGCCCTAAAAGATCGCTTGTAGAGGGTTGTTATGCAAGCGGAGTTTGATGCTCTTCGGGTCAACAACACATGGTCTCTCGTTTCTCCCTCTCCAAATGAAAATTTGGTTGGGTGTAAATGGGTGTTTCGAATGAAGTACAAGCCGGATGGTTTGATTGATAAATACAAAGCCCACCTTGTTGCTAAGGGTTTCCATCAACGACCAGGATGAGACTACACTAAGACACTCAGTCCGATTGTCAAACCAGTCACGGTTCAGCTTGTTCTCACAATAGCCGTTTCTCGTGTTTGGTCCCTTCGTCAACTTGATGTCAATAATGCGTTCTTACAAGGTACGCTTCATGAAGATGTTTTTATGTCTCAATCGCCTGGATTTATTAATAATGCGTTTTCAAATCGTGTGTGAAAACTTCACAAGGCAATTTATGGTCTCAAACAAGCCCCTCGAGCTTGGTACAATGAATTAAAGGCTTATCTACTTCGTCTTGGGTTTCGTGCATCTCTTGTTGATGCCTCCTTGTTCATATTTTGTCATAATGGTCACATGGTTTATTTGCTGGTTTATGTTGATGACATTATTGTCATTGACAATGATTTCGCCTTTGTCAATCAGCTCCTTGATTTGTTAGCTAAGCAATTCTCTCTTAAGGATTTTGGTGAACTCTCATATTTTCTAGGAGTTGAGGTCACTCGTTCTTCGTCTGGTCTCTTCTTATCTCAACGTAAGTATGTTCAAGATCTCTTGATTAAGGTTGGCATGGAGTCGGCCAAACCAGCCTCCACGCCGATTGATGGACATGCTTTCCTCTCTCGGTTCTCTAAGTTGTCGCTGCCGTCTCCGTCTGATTATCGGATGCTTGTTGGTTATTTATAGTATTTAGGTCTTACACGTCCGGATGTGGCTTTTGCAGTCAATAAGTTATCTCAATTCATACAAGCTCCTACTACGACTCATTGGGAAGCTTTAAAACGACTCTTACGATATCTTAGTGGCACGCCTTCTCTAGGTGTGTTTATTTCAGCTCAGCCTTCTTTACAGTTACATGGTTTTTCTGATGCTGATTGGGCAGGTGACAAAGATGATTATGTGTCTACTACTGGTTATCTCATTTACTTTGGTATTACTCCGATTTCTTGGAGCTCATGCAAGCAGATATCTGTCTCTCGATCCTCTACAGAATTCGAGTATAAGGCTCTTGCAGATGCCTGTTCTAAGCTTCTCTGGGTTACGCTTGTATTGGCTGAAATGAGAGTTCAATTGCCTTCTCAGCCGATCTTTTATTGTGATAATATTGGGGCTACTTTTCTTAGCTCTAATCTAGTTTTTCACTCAAGAATGAAACACATTGCCCTAGCTTATCATTTTTTCCGTGAGCAAGTTCAAGCTAAATCTTTTCGGGTGTCACGCGTCTCCATCAAAGATCAACTTGCTGATATTCTGACTAAACCTCTTGGAAGGTCGTAGTTCACTTCTTTGATCTCCAAGCTTGGCCTCTTTGATCGGATGTCCAACTTGCGGGAGGATATTGATATATCTTAAGATAATATCTTTCCTTATACTTTATTATTCTATCTTTTATGTTTTGGATAATATTTTGTATTAGGGTTTCTTGTTCTCCATACAATGTACTTGTATAAATACTCTCTTCTATTCATTAATAAGATTAAGTCTCTCTTCATACAAACACAATCTCTATATTTACATTCTAATAATCCTACTTTAGTCAATAAATCTAAAACATACTTCCTTTGATTAGTTGAATGGCAAGAACAAGCAATTTCAAGGCCAAGAAGGTACTATGCTGGTCTAAGATCTTTAATAGTAAAAACTTGATTAAGATAAGGTTTTTTAGCTTGGATTTGATGAGGAGAATCATCAATTACAAGCATGTCATCCATGTTGACTAAGGCTATTATAATTGAACCTTCTCATCTATTGATAAACATTAAATAATCCTAATTAGATTGAATGAAACCTAGTTGGACAAGGTTCTGGTGATTTTAATATTCCACTATCGACTAGCTTTTTCTACCAGACAAGGAGTAGACTAAACCAAAGGACTTGTGGTTCAGCCCTTAATCGAAAAACATAGGAAGTTGGTCCCTATTCAGATCGACTTTTTTTTATTAATAATAAAAATAGTTTTATAAAGAAATATATAATTACATAATAAAACCTATTTTAAAATTTTACCTTTAATTGATATGTGATATAATATATATTTTTTATATAAAATGTGATTTTTTTTATAAATAATCTAGGGAACTTTCTTGTAATATCCTCAAGTTTTTGCCTTTTTCTTTTGGTGTCCTATGGAAAAAAAGTTATGAATTTGGGGTTTTAACTGTTTACTAATTTAAGGGTGAAGAGCGCAATGATGGGCTTGAATTTATCAATTTGAACCTAAGAAGGGCACCGATCGGAAAAGCCAAAACCGCATGGTACCAAGAGGAATAAATTTTTTTCATAGGATACCAAAAGAAAAAGACGGAAACTCAAGGGTACCAAATTAAATTTTCTTTTAATCTAAAATAATATACATTTTTTTAAATATCCAATCCAAAACTAGATCAGACTTGGACCGAATCGAGAAATTCCGGTACGATCCTTAGTCCATTTTTAGGAAAATCGGTCCGATTTTGAATCGTTACACACCCCTAATTTTTAGTAACTTTTTGAATTAAAAAATAATTATTTTTAAAACAAAAATAATCCTACTATGAAGTGTAATTTATAATTATCACTTACTATAAAAAAAACTACTTAAATATTACCAAATACTAGTATTTATATATGTGTTTAAAATTGCAAACAATTTTACATTTAAATTTTACAACTACAATTAGTTTTTTAATAACTTATCAAATACTAGCCTTAATGATTATAAGCTTCTAGGTGTTTTTTAAGAAAACCCTAATTTTATAATTGATCGTTGTGATTTTTATAAATTATGAATATGGATGAATTGGGGGGAAATCAAAAGTCGTTGTAGTTTTCTCAAAATTACCATTTCTTGCTATGCTAGCTTTTTTAATTTTTTAACTAAAGAGGGCCTCTAGCTACAACAACACTCTGCTCTCCCGCGCCTCACCGAAGCCGCATACCCTTCGCCCTAGCGCCGCCGTAGCCGCCTCCTTCTCGGAACAATTTCCCAACTCTCAGGTGACTTTATGTTTAGGTTGAATTCGAATTCACAAATTGTAGATCCAAATCAATCCGAACAAACCTGACACCCATAAAGCTGGTCATTCGGGTCGATTCCGTGAATGAGTGTGTAAGCCAATATTAACGCTCACATCCCCAGTTTGTTTTTGGATTCTGCGCGAAATGGCTCTCAATTTCAGTCTCAGGTGTCGGCAACTACAACGCGTCACCAGAGCTTTCCCTCTCAGCTTCTCAGGTTACAATTCCTGTTTCACTATCTGCCTTTCGGTTGCTTCCTGACGAAAAACATCAATTTGGGGTTTTTTTTCTTGCGTTGCTTTGATTTACAGCTTCCTATTTTAAGATGGTTCCTCAGTCTTTAGCTTGATTTGCTGATATTTCACCATATTCTCGTCAACTGTTTTTGCTGGGATCCCATTTGCAGTTGAACGTGCTTATAAATTGGATGAAAAAGGTGAAAGTTATGTGTGTAGTAACTTTAATGGACGAAGTTTATTTTTTTGTTTGGTTGTGTCCGTATGTGACTGGAGTTGGTTCATTATTCTGAAATTCATGTTTTTAATTTCAGATGGTTTAAAAGGACAATTCTTTTTGCTTGTACAATGTAAAATACTCAACATCAATGAAAGCTTTTGCCAAAAGCCACTGTGTGTTGTTTTTGGTTGGATACCATCATACTCATTGATCAGCCGCATTATTATGTAGAAAGAAACAATAAATTATTGCCTTGATTGGTTTTGAGAACTTTTTATCTTCATACTAAATGTTGAATCACTTTTCAAATTTTAGTTTTCATTTTGTTTTGATCTATTGAGAGTATATTCTTGAATAATCTTTCTATTTGTAATGATGCTCTCCCTTGTTGAGTTGATGAACTTTCAGATTTGCTTCATATTACTATATGAATGGCATTTGGAAAGCTTAGTTTCTAATAGTACTTGCTCTACTCTCAGGTGTTCCATACCAAGCATGCAAACCAGATGCCAGCATATCAGCTCCATCTTCAATTCCTATGCCTTTCACCTGGGAAAAGATTTGCACATCTTTTGCAGAGGCAGGGTTTTGTGCACGGATGTAATTTTACGTTAACTTGATGAAGTCAATCTAAATATATTGAACAATAGATGTTTGGAAGTTCTCAAGAGTATGCAATTTCTTTATGAAGTAATCAAATCTATATGTTATTGTTGATAAAGTGACAAGGATATACATCAAACATAAAATTCTTTTGTCTTGTTGTAGTCCTGTGGATAACATCTTGGATTTAAACTTTTTCTGCAATAACTCTTCAGTCTTATTCATTGATGTAATATTAGATTCCATAAGAATTCATTGTTGAGATTGAAGTGGCATCTATTAAATAAACAGAAAACCTATGACCTTTTTAAATTTTGTACAATGGCATACAATGACTGCGTTTGAAATATTTATATTGTCAAATGTGAGAATCTTTAATGATTGTTGACTATCTCCTTAGGTTTTCAACTGTGGCAGAAATATCCCAAGATTCTGCTCTTGAGTCGGATCTTATGTCATTTATAGAAGCAGCATTTGATGAGGTCAAAGGTACAATTACTAAACCCTCCATAAAAATCCCCGCCTTTAAAGAAACGAATGAGACTGAAATGTTATGGCGGCATTAGCTTTTAGTGTTGTGCATTACTATGATGAGCATTGCATGAACAGAAAGCTTTTCATATGATATAATTGTCTACAAACTTCTTTTGTAAAAATGTATTTTTTCCGTGCCTGCAACTTCTGTGAAGGTACATTTGCTGTACCTGCCTGTATTTTGTACCATAGAATCCATAAGACTTGTACTGGTGTAAGTTCTTATCCACAATAAAAGTAGATACTTGTACAACTCCAATTTGTATATGAGGTTTAGCCGTACCTAAGAAATACCGGAAAAGTTTTTTTGGTATTTGATTATCGCGCATTTACTGTAAAAGAAAATGTTTCTGGTTTACTATTGACAAAAACCTTCTACATGACTACATCCATTTAGGTCCTTTTGTTGGCCGAAATAAGTTTTTAGGTACTAGATTGGTGCATTACATTTATGAAATTTTATAGCAGATTCTTTTCATGTCATGCAATGATATAATGCCTTCACACATTTCTTCATTTTAAAATAGGCACTCATAATCCGACCCTCTGATTTTAGTTATTTATGATCAGGCCCTTATCATTGTTGGTTAAATAGATCTGATGAACCCAAAGATTTCTTCAAGAAAGATGGAATCTTTTTGCTTCTTGTTGGTATGTCTGTTGAGGATCTTCAAAAGGCAAAGTTTCTTCAGCAAAGGTAGATAAACTCTTTAGGCTTGTTTCGGTTCTGCTATTGATGCTCTGGTTGGGCATTGAACAGAGACTGACCTTAGCCTAATTTGCATGCAGGTGTCCATGGATTCAAGTCTTCGCTTTTCAATCAGATTCTTCATTTTCAAAAAGCGAAAATAATAGTTCATTGACTGAACTTATTATGAAGGAATGCATTAATTTTCCTTTATTATTGTCAAACAAGACTTTCCCTGAGGTAGTATCATACCCACTTTTAGTTTTGTGTTTATATAGTTCTGACTTCTGTTGTTATATACATTCTTAATCTTAATGTTTCTCATATTCTCTAGATGTCTAAGGGGCCATGTTACATTTTATTCAAAGGTTTCAGAAGCCCTCAGTTATACCATGGGAAGGACATGGATTTTCAGATTCTTCAAAGAGGTATATGCCATTATGCCCTTTGTATAGGCTCATTTAACATAAAAATAATTTTTTTAGAGACATTTCCTGTGAAAAATAGTAGACAGAAAACTGAATTCAAGAGAATAAATGAAGTGATATTTTACAACTTGAATAACTCTGTTTATCACCTGAAAGAAAACTTTAGGTTGGTCCTTGCCACATGCTTGAGTCAGTCTAATTCCTTTGACTTTTCAAAAGGGGAAAGAAAAAGCATTCATATGATTGACCATGGCATCCTGGATTCCTAGGATTATGTATATATAAGGTTTATGATGTATAATGCATGTTCATTGATTTCCTTGATAAAATGAACCTGTTTATTCCTTGATGTAGTGTATTAACCTTTATATATGCTGTACCTTACATGCTTTATGTTGTATTTTTTTAGACTGTGCACTTGGCATTTGGTTGCATCTTAAACCTTAGAATTTCATTATAATGAATTGCAGTCTAATTATTGTTTTTAACAACCCATAAAGGCGCTTTGTGTGTGCAGACATCAAGAGCTTGCATGACCAAGGTAATAAAACTCGTGGAGTTGCTGACAAGTTGAAGAGTGCTTGGTCTAAACAATCCGACTTTATAAACGACCCTATTATTTGCTCCTCTTTGCGCAACTTACTTCTTTACTATCCAGGTATCTTTTGTATACCTTGCTTGGATAATTCACCTGCTGCTGTGTCATTATTAATCTTGTCTTTCTTCTTCATCTTGCTGTTGCAACTTTCCTTTTTTTCTTCCTCTTTTTGTTTTTTACTTTGAAATTTTTTTTATGAAGAAAACATATAATTCTGAAGTGGATGATTTTTATGAAGATTCTAACCTTGAAGTCTTGAACATATTTGTTTTAACTGCAAACAATGAAACGAAGATGAAAATTTGTACTTCTTTCACTCAAATTAATTGTTTTTATGTAATGTTCTTGTGCATTATGACATTTGCCTGATAATGCAAAAAGCATAACCTTGTTGGCTATCCTAACTGCTGGAAACTCTGCTACCCTTGCAGCCTGCATATCTGGAGATGAAAACAGTGGCAGATTTTTCCTCTCAGATAGCAATCATCATCGCATCATTATATTCGATGGACATGGAAAGGTTTTGGATTCGGTAAGGATGAAGATTTATTTCTACAGCTCTTGAATCCACTAATTGCTTTTGACATCATGACAACCACACTGCTTGAAATTAGACTGTTTGAAACTATCAATGTGTTTGCCTCTTTTGCCACCTACTAGAAAGATTGTGCTTCTTTCATAGTACAGAATTTGTTTTTATATATCACTTCACTGAATATCCAATAACTTCAAACTTACAATGTTTATATGTCAGATTGGCTCTTCACCAGGTTTTGAGGATGGTGAATTTGAAAACACCAGATTAATGCGGCCTGCAGGATCCCATTATCATGATTCTGAGGGTAGCCTATATTTTGTGGATTCAGAGGTGCTATTCCATACTCCATGAAATATTTTTCGTTAGAAAGAATTTATTTCCTTCATTTCCCCCAACCCCTCTTTAGATGTCCATGATTCAGTTGATTGGTACTAGGTTGCACAAAATCTTCTCTAAGAATTGCATCTCTTTGCAGTTTTGTGGTTCCTTAACAATAATTACTAGGATCACTTGAAGCTTAAGACATTTTCAGAATTGAGAGAGATCTCCTGTAGTCCTGTGCCAATTAATGATGAAGTAGGATCCTGATACAGATCTATTGGATCATGGTTGAACGTGTATTGCAAGAATTACCAATTAGAATTATTATTATTATTGTTATTTAGGATATAGTATATTAAGAAGATTCTATCTTTTCCTTATTAGTTAGATCTAGGCTTCTCTTATTATTATCTTTTCCTTATTAATTTAGTTATCTTTTAGAAAGGATATTAGGGTTTATTATTTCAGCTTTGTATTCTGTAGCCTATATATATGGCTCTATATTATCAATATTAATTAAGCAGAATATTAATCAAAGAAAGGTTTTACGTAAAACCTAGGAGGAGGTTCTGTCAAGGACGCCCGCCTTCAAATCTATCTTTCTATCTCTTTTCTCCAATTCACCATAGATCCTAAGACTAGTTCTGGCGTCTCTAGACCCGTGACTAGATCCTACGCTAAGGCACATAACAGATCCCACTTTCTTGCAATTGTTCTATATGTATGCGTGAAATTATACGACTCAGTGGGTCTCTGGAGACTGATTGCTGATATACAAGTTGTTGGTTGTTGTTCTATTCTTATATTGCTTTCATCCAAAGAAGAAAAATATCGATCTTTATTCAAGGTAAATGGTGATGCTATCATCACAGGTTTACATGACATATTATTTCATAACAATTCTGGTTTAGTTTTCTTTTTTTAGTTGAAGACTCAAACGAGCACGCTGCAACCCTTGGCTAATGCATTGCTCCTGTGACTTTAAAGCCAATTAGTGTTAATCCAGGCTGTCGCTTATTTGAAAACATTTTTGTTTCTATATTGTAATAAAAATACTAATTTGTCTAATTATCTGTCTTGCTTCCTTATACATGAAGAATCATGCCATTCGAAGAGCTGATATTGAGAGAAGGGTGGTGGAGACAGTATATCCAATCTGCAAGGACAAGGAAAAAGGTGGTGTATGGACCTGGATTGTGAATAAGCTTGGGATGGGAAGAGAAACAAAAATGAAATCTGATGAATTTGACTCAGAAGCATTGATGTTTCCTTGGCATCTCATAAAATCTGAGGATGATCATCTCTTAATCATGAATAAAAGGTAAACAATTTTTATAAATATTTTTTTTAACAAGTTACCTGCTTGCTCATACTGATGCTGGATTCATTCCGGTTCCCTCTCTATTACATTCTAATTTGGTGTTACATTTAACTGCTTAACCCTTCCGAAGGCCTTGATCAGACTCGGGTATAACCAAATTGAAGGATAATATGCAGAAGAGTTTGTCCCATTATTATAGTAAAAAAAATTCATGCTGATAGCTCCTTTTTTACCATTTTGCACAACCATCATTGTAGTTCTTAAAACAAGCCCTTAAACTGGTATGTCTTGTTGTAAACAATGAACATTTCTCTGATGGAAATTTGGAAATCAAATAAAAATTCCAAAGCTTTCATGTATCTTAGGAAATTGGCCAATCTTTTTTAATTAGATTCTGTTTCTATTTCCCTAAACTGGATTCAATGGCATTGGATCATATACTGTTTAACTTGGAAAACACATATGCCTATTAGGTAACAGCTTCCATTACTCATGCAACCTTGGAGTCTACTGCCTTCTCTCTCAAGTTTCAAATTTTGATCTGTTATCTTTCATTCTTTAATATACAATACAAGGAACTTAGCAAAAACTAGTTAGGATTTCTGAAAATGGCCCCAGTGCCCCACAAGGAATGTTGGTCTTTTAAAATTTTTTGGTCTTTTAAAATTTTGTTTCTGGAGGATTAATCATATAATACCTCACTTTCTGATACCTATCTTTATAGGGATCTCTTAATGAACGCTATTTTTGTCAGGTGTGATACTTTATGGGTAATGGATTCGGACACCCTTGAGATTAACCAAGTTATCAGAGGTATATAACTGCTCTCTTGATTATTTTTTTTACTTTTACTATCTCTTAAGTTAACTAACTAAATTTTTTGACAGGCTCTCAAAATATTTTAGATACTTATGGTGATATCATTGAAGAGGCTTCAGCTCCAGAAAATCTGTCTCACAATCAAGTGCAATCTCTAGTCAAATCTCTTCAACCATCAGATAGCAACCAATGTGATGGTCTTCTATCTTCCTTTGCAACATCTGGAAACTCCATACTTGTATGTGATAAAGGTATAAACCATGTACCTCTTTTTCTGTTGTACATCCTTATCACAATTTGTTCATTATATTATAGATTAATTCATATTTGGTTTTGAAGTTGGTCATAGGATTTTGAAGTTTGATACCACTACTGATGTTGTTTCAAGCCATCAGCTTTTTAACTTTGGTATCCTTGGTCTACCATATTGGCTATCATGCTCCTTAGAGAGGGTTTATAGCACGTAAGCTTTTGTCTTCTCCCCTGGTTCATTATTGAAAATTTGACCTTAAATAAAGCTTGAGCATTACTCATTGCTTTGGTATCACTCATCCTTTGATAATTTTTGTTACAGCAGTGGCATCAATATGGAATTACATCCAGATCATGTCCAGTCTCTTACACTGTTGCCAGGTAAGTACCTCTCTGCATTTAGAACTTTAAAAACATAGTCTTGTAGCAGTTACAATCCTTATTCACAGCCATTAGAGTTAGCGCTTTTGTTCTGGCTGACATTTTGGCAGCCAAGATAAGAAAAAGACATGATCCTAGCCACTGTAACCTTCCGTGAATATAATTTATTAGGTGAAAGTAGAAACATTTCAAACAGAGATATCGATCTTCATGTTATCTATCTGTGCATATCAAATTTCCTGTAGTGCAGAAATTCATCAACTTCATCTTGATGCTTCTTCCTGCAAACAGGTAAAGTTGACATAAAGTTGAACATAGCCATTCCCTCCACAACCGTGCTTGTAGAACCACTCCAAGACGGTTGTGTATGGCGCCAAGCAAGGGGCTCTGCTGTGGAAATGTCAGGAGTGGAAAGCATTGGAGCACCACCCGAAAAGGTTCCTATCCGAGCATAGTCTGATATTAAGCCAAAATGTCTAATTTGTTGGCTAGGTATCCATTGTCATTAGCTTTCTAACTATGTATGGCAGGTTGGTGCATCCCAACAATGGTATGATGAATTGGACAACCTTGCATTCTCTCGGGAGAAAGAGGTCTCTCAAGAGGAAGAAAAGGGGGGCCCACACGAAGAGCTCAGTGATGACAGAATCCACATAGACTGTTGTGTCAGTACTAGCCCAGGATCAAGCGAGGTAAAGTAATTGATTTTAAGAATACTGGAAGAAGATCAATTTTTATTGGTGTCATTTGGAAGTCTGGGCTAAGTGAAGGAACTCAAGAGAAGTAATCACATTTGGGATAGTATGTAAGAAAAAAGAATTCAAGGCTGATAATATGCTAGTGGTAAGAAGAAAGGCTTAACCAGTGTTTAAAAATATGAGTGATTGAAACTTTGCATTTTGTGTGTTGTAGGTTATCATATTTGCTGCACTATATCTGAAACTGAAGAAAAGTCCGAATGAGTGCAATCCACAAAAGAAGGCTGCTATGATTGCTGATATCTTGAAGCCCGAGAGATACGGGACAATGAACAGGGATGCTTTTATTGAGTTGCTTTCAAGATCTAACAGAGATTTGGACGAACTCGTGTTCACGAAGAACTTGCATGTCAAGATTCATTTGAGCACTCATAATCACCCGAAAGCTGAGAACTCGAAAAGCATCACCTTAACGGATTCTAGAATAGCGGTTGACGTGTCATTGTGAATGAACTGGTAGCTGTTGTAGGACTCAGGAAGATCATAAATTAACCTTTTTGACTCAAACAAGCATTTGTTTGGAGCTCTTCTCCCCCGTGTATACAACAGTAGGTGAAACCGGGTTTTTGAAAATGAGTTTATATTTTATTCTTTATTCGTCATTGGAAGTATAGTGGTATCCGTATCACTATCAACAACGTTCTTTCCAAAATTAAGTTTTGATGATCTATGTGGACATTGAAGTTAATGACCTACGAGGTTTCCTGCTAAGGATTGGAGGCTTATTTCTTGCTATAAAGGATTGGTTCCAGGTTTGTTTGACGGCGGCAAATTATTACAAAATACTTGTTCTTATAACACAATGTACAATATTCCTCAAAAAAGGAAAAAAAACACCTTGTTAGTCTTCAATTTTATCCAAATTCCTAGAAAGGAATTACTATTATATCCTACTATGATAGCATGATCAAACATATGCAGGGCAAAACAAGGCAATAAACTGGAATACATCTTTGCAACACTTTGAACCGTGGCCTCAAATTGAAATAACATAAATGATCCATCTGAAATTGATACAAATCCGAACAGAAATATACTTAAGCTGACCCCAAACTTTTCAGTCGTGATCATGTCTTGTTCAGAATAGCAGTAAATTTTGCTGATACACAATGATGATATCTTAAACTGAGAATCTGCATGAAAGTTGAATTCAAGAGAATATAAATGAAATATATGCAGGCCAGAACTGACAAGTTCAATATCATAAGAAGAATTTGAAACACTCCAAAACCAAACCTTTACACAACAGTGTGTTATATATACAATACACAAGACCGACAAAATGAACAGGTATGAGACGAGCAGACGACCAAAAAGACAAATTATATATAAAATAGAAAATCCTTTCCTTCACGCTTGATTTACACCCTCTTGACAAACAGACGAGTCAGAGTGCTAACACGGTCGAGCAAAAGCTAAAATACATACATGATACACACCCATTCAATCATTCCAATGTACCTCCCAACACTCGGTGTCCGAAACAATCACTACCAACATCAAGCATTTACCCACCAAAAGCATACCAAATGAACAGCAACTGGCTGGATTTGTAAATCGGGAGTTAGAGAATTGATGGCAACTCACTCTTGCAAATGGATCTTCACACCAATATACAAAGACACAATGGATTATAGTCATGGCTTAAGACACTAACTATGGCTAGCATCTATTGGGGTGCCATTTCTTGCCTGAGATATGCGGTTAGCATAAATAGTTACCAAGCGCAACTGAGTGCTGTTCAGTCCTTCCAAGTATGGCAAAAATGCTTTCCCTAACATTATATAGATGTCCACCAGACAGAATACAACAGTCTGCAACATTAAATCAAAGAAGAGATGTGTGAGGTAAGAATCATGCAATGCCGAATTATAAGAATCATCAAGTTCTGCTATTTCAACTAACTTCTTTCTTTACCAGCTTGTAAATTTAAATACCTTGCGAACATCTGCACTTGGGTTGCCAAAGGCTTCAACTATAGAAGGTAAGAACGAAGGCAGTTGTTCCATTAATTCCTCCTGAGATAGCCTACCAACAAGCTGGAAGGAAAAGAAATATTTAATTAATCAATTTACAACAGCAGGCAAATTCCAATATTTACTTTGCACGTGAATATAAACTAATTCAACTGGTTAACTGTCCGAAGATAAGCAGCCAAACATTATCTTTTTGTCAGTAGTATCTATCCTGACTTGCTGGAAAGAAATGTAAAAAATACGAAAAAAGCAAGAGTTCAAAGACAGTAACCCTAATGAAGTACCTTTGTCAAACAGTTTATGGAAGTAACAAGTGTTTTCTCATCTTCTGTAATTAGCAGAGGGACAACCACCTACAAAGTAAGAAAAAGATATCCAGGTCAAGAGATGTAAATAACATATCCATGCAGGAAAAATTAGAACTAATGCAACAAAGCAACATACACTTAGGCATCTAAATGGATCATACTGAGACAACACACTGGTCAAGCAATTTTCTGCTTCATTTGCAACCTAAATATGAAGAGAATGCCATCAGAACATAAGCAAGACAGACATCTCAAAATCAGGGGAAAACACAAGTAGGAAATAAAAATAAAGGATATGATTACTTTAGGGGCACTATCCTTGGAAATATGAAGCAGTTTCTCAATAACAATTTCAATAGAGTCTTCCATAGCACCTTTCTGCAACAAGAAGAAAATATAGGGACATATGAAAATTGGAAAGAAGAATAGCAAAAGAGAGGAAGCTAGTATATGAAGGATAAGAGCTGCAAAAATGCACAAGAAGAATGCCTTTCCAACAAGAATATACCTATCATAATGCATAGATGCCACTTAATTGCATCATTAGAAGAAAAAAAAAGGCTAATAACCTGATTTTTCAGCATCTGTGCTATCAGAGATAAAGTTGATTCCTTGATTGAAGAATCAGCATCTTCAAGCACCTCAAGTACCACAGTTAAGATCTGATTGAAATACTGCCAAATAAAAACTACTAATCATTAGTTATGTGTGTCCACATCTTATGAAGTAGTTTCTCAATTACAGTTTACTTAATATTATAAACCAGACTCAGGCTTATGAGCTATGATGATCACAGATCTTAAGCAAGCAAACTCACATATGGTAGGCTTTTTCAAAATACAAATAGAGCATAAGTCTCACACTCTGATTCAATATCATTATAGTTGTGAAGGGGTGTGAGGAAGCAAACAACAAAGTGGGTATATGTTTGGGGAGGTGCTAGCTGGCTACGGAAACTTTGTAGTGAATCATGTTATAGCATATAAAAAGAGACTCTTCAAATATAGTCACCTGTTATTTTTTAAGAGTGGACATTAAATCCAAATGAAGCAGCATTAGTGCCATTAAGTATTCTTTAAAAGTACTTGATATTTTAAAAATCATGCCAAATACCTAGTGCTTTATATGAAAGAGCTCTATCATTCTACAGCATAAACTTGCTTATTGAAGACATAAGTCTGTAGATACCTTGGTCCATACGGATTGATTATTTGAAACTGAAACTTCTACTAATTGTTGCAGGGCATCACACTTTCCTTCAGCAGGGCTCCCCACATTGCAAATCTGCAAGAGACAATCACGCTACACATCAGCATACAATGAGAAATCAAAAGCTAAAATGGACATAAATTTTCTAGTTAATCTTTGAAGGCTGGAATGTGCAACATGGAACGTGAACAAGATCATCTCAACAAGAACATTTATGAAATGTACAGTCAAACTTGATTTGACATTCTAAGAAAAACTTCAACTCACCAAGTGAAGGATCTGAGGAATGCTAGGACCCATTTCCAAGCTGGAACTAATTTTTAGGGATGCAAGAGGACCATCGGGTTCCAACCTTGCTGGAACTCCATTATTATGCTGAGTATCTGATGCCAGTCCCAAGTGCTCAGAACTCAACATTCCATTAACATCTAATTTTGGAGTAGACATGGTCCCCACATCTGGACTATTTTCCATATTTTCAAATTGACTACCAAAGGAACCGATGCTGCCACTTGTGTACTTCACATCTTTGAATTTTGAACCTAGAGCATCAATGCTATATCCTGTCTCATGATGATGCTCTAGAGGTTCACTGGAAGCATCTGGACTGACTCGGGTACTGATATGAGTTGACTCTAGTCCAGAACTCCATTTCCTGCCCCCATCCCCATCAAGGGAACCAGCAGAATGTCTACCAAGAAAATGACTTTTCTTTGGGACTCCCGCATATCCTTCTTCTGAAGATGTTCCCACAACATCATACGGGTCATAAGAAGCTTTAGGACGCTGTCTATCTTTCTTGCTCTGCACAAAGTTCATTAGATCTACTTCTATACGAGGGGTGTTTTGCTTAAGAGCTCGTCTCAAAGAATTTTGTTCTTCAACTGATAAACTTAGTATAAAGTTCAGCACAGCAGTAGGATCATAGTGGGAATAGACAGATATAAAGCATGTGATAGCCGCTTCCCTTAACTTTGTATTTTTTTCATAGACCAATGGTGTCAACTTAGCAAGCCATAGCTTCAATATCCCATGGTTTCCAGCACCTTCTGGAGTCAATGAATGTTTGTTGAAGGAGTTAATTGCAAATTCAATTACAGCTAATTTTGCCTTGGGTGATCGCTGCTCATCTAATGAGCGAAGTAAAGCGGGTAGCAAAGAATCTGCACCATAAGTTTTCCCAACAATATCGAGAGCAGATGAGCAAGGTTGCCTGACTAACTCCTTTGGATCAATTAATCGAGAAAAAACATGGGGCAAGATCCTCTCCATATAACTTTCAAAGGGCTTTCGACATGAAGGAATGATCTCTATAAGGGTTAAAAGAGCAGCTTGTGCAACCTTGTGATGGGGATCATCCAAATGTTGGAAAAACAGCTTCATTACCTTTTCAAAACTCTGAACAACTTCCTGAATCCCCCTAGGACCTTGCTGTAGCAAAGACCGAATATAATTAAAAGCAGCAACCCTTGCACGCCAATCAGAACTTGGACTGAGCCCCTCTGTCAAAGCATCACTAAGAGATGCAGGACCTTCTACATAGCTTGGTGTCTCCCCCAGAGGAAGATGGCTATCATCAAAACTCCTCCTCCTGCCTGCAGATACTCTTCCACTCACATTCTTTCCTAATAGAGGTCTCTGAAAGTTGGGAACATAATTACTCTGGGAGTCTCTAAAACTAGTATCTCTATAGGGTGCATCAAAGTGTTGCCTATCTCCATGGGAGTTCATATGCCGTCTGACCTCTCTAATGTCAGACAGATCTTCAACTGAACCTCTTTCATGTGGCCTCTCAGGAGCTCGTCTAGTAGAGAGTGATCTAACTGCTGATGACCCATTTTCAGCCATGCCACTGCGATAGGATAGTTTAGCATCTTTGGAAGCCTGAATCTGAGAAATAATGTCAGATAAACCCAAGCCCCCATTACGGCTATTACGATCACTGGAAGCTGACAATTTTGAGTCTACAGACAAAGAACCATCAAATTGATTTGAAGCAGAAACAGCAAGGGGGACTGGTGGATCACGAGATGATGGAGGGTCAACTCCTGCACTAGGGACAACAAACAAAAAATTTAGCCATTCTAAAATGGATAAAGGAAACCACTATTATATGAGTTATATTCATCAAAAATTAAGTTTAACAGTGTCAGTCCACTAGTTCATCAACTTCAAAACTACATGTCAGTCAAAGAGAATAAATAAAGGTGAGAGCTAGCAAAACAATTGAATACCTAGATCCAGACTTGATGACCGAACACTTGATGAGTTGTGTTTCTCAGACAATTCTAAACCTCTAAGCATGCTCTCTATAGCTGAAACCTTTTGTTTGCTAGAGTTCAAAACAGTTTCCAGGCTGCGATCATTTCCTTTTCCGAGTGATTTTGTTTGAGATAAAAGCAGTCCAGACGACAATGACGCCTTAGAGGACATTGATGCAGTCTTATCCATTGCAACAATAGCAGAGGTTCCATATCCAGGTAAGTTAAGAGGAGCGGATGTATGAGGTGTATGTTGCATATTCCTTTCACGGATGGAAGGTGATGCATGTCTTCGATGTAAACCACCGTCTTCTTCATTTATGATCTGTCCCAGTTGCAGGATTACTCATTTTCTAGGTTATTCCCGTAAAAAAAAATATGGAAGTCAACAAGGCAATAGTTGAGGGGAGGAAGATATACTCTTTGTATGACTGGGTCAAAAGATTGAAGCAAGCGCCTAGAACGCTCTGGCCATGTTTTCGCAAACAGTCTGTAGCATGTTCTAGCAGTTGATCTCACCTAGAAGATTGATGGTGAATTTAGATAGACCCTTTATAAAGATATCACTGTAAACATTGAACAGCACATGAAAGAATAGTATACAGGTTTACCATCAACTAAGCAAGTCTAGACCACAAGTAGTAAAATATCATAACAATTACAAGCCAATTTAAGGCCTTCAAGTTGATAATTCATTGTAACACAAAACTGGCTTTGTATTCCAAGTTATGGTGACAACTTAAATTTACATATATACTTTCTGGGATTTGGGATCAAACTTTGACTCTTGTAAGCCTACAAGGTTTTCCTAGCAAGGAAAGAAACTAGAAGAAGCAACAACCATATACTATTGTTATTCTATTACATTATAAAAATTGTTATTTCACCCCAATCTGCTCATAAGACATGCTTGTTCCGTCTTCTAAATAAGCTTCTTATAACATAGAAATATCATAATAAAATCCCACAAATAATACACTGCAAATTTTCAAGTCACATTAACCAAAAAAGGAAAGCGTATTTTCATGTGTGATTCTACTGTGTTTTTTTGCACTTGAAATTGGCAACTCTACCTTTCAAATGAAGGACACTTAACATTCTAATTCTGAAAAGGACTATGCAACTACCAAAGAGAACTGCACACTAATGACAGAAGAAACAAAGTCAAATACACACCATGTAACCACCATATGTATCACATACTGGTTTGCAATATACATCAAGGACATCGAAAAACATTTTACCTTTAAATTGTTAGTAAGAAAATAATATACCCTTGCGTACCTCACTCATTGCATCTCCAACACAACACTTAATCAGGTCTTCATATAGATCAGCAGATCGCTGTATTTCAGGAGCATCAGGCCATTCTTCGAGTATTAAAAGTGCATATTCGCAGCACCTGAAACACAATATATAAAACATTCAAGGTCTGGCAGCACAAAGAAAATATATCAAACCGAACATTTCTACCAGGCTCTTCGAAGTTAATTTCAAAATATATATAACCTTGCACGAAGTACTGCATTCCGGTCATTTTTTGCCCAATCAGCTATTCGAGGAAGTATACGGGCAACTTTGCAGTTACGCAACATCTGCAAATCCAGAACGTGTGAAAGAGTACATGCTTAATTAACAGCTTAGGGAATAAAAGAAAGTACAAGATAGCAATTGTCCATATTAGTTATTCAAATACCGTTTTTATACAGTTATCTGCAGACTCTTGGATTACTAGTACAGTTATAACAACAAGCTTGAAAAGGACCTGAAACCACAGGGAAAATCATGTAAATGAACGTAGCAATAGAACTCAGTACTCAATATGAAGTATATGCCAGTATAGTTAACGTCTTACAGGAATAAACGTCTCCGCACATGCCTCAAAATCCCCCAAAAGCTCCTTTGACAAAAAGTTTAGTAGATGGCAAGCCTATTTTGGAGCCAACAAATAAGTAAAATCTCCTTAGAAATGTGCTACATTTAAATTACTGGGTGCCTCTCCATTAATCATGTACTAACATGCTATGGTTAATAAACAACTGTATTTACATCTTTGTTGCAAAAGTTGTAACTTTCTGCTCTGTAAAACAGGCATGGGAAGTGGTATGTTGGTACACAATAGAACCTGCAAGCAATAGAACACATACTTGTTTCACTATGCTTGACCTTCGATCGGATAACTGTGTGCTTAGAGGACCGACAAGCTGCTTCAGTAGTCCACGGAAACACGGGTAATCAGTTGCACCTGAAAGAAGAGAGCACATGACCATGAATGTAGCTCCATGAAGAAACCTCAGAAAAGAGAGTTTAGGTAGAGAAACAAATAGGATGGAATATGATAAGTGTGTGGATTATCTAGTTTCTTCAATGTAATTTAAAAATATGGATTTGCATGCATGAGACATCAGACAAGGCAACAATAACTCAATAAGAGCCTTTTACACCCATGTTCAACTAAGATTAACCAGTTAACAAGGAGAGTTATCACAGAGACAACTGTACAAAGAACATGCACCAAGAAAATGTTAATTTCTAATTCCAAGCACTTGTACTGCAGAAGTTTTTCTTAACATAAGCAGCAATGAAATTACCATATTCCCAATAAAAATAAAAAAACGGTTATTGGGAAAAACCTCATTAGTGAATTAGAGATCAGATCAGTTCATCATAGTTAGAGAACATCCATACAAAAATACCTGGGAAGGGGCTATGCGGGGAAAAAATAATAGTGTTGAATATGCCAAATTCTAAAGACATCACAAGACCCCGCCCTCGACACACTAATACCTACGGAAACTGTACTCTTCTTCCAGCTAGGAGTGCCCCCCCCCCCAGCAAGGTCAATAACCTACTTATAGGTGATGCAAATATTTTGTATAATCTGCCAAGACCTGCTTCACAGGCTTCAGCAGTCCTAATTGATTGTTTCATTGTCTTTCTTTGATATTTACCTCCTTCTATGGGTGTAGGAAAAGGAAGGGGCGGTTGATCTTTTATCATAGTAAAAATAGGAGAGCTAACTTAATATCCATGCATTTTCATCTCCATAACTTGGGGTTTTGAACATTCACCATGCATATTCCACTATTAAACTGAGGGATGAAAATCAACCTTCCCTTTTTTGAGTATTTGAATTGCGAAAGATGCATTTATTTCTATACGCATTTTCTATAGAGCAGAATGCCAATTCTCATATTTTGAGGGTCCCAATAAAATCTCAAAAGTAAAATACCACACAACATCAACATCATCGCCCAGTATAGTCCCGCACACGCAGGATTTGGGGGTCAAGATGGGGGCACCCATACCATTATCAGAAGGATGCGCCCGATAGACCCAAAAAAAAACTGAAATTCAGCTATGTGACAATAATAACTGAATTTAGTTAAAATGCACCAAATTGATATAGGGGCTATATCCATCTGAAAAGTGAAATACCAAGATAAAAATTCCTTTCAAAGGAATAACAGGCTATCATATAGACTAGAGTGTGAAGTCAGACCTCCAACAACTAGGCCTTCAACCCTTTGCATTGCTGCAATGCGGATGGACCAGTCTTTCTCTGGTACAAGAGTAGAAGCTATCTTCTCAAATTCTCTTATTAATTCTTTCTCGGAGTACACATTTATAGGTTCCACTGGTTTCTCAGTAACATCACTGTCACCTGCAAATCGGAAGAGTGAAATCAGTAAATAAATAAAAGATTATTTGACAGGTGCATGCAATGTGCCCAAATGCGTAATGCATTTATAAAACGACTATGATTCTGATAATTAAAAGCAAACTCCAAATGTCAGGAATGTGCCAATGTGCACCAATGGTTCTACATTAATAAGAAAACATATACTTCTTATAAATCAAAAGACTAGCTCCATTAAGGATAAGCAATGTAAGCTACTCAAGTACAACCTACACAAAAAAGTACAAAAACAACAAAAATAATTTGGTCAAATGACACATTCATCAATTTTTTTTTCAGTTCTAGAATATAAATCCAAACATGATAAAAACTCCGGTTTCAAATATTAGAGCAGGGTAAACATTTGCTAAAATATGCATTCTTTAATCCGGTAATGAAATTTTCCCTGCTTGCAAGTAAAAGTTCCATACCAAAACAATAGCATGAGCTGACAGTGTAAACGGAATCCCTTATTTCTTCCATTAGCTTTGATTTAACTAGAAAGTGTTTCAACCATATTACAGTCAACAAAATGAAAATATTCACACATATAGACCATAGTGTTTCAACCATATCAATTGGATTTCTGTTTGCACTCCATTTTCTGAATAAGTATGTGCTTATGTCTACAACCAAGTGATCCTAGTATCTTGTGATAACCATAATATTACGCCATCAGATAAAATCCTGAAGAACAAACCACTAGTTGACATGCATGTTAGAGCAAGCTCACGCTCACCTCCAAAAAGTGATGTCTCACGCGAAGAATTTTTTGCTTTAGGACTACTCTTTTTTGGGTTATGGTTGACAAGCTTATGTTCTGGGGCAGAGCTGATGACAGCATCGGAAGATCTAACCTTAGGTTCAATCCTTTCTAGCCTGGCATTTATGTCCTTCACCTACACATAAAAATAATAATAAATAACAAGAAATGTTACAGAAATCATTTATCTGATTGAGCTCCAAGAGCTCAAACATAATTTGTTAGAAGATGGCAGTGTCAACTTGTGGAAGCTGAAGCAAAAAGATGAGGAGACATCGTGCAAACTGTAAACCATCATTAGGTCAAACTGCAGCATACCCCATGTTACTGTTTATCTAAGGTAGAATCAAGAGGAATTAGGGTGTTTGGATCACACCAAATAATGTATAGTATTATACTGCATTAAATGTAAGATTTAGAGCAAGATAATGTATTATTTGGTGCAATCCACATGCACCCTTAGTAGGTACAAAGGTTGTGCAGAACTAACCATATATGATGGAAGCTGATGCCGTTGAAGTTCTTCAAGAAACTGGGGCCCCATCTGTGTGTACATCTCCTGTGAAGTAACCAATAGCATAAACATCTCATTGGACAAAGAAAGTTAATTTTCATAGACTTTATAACAGACCAGTTCCATACAAATTCAACAAGAGGCTAGAACTGCAGCCTTAAGTCAGAAATATTAGCTATTAGGCGCTAGGAGCCTTTTCTATTAGCATTCTGAAGTTGCAATATGGATAACTCATTCTTCATAAAAAAAATCAGACAGAGATGGACCACAAGTATCACTTGGCCACAAATTCCTCTGATTCACATATTCATTTGATGAACAAAACTCATCAGCTTGCGTACATGGGGCATCACAGCAAGGGTAAAAGTACTTCCACATTTGTTTCTTTTTTCCTTACAACCATCATTGGAGGTCTAACATTTGTGACTGAAAATTAAGCAAAGAAGCCAGCACTCAAATTAGTCCTATAACATGAGTGAGTGTGTGACACTGCAGAGAAGGGTCATATACATTGGATGTATACTAATACAAGCGAACAAGAGACGCAATTCATTTCATAGGCAGATCTTGTATTGAGCACAAAGTTAGCACTTCATCTCCATCTTGCTATAATTGGCTATAGAAAACTGCTCAAATATAGCATCCCAACAGTCCAACATTACTTTGAAAAGGCTTTTTGGATAATTAGTACATAAAAGCACATAAAACAAGAGCTGTCCCTATACAACGGATGGGAAAGAGAAGTATTTGCGAGATGACGTTTGGAAATGTAAGTCTGCAAAAAAAAAAAAAAATCCTTCTCCTCCCTTTTTATTCTTTTATTAGGCTGGCAGTCAACATGAGTTTTCTTCTCTTTTCTCTTTTGTTCTTCCCCCCTATTGGGAGAGGGAAGGTGGACAATAGGTAACTTGAGGGCGGCTACACTAAATCATTTTGAGAACAAATACAGAGTATGTAGTGAAGCAAAGCATTAGAGCAATATAGCACTGATTAGTATGTTGCTAAATAATATCAATCAATGCAAAGTACGAGATTTGGAATCTTCAGAGATTGGAAGTTCATAACGCATAATTCAACTGGTGAACATCAGCTTCAAGCATTAGTATATGATCCACATACTTGAATAATTAGAAGCTTCGATCACTTCATTATTGGTCTATCACAGGGGAAGAGAAACATAAAAAAAGCTATTCAGAAAAGAAAGCCCCATCACTAATGTTTAACAATGGAATTTAAAGTTTAAAAAAAAAATATTTCCTTTGTTCACTGGTTTCAGTCTTTCAGAAGAAGGTAATCAATTATGTTTCATTGGTAATCACTAATGACTGCTCACATGATTTGGAGTAAGTAACACAAATTACAGGAATCCTCTGTAAAACAAGTATATAAGCATACCAATTATTAGCTTTTGATTTATTATACAGTTGCAAATTTCACCACTTGCAAAGGGAAGGACTAATAATATGCTAAATTTTCATCAGACACCCTACAGTAGACTAAACCTCACAGGAAAATTCATACTTGATGGAAATCCTTGGACATGAGCATTAAGCCAGACAATCATACACTTCACCATAAAAATCAATTCCTAACCTGATCTCGGTTAATGTGTTTATCATAGCTTTTCCCTTTATTTGATCTGGCAAATAGTAACATTTAACTACATTCAGAGGGTAGCCATTAATGCTGCTAACGGCATAAAAAATAAAAATAAAAATAAAAAAGCACAGCCAAATAACATATAAAAATGGAATTTCGCTTAACCTGGATCTACTATAAGTTCAATCTGCATAAACAAGACAAGACTCAAAAGCTCAAAATTTCCAATTGCATATTACTCATGGAGACTATACAGACAGGCAACACAACCAAGCCTTTCAACTATACATAAGGCAATATCTTGATTAAATTCACAAACCTCAATGCAACATGTGGCAGCTTCCCTGACAACATGGTTCGGGTCATTCAACATCTGCAATATCTGAAGGAACCAAAAACAATTCCGAAATTAGAACAATGAGAGCAGATGAAAAGCATAATCCAAACATCAAAAGATCATAGCTTTGAACGTATACAGAGTGATCATACAGGAGGGAGAATAGCTCGCATAAGCGGAAGCTCAGTCGAGGCAAATAAATTTATGGCTGACGTCACAGTCCGTGCAAACTCTTCCCGAACTCTCCAACTTTTGTGCTCCCAAGCATAAGACCCGGCTCTCTCAACTATTATAGTTGGTGAAGATACCTGCAAGGTGTATTTAACAAAATTCAGGTGCATTAGGGAGAAAAACAACAAATCGCAGTGAATTGGAGCAATCAACGCAAGCAGAAAATTACCTCCATAAGAGTGAGGAGCAGACTCCGAGCGGCATCGCGAACAGGCTGTTTGGCATCGCCGAGCCTCTCAACGGAGGCGGGAACGAGAGCATTGAAGTGGATTTTGAGGTGGTCGCCGGCGAGAACGGCGGCGGATGCGAGGGCCTGGAGACCGCCTTGCGAGACGCGGAAATTGTTGTCCTTGAGGAGATCCAAGCAGGTGTCGACGAGGGAGGTGACTTCGGAAGAAGATAGGGGCTTTCTAGAAGCTTCGAGGAGTTGGTGGAGCCGCTCCACGCCGGCCATCCGCTCCTTGGTGTCCTTTGCCCGGACCATCTCCAGCGCCTCCTCCATTGCTGACGGAGCTCGGAGGAGTGGTGGTTAGGTTTTCGACGGGTTTTGGATTTGGATCTGAGGAAGAAGAAGGGGAAAGGGGGGATTGAGCGGATCTGTGAAAGGAAGAGAGATGAGAGTTGAGAGCGTGTGAGTGGGGGAGGGGAGTTTTGTGTGTGAACTGTGAGGAAAGAAAGAGGAAGATATTAATTAATGAAAAATAGAGAGTGGTTAGTGGTAGAAAAATAGTAAAATGCGTGATTTGTATTTGTAGACGGTGGGGGACAGACAGATTGTGCCATTGTGGAGTGGCGTAGCCGTAGGGGATGGAGTGAGACTGCTTTTATACTTTTCTTTTGAGGCAAAATATACATGTATTATTAATCTAATTCTGTCAAGTTAATCATGTCTCGAAGAATATTAGTCTAAGTTTAATTGTTTATGATCCGATTCAGGATACCGACGAGCTAAGAAAAATACAACAATATTATCAATACGATGAACATATTGTTGAGAAATAAACCCTTTCCCACTTCTAAAATCACTTTTGTGTTACTCCTTTTATATGAGCTTATGTGTTAGACTCATCTACGTATTTGTGTGTTTAATCCACTGGTTTATGTGCTAGGTCTTTCGTGTCTAAATTTTAGCTGCCCTACAGGCTTATGTGCTAGGCCCTTCGAGTCTAAATTTCAGCTGCCCCATGAACTTATGTGCTAGGCCCATCCGCACATGTGTACGCTCAACTTAACACGTCCTTAATATTTCCACATATATTAAAATTTACGTTCTCACTAAAGCAAATTTTAGACTTAAGTGACATTTTGGCATGATAGCTATTTCTTATCGGTTTTTTGATAATGTGTATTTATGTAAACTTTTAAAAAGTTAATATTAAAAAACATTATTTATTGAAATTTTTTAAATAATTTAAAACATCATATCTAATTAAATCTTTTTGATGAAAGAGATGTTGCCCAATATTCAATTAATCTAGAGAGGCAATCGAATACTTGTGTAGTAGGTGTCCCCGGGTCCAGATGAAATGTCAGCCTGCTTTTACAAAAAATATTGGCACATCGTTGGACCGGACGTCATTAAAGCAGTAAAAAGCTTCTTCCACTCAGGGAAACTGCTCAAGCAGATTAACCACACCTTCATTACCCTTCTCCCTAAATGTGACAACCCCAACTCCACAAATCACTATAGGCCCATAAGCTTGTGCAACACTATCTACAAAGTGATCTCCAAAATACTTACAAATCGTTTAAAAGTTGTGCTGGAGAAAATTATCCACCCTATGCAAGGAGCTTTCGTCCAAAAACAAAGTTTCCATGATAACACCCTCATTGCTCATGAGATTTTTCATTCTTTCCGCAACAAAAAAGGGAATGAAGGATGGATTGCAATCAAACTTGACATGGAAAAAGCTTACGATCGCGTAAGCTGGGAATTCCTGGCGTTTGTAATTAACAAGTTCGGATTTAATGCCAAGTTGATGAGGTATTTTCGGTGGTCGTTGTACCTATCAAAGAATCCTTAACTTTACCAAACTCAGTAGAGCGGTAAGTAAGGGTCAATCCCACAGAGACTCGTGTAAATGTGTTATTGCTTAAGTGCCAGATAACTAATATGGGGGGTTTATTGATTGAAAGTCTAAACTACTAAGCAAATTGAAAACTAACTAAGAATGCAAATATGATTGAGTTAACAAATATGAGAAAAGCGTGTTCAACTAATTATATCCATCATGATATTGCTTTATTGATCATCGATTCTATTGATCCTTTTCTCACTTGAATAATCTATTGTGGATAATGATCCTACTAAGGATTAAAACCCTAACTTCAGATTTAGTTGATAGATCAACCAGTTCTAACAACCCTAATTATCTAATAACCTAGAAGACCTTCTAAGTTCAATTAAATAACAGCTTGACGATTCAAGTTATCAATAGAAACAAATACTTAGAGCAACCAGACATCTAAGTAACTTGTGAATTTATTCTCTACTTTAATAACTTGTCTGACCGGTACTAAATTAATTAAAGTCTACTCTTGATCGAATTAGCTCCAACCGGTAATTAATCAGATTCAGTTTTAACTAGAAATTCTATTAGGTAGCTAATCTAATAAAACCCTAATTTAGATTCAACTAAGCACAGGGAATAATTTCTACTCAAGTTTGTTGAGAATCAATTAAATCTCACAACTATACACAAATCATGACTTCACCAATTAGTCAAACACAAAGGAAAATTAGCAATGCATAATTGAATTAGAATCAAAACTTACAAAGGTTTCAAAGTCTTCCTTGAGAGAAAACCCTAGCCTCCAAAAGTATGACAAAATTTATGAAAAATAAAACTAACATAAAGTATTTATATGTCTACTAAAAACAACCCTCATAAGATATAATGAACCATACAACTCGGATTCATAAGCCCAAACATCAACATATCAAAGCCCAAAACCAATCTTTGGCCCAAACTTGCGTCCGTGAGAAACGCCAAATTGCGCGGCATCGGCCTGCATTGCGCGGCCGCTCTTTGTCCTCCCCGCGCAATTAGCACTCAGTTGAGGTTGCGCGGGCTCGATTGCTCGGGATCGATCCCGAGCACTTGGCCTGTCTTTGGCTTGGTTCTTTCTTGTCTTAGCTTGTCTCCTAGCATGTCCTAGCTTCCTTAGCTTGCTTGACTCGTCCACCACCACCATGATCCATCTGCACTCGCCCCGTTGTTGCTCCTGAACCTAAAAATCTGTAAAACCGAGCAAACCAGCGCATAATACCCGACAACACAAAAACCTAAAAACTACATAAAAACTAATCTAAACCCAATTAAAACATATATAAAACATGCATCTAAACTACTCCTATATGCAAGCTATCATCATCCCGAGCCGCTTATGCTCCCCCTGCTGTGGTGGGAGAAAATACCCAAGAAACTTTTGGGATCAGTTTGGCAAAGAACAATCATGTGATCCGATTTGAGCTTCTGAAGGATAGAAAATGGACAGCAACCAGGTTCATTGACTGGAACCTGATGAATGAGATCGGGATTGCTCATTTGTTGAATGAGATAGGGGCACCTCTACAAATGGGCGGGTTCTTGAAGCTGTGTGAACCAACTTACAAGGGGTTAACACTGGAGTTTCTGAGTACCTTGTCCATTGATTTCAGAGGAGAAGGGGAGATTAAGTTCTGGCTCGGAGGTGTCAGGAGGAAGATGGCCTTGAAAGAGGTCAACCGGGCATTTGGGTTCCTTCATATTTATGATAATGATGTCGTGCTTACTGAAAATGGTGCTACATGGGCTGATAGACATTTCTAGAGAGCCATAGCAGGGAGAAAAACTTATAACCCAACCCAAGAAAAGGCTTCCCCCATCACTCATCCCGCCATCAAAGTTTTTCAACGATTTATTTCTGGTAGCATGAATGGACGGGGTGAAGGTGGAAACAATTGCCCAAAGAAAGATGTGGCTGTATTGGCTGCTTGTTTGAAAGAAAAAAGGATGAGTTTGGGTGCCATGCTGATGAATCATATGTACCATGTTGGAAACAAGGGTGGAGGAGCTATCTGTATTGGTGAGATTGTGACCCATCTGGCCAAGCACTTTGGCGTTGATCTGAGCAGGTTACATGTTGACATCCCACCGGTGGCTATAAACTTCACTATGCTTAAGAAGATGGGTGTCCTATATTTCTACAAGAACTCCTACTATTGGGTGCTTGGGGATTCTGGGCGAGTAATGAAGCTTCCTGATGGGAGCCGAGTCAAGATTGGAAACAGCCCGACTAACTGGTACATTGAAGCCCGTGATAGAGATTTGGATGTGACTACTGTCAAGGGCCCAGTTAGGGGTAAAAATAAGGCCCCTATTATTTTTGAGGAGTCTGAAGAGGAGGAAATGGATGAGGATTTCACTATGGCTGAGAAAGAAGAAGAAGAGGAAGAGGAAGGATTTCACTAGGTTCTGTAAGTTTTTCTCTTTCCTTTACCTTTTTACTATACTTTGGGGACAAAGTATGTTTTAAGCATGGGGAAGGGAATTACTTGTTTGCATTGCATATAGTTGCATTAGATTAGGTCATGTTTAAAATTTTTGCCTGCATTGATTAAAATTCTGAAAAAAAAAAGAAAAAATCAGAAAAATTTGAAAAAAATACAAAAATATTGCATTTAGGTTCTTATTTCCCCATTGTTTGATTCCTCTTGTGTTTCTAAGTTACGTATAAGTTCTAACCCATGATTTGCATGATTTGCTGAAGTTGATATGATATGAGCATGATCGTTGATTAAATGACTTGATTATAGGATGGAGCATGTATTTAGCTTGAGTATTTGATTCATTCTGAAGTTCTAGACAACAATTAGCCTTGTGAGATATTTTTGGCCTTTCATGATATATTTGTTCTTTACATTCTTGAGTGTATCACCATGATTATCTAGCTCTAGAACTTGCATTTATGGTGTGATTTGGATTGCAATCTTACCATAGACAAGCAAGACATAAATTAGCTTGTCTATGGTAAGATTGCATCTCTATGGTGTGATTTGGATTTCTTTCTTGTCTTAGCTTGTCTCCTAGCATGTCCTAGCTTCCTTAGCTTGCTTGACTCGTCCACCACCACCATGATCCATCTGCACTCGCCCCGTTGTTGCTCCTGAACCTAAAAACCTGTAAAACCGAGCAAACCAGCGCATAATACCCGACAACACAAAAACCTAAAAACTACATAAAAAGTAATCTAAACCCAACTAAAACATATATAAAACATGCATCTAAACTACTCCTATATAAGTTGAACATTATCCATTAATCCTTAGTAGGATCATTATCCACAATAGATTATTCAAGTGAGAAAAGGATCAATAGAATCGATGATCAATAAAGCAATATCATGATGGATCTAATAAGTTGAACACGCTTTTCTCATATTTGTTAACTCAATCATATTTGCATTCTTAGTTAGTTTTCAATTTGCTTAGTAGTTTAGACTTTCAATCAATAACCCCCCCATATTAGTTATCTGGCACTTAAGCAATAACACATTTACACGAGTCTCTGTGGGATCGACCCTTGCTTACCGCTCTACTGAGTTTGGTAAAGTTAAGGATTCTTTGATAGGTATTACGACCACCGAAAATACCTCATCAAATTTGGCACCGTTGTCGGGGATTCTTCGCTATTTGTGTTTATTACTTTTGTGCTGTTTTGGGTGCGAACCTTTTATATGGTTCATACCCGTGCTACTAACTCATCTCCCCTGTTGTTTGATCCAGATAATGACAAAACACTCTTCAAGCTAAGGAAGGAAATCCGGAATCACTTTCAAGCCTTACCGTTCTTTCTTGAAGAATCTGACTCTAAATCTGAATCTGCTGAATCTGCTGAGATGGGTGACCAAACTCTGAGACAGTTGACTGCACCAAATCTGACACAACAGCCATTGGCAGTGCAATTCCCTGCTCTTGGTGAGGGAGTCAAGTTTGAGCTGAAATCCGGGTTGATCCACCTTTTGCCTTCATTACATGGGCATAGTGGTGAGGACCCCAACAAGCATCTTTCTAAATTTCATGTTGTGTGCTCCAGCATGAAGCCTGCTGATGTGACTCATGACTAGATCGCGCTGAGAGCCTTTCCTTTTTCTCTCAAGGATCAGGCTAAAGACTGGTTTTACTACTTGGCTCCGGGAAGTATTGATATATGGGCTAAGATGAAGGAAGCTTTTTTGGAGAAGTACTTCCCTGCTACAAGGCTCAACGATCTAAAAAAGCGAATCAGTAACATCGAACAAGAAGCTAATGGGTCCTTGTACGAATATTATGAGAGGTTCAAGAGGCTGGTAGCCAGCTGTCCCTTCCATGGCTACACTGATCAAGACCTGATTCTATATCTTTTCAATGGCCTCTTGGATGATGAGAGAAGAATGGTCAATGCAGCTTGCCAGGGTCAAATTCTCAACAAAACTCATGCTGCTGCGTTTGACCTATTTACACAACTGTCTGAGGGCACAAGACAGTTCAGAAAAGAGACTAGCTCGAGAGCTGCAAATTCAGTGGTGGCTAATACAAAATTTCAAGATAAAGTCATTGAATTGAAAATGATGATGAAGCAGCTGTTGCAGCAAGGTGGTAGACAACAGGTGAAATCTTGTGAAATCTGCTTTGATAACATGCATCTCACTGATTCATGCCCTACACTTCAAGATCAAAACGCTGAGGTGAATGCAGTGGGAGGATATGGACCACCTAGGCCGAGGTATGATCCCTTCTCCAACCCTACAATCCAGGCTGGAGGGATCATCCTAATTTGAGGTACGGAAATTCAAACAATCAGCAATTCAATCAACAGGGTGGCCAAGCTCCATATAAGCCACCTTTTCAACCCAATCCTCAGGGGGCCAATCAGAATGCTATGTCTATTGAAGATATGATTCGGACTCTTGCACAAACTATGACTACAATGCAAGGCTCAATGAGCCAATTTCAACAAGAGACCAAGTCTAGCATCCACAATCTAGAGACTCAAGTTAGTCAAATTGCCAATGCTGTAGGCAAATTGGAAGCTAGAGATTCAAGTAAGTTGCCATCTCAGACTGAGCTCAATTCGAAACAGAATGTCAATGCTATTACTCTGAGGAGTGGACGAGAGGTTCAAGTAGAGCCCAGGGACGAGCACATACCAATCAGAAGGGGTATAATAGAACAAGCTAAGGGCGAAACAGAAGAAAAAATCGAGCTGACAGATGAGTTTCCAAGTAACTCGTTCGGGGATGAATTGCTCGGCCAACCTGCTAAAAGCGCGGCCGAGCAATTGCCACCCCGCGCAATACAGTCCTAGTTGGGATTGCGCGGGGACGAGACGCCACAAAGCGTGGCCGCGCAATTGCCAAGTCGCGTAATGACGTCTCAGTCAGGATTGCGCGGCTTGGCTGCTGAAAGCGCGGCCGCGCAATCGGAGGCAATCCCGAGCAATCTGGACGTCAATGTTGATTTGTCTGAAACCCCTCTGAAGTCTTATGCACCGGTTCCACCCTTCCTAGAGGCATTAAAAGAGACCCGAAAGCTGGAGAACGACAAGGAATTGTTCGAGACATTCAGAAAGTGTGAGGTAAACATTCCTTTACTTAAACTGATTAAAAGCATTCCTAGATATGCTAAGTTCTTGAAAGAATTGTGCACCATAAAAAGAACTCAAAAGCTAAAAGGGAAACAAAAAATCTCTGGTGAACATGTGTCAACTGTGTTTCAAAGGCGTATGCCTCAGAAATGTGGTGACCCTGGCATGTTCACTATTCCCTGCATTATTGGTGATACAAAAATTGATAAAGCCATGCTAGATCTAGGTGCTTCAATTAATGTTTTACCTTACTCTGTGTACAAAATGCTTGAATTGGGTCCTCTACAAGAAACTGGTGTTGTGATACAGTTAGCCGATAGGTCAAATACTTATCCTAAAGGAATGGTTGAAGATGTGCTTGTAATGGTTGATAATCTGATATTTCCTGTTGACTTCTATGTCTTAGATATGGACCATGATAAGCATGCTGCACCTATTTTTCTAGGTAGACCTTTTCTAAAAACAACTAAAACTAAGATTGATGTCTGTAGTGGTTCTCTTACTATGGAATTCGACGGGGAAAGGGTAGAGTATAATATTTATGATGCAATGAAATACCCTCCCGAAGACTCCTCACTGTGCTTAGTTGATGTAGTAGAGCCACTTGCTCAAGAATTTTTCAACATGCATGAATCCGAAGCTTTGAAATCCACCTTGGAAAATGCTATTATGAATGAAACTTCGGATTTGGAATTAAAGACTGACCTGCAGGAAGTGGTGGCAGAGTTGAATGCTCACTTTGAGCGTCCGCTTATGCCACCGGGCTCAAAGCCCATACCACTAACCTTGCCAAGCGAGAAGCTTTTGCCATCTATTGTGCAGGCACCAGTGATAGAATTGAAGCAACTTCCAGATCATCTCAAGTATGCTTTCTTAGGTGAAGGGGACACTTTGCCAGTAATTATATCCAACAAGCTTAGCAATGAGCAAGAAGGAAGATTAGTGGCGGTTCTGAGGGAGCACAAGACGACCATAGGATGGACCATTGCAGACATTAAAGGGATTAGTCCCTCAACATGTATGCATCGGATTCTATTAGAAGATGAAGCTACACCGTCTAGACAGCCCCAAAGAAGACTGAATCCCCCGATGATGGAGGTGGTGAAGAAGGAGGTGCTGAAGCTCCTTTAGGAAGGTATGATCTTTCCTATTTCCGATAGCAAATGGGTCAGCCCAACTCAGGTTGTCCCTAAAAAGGGTGGTATCACAGTGGTTGAGAATCACAAGGGTGATCTCATTCCCACCAGAGTCCAGACCGGGTGGCGGGTGTGTATTGATTATCGCAAACTGAATGCGACCCGGATGGACCATTTCCCATTACCTTTTATTGACCAGATGTTGGAACGACTTGCCGGTCATTCATTCTATTGTTTCTTGGATGGATATTCTGGATATTTTCAGGTAGCCATAGCACCAGAGGATCAGGAAAAGACAACATTCACTTGTCTTTTTGGCACCTTTGCATACCGAAGGATGCCTTTTGGACTGTGCAATGCCCCAGCTACATTCCAACGGTGTATGGTTAGTATCTTTTCTGAGTACATAGAGAAATTTATTGAGGTATTTATGGATGATTTTACAGTCCATGGGGATTGTTGATAGGGTATTCTCGGCCAACAAATAAATTTGTAAGTCAAGACCCCGCTGAGTACAATGGAGTCAGGATCGTTCCACAGGAAGCAAGGTTGTTTGTCTATCAATCTAATAAAAATCAAACAAAATCAAACACAACACTCACGAGATGCCTCGTTAACGACCTTGTCAGGATCGTTACCGAACCACCGAATACAAAAATATCAATTAACGACCTAATTAAATTCCAATTAATACTCGGTACCGAGGCAAGTACTCAGCAACGAAGATTTACCAGAAATAATTTCAATTAAAACAAAAATCTAGGACAAGGGACACCACAACATAGCCAAGCATAAGAATTCGTAAGAAGATAAGATCATGCCTTTAAATAGATAGAGTCATCAACTTTCATTGACTTAACAAGTAAATTAATCTACTTTCATAAACTAACTCACTCAATTGCTTGTTTTGGATCTAAAGCTTGAAACTTTCGTTTTCAAACAATATCAACCTTCAAGTTACTAACTTTCTCTTTCAGTCAAGTTAAAACTCAAATTACCTCAACTTCCGTTTCGGTATTAAGCACAACAAACAATCTCAATAAAAGATAAAAGGCATTCAATACACAATCTTACTCATCAAACATGCTCAACTATGCCGGGCTTAACCCCGACCCTAGAAAAATAGACTACTCACTACTCATGATTAAGAAACTAAAAACTTCAATAAAAACAAACATTGAAACAAAACTCAAACTTAAATTAATAACAAAAATATCGTCTTACAGAGATTCAGAAGAAAACTAAACAAAACATTCACCGAACCACAAACTCGATCAACGAACCTCGGAAACCGTCGTCTACCGAACCTCGTCACCGACTTCCGGTCCGATTCTCTCTCTTTTGGCCTTCCTCCAAATCTTCTCCAAAAAACAGTTCTCCCTTTCTATGCTAGATAGAAGGGTATTTATACTAGAAAATCCTAAAAGACTAAAAAAGGCTAAAAGATAAAAACTTTCCTAAAAAGATGGAAACAATCTCTAAAATATAGAAATAAAATCTAGAAAGATATTAAACCCTAAAATACATATTCTAATAACCCATAAAGATTCTAAAAAGATACTCAACCGATACGGAAATAAATTCCCGCTCAGGATCGGTGAATAAAAAATAATACTCGAAATCTTTCTCTTCGTGGCCTCGTTAACGATCCTGGGATTTGTTTTCTTCAACACCTCCTCTTGTACTCTTAAGCTTTGACTTCTTAAATCTTGCACTCTCCCGTCCTTCACTGTGATGCTCCAAATTTAGCTCCTTTTCTCGCTAAAACCTGCAAAATACACAAAATAGCGTAGATTCCACTCTTTTCATAGATTTATGCAAAACTAACTAAAAATACTCAAAACTAAACCTAAATTTTAACAAAACTAAACCTAATAAACAAAGAAAACCTATCAAAAACTATACTAAAAATGCGAACATCAAAATACCCCATACTTAGACTTGCTTGTCCTCAAGCAATAAACAAGATACTAACCAAAACCAAAACAAATCATGCTCATTAAGACATAGCCATCTTCTAAAAAGCAACATCTACACATAAGAAAATTATAGCAAAAGACTATTTACATCCTTACACATACATGCACTCAAATAGACATAAAATAATACAATCCAACCTCTCAAGGGATATAATGTGTTTCACTCAACTCTCAAGTGTTTGGTCTTATAATTTCAATCTCTCAACTCATCTTATATACAAAACTCATAGAAATTGGAACTTATATCACCAATACTCTCCACCCAAGATTTGTCAAAACAAGCAAAAAATCATCAAGAGAACTTAGGCTCAATGAAAAACTTCCTAGAAGTTTCCATTCGGCCGGGTTGTAATGGGGCTTGGTAATAACAATAAGGCGTGTAAAATATTTTGGTTATGTGGTGCTAATAATATCCGGGAATCAAAGACTCCTTAAAACTCACATCTCACCAAAACATTTCATATAAGATAACCAAACTCACTCTTCTTTATGCACACTCATTTTCACTCACCCTTTATCGTCATAGAAAGTCTCATAACAAAAATAAAAGAATCTCTTGATATTATCTTTAAACTCAAATGCACTTCAACTTTTCCTCTCTTTCTTTTCTTTTTTTCATTCTTTTTTTTTCTTTCTCGCTGCCTCGTTAACGAACCCACATCCGGGTCGTTAACGATCCACCGTATACATTTCTTTTTTTTTAAAAACTTTATTTTGTGCATCTTTTTATCAAGAGACCTTTCTTACATGTAATAACAAGAGACTTCCAATCTACCTTTCCCAAATACCCTTCAATTCAAGCAAATATAAACTCTTTTCTTTTTAACAAAACACAAAACTTTACCTCTCCAATCTAAGTCCTAATTCCCGGATAGGGTCAAGCTTATCTCGGCTAGGGAATAATTTTTGTGGAGCTAGTAATAAGAAAAGGTTTCAGGCCAGAATTGGTTATCAAAAGAAGGAATAATGTAAAGGTAGATAGGGAATAATAGGGCTCATAAAAATAAGTTCTCCATCATATGATTTTCACAAGTAATGAACTAAAAATCTTATAAGGGTCTCAAGAAATAGATAACCATCGCAATTCCAAGAGATAATATGCACAAAGAGAGTAAATCACACAAAAAAGAAGAGGGATTTATAAATGTTCTCCCTATAAGGCCAAAAATGTCTCACAAGGTAGATTTTGTTGGATTGCATCATTTATGCTATAAAGTATATGTGCTCAATTTCATCAAATGCTATTCTCTTCTAAAAACAATAATTTCAATTTTAAGAATCCGGCTATACTTTCAAAGACATATTTGCAAGGAATTATATGATTAAGCTAGTGATTGCTATCATAGAACTTTAAGAAGGGATATTTATCAATTCTAAACTCTTTTTGGATTTTTAAATTTTTCAAATTTTTTTTCGATTTTTTTATTTAAAAAGAAATAACAACTACATAGAACACAGAAACACCTAGGACATAATTTTTCTACTTTCTCCCCACCCCATACTTAAAATTACAGTGTCCCCACTGTAAGGAAAATAAGAAAAGGAGGGAAAAGAAATAGAAAAGAAAACAAAAAAATTAAAAAGAAGAAAAAGAAAACATAAAACTTACAAAAGTGGAAACAAGGAAAGGAGACTTCATCTTGAGCTTGATCAATGGTTCGGTAGAGGAAAGTAGTGCTCAAAGTTCCCCATGAAGTCGTACATCGTCCTCCAACGCTCAGCATCATCCGCCTCTCTCTGACGCTGCCTCTCATCTTCCATCGACATGCGAGCGGAATAGACGGTTTCCCATCTATCCATCCTCCTATGAATGTGATCCGTCTGGAGGTGAAGCTGCTGCATCCGTGCAGAAAGATCCTCGGCCCATGGTGGTGGTATACTCGATCCTGCGTACTCGGGCTGAGGAGGTGGTGGGTAGTGAGGCTGGAAATGGTCTTGATACATCACTGGGTTATAAGGCATGAGACCGTATGCATGAGGGTCGACAGGAGCTGGCGGTGGGTCGACAGTGGCTTGCGGCACCTCGTTAACGAAGCTGGGTGCCTCGTTAACAGTGTTGGGTGGTGGCTGGAAGTGGTCGTTAACGACCCTGGTGGGCTCGTCAACGAAGATGTGGCCTCCTAGCACCTCCGTGTCCATGTCTTCTTCTTCAAAGTTGAGCTCCTCAGTGCCGCCCTCGGTGTCGGCTTCCTCGGTGTCGTTGCCTACTACCTCGGTATCCTCTTGCTCATCTTCTTCTTCATATTCATCCACGTCGTCCCGCTCAAACTGGGTTTCACAAGGCCTAAGCGAGAGCTCGTCCTCCGGTTTTGGCTCCAATGGGTAAGGATGGCCCGTCCACACCTCGTACCAATTCGGTACATAGAGTAGCTCGTACATGTCGAGGGAAGGTATGACTAGTCGATCGTGCACCTTCACCTTGTAGCCTCCCTCGGCTTGCACGAAAATCCCGGAACTATACCAATAGTTTTTGTTGAGGAGTTGGGCGTGGGCCGGTGTGTAGCGGGTGAGATCTAGTCCAAGATTCTTAGCCAAGAGGCTAACCAAATTGCCACACCACACTTCCTTGGACTTGGTGGACTTCTTGACATAGTAGAGCCATTCGTACCCCAAGTTCAAGGGGTCGGGCTCCTCGAAGAGGATGGTGCGGAAGCAAGCGACTTCCGTTCTTGTAGGCCGGTTCAACTCTTTCTTCGGCCAAAATGTTGCGGCGAGGACTCTCAAGATAATCCGGAAGATGGGGTTGACGATGTTTGCCCCGGATAGCGCCGCGGTAGAGGATTGAACCTCTCCGGTGATGTAGCTCCAAGTGCGGGTCACTCGGTAGTCCTTCAAGCTATAGTCCCTTGTCGGGTTTGGTAGCTCCAAAATTGCATTAAACTCTGCCATTGTGAAATCACGGTCCTCGTTACCGAGTCGGAACCGAATGCGTCCCGCCGAGGTCTTCGACGAGAAGTTGGTCTCCAAGGTGGCCAAGAACTCGGATGTGAGGGCCGGGTAATGCGGCAAGCTCTCTTGCTTCAATAAGTGTGCGGCCCCAAGGATGATGAAGGCGTCCTTGACATCCGTGTAGATGCCCGTAGAGACGGCGCTAGACTTCGAGAACCATCGGGTGTAATGGTCTTTCTCCAAAAAAATCCCGGTAGCGCCGTACTTGGCTTTGACTGCTCAAAATCACATCGTCCACTCTGGGTGGAGATGGAGACCTGTGGTTCCTCCTCTTCTTCTGGGCTCGGGTAGCGGGTCTGCTTGAACTAGCCATGGATCCTACAAAATAAAAAAAAAATCCAAGAAAAGATCCATTCAAAAATAATAGGTACGAGACCCCATACTTGGTCTCAAAATTAACCTCGGATTTATTCATAAACTACCCAAATGGGTTGTTCACGATGTTGGCCTTGGATCGATCATTGATGAAGTGCAGGGTCGTTAACGAGCCTGGGTGGGTCGTTAACGACCCGCCGAGAGCAAAACCAGTATGTTCCAAAATTAAATCTACCTCTAATCAGCACTAATTAAGCATGCAATCTTCTATTATTTTCCACAAATCCCCCATAGGGTAAAAGCACCCCATACTTACTCAATCACCCATCCCGAACATGCTAAGAATTACTCGGAATTTTGACATGCAAAGTTCGAACTTTTTAGATCAGGACAAGAAAAATTCATGCTTTCTTAACTAAAGGGTTACCATAGTTAATCTAACATGAGTAGTCTCCCTAGAACATGAACAACTAAGCACAATCAAGAATTTTTAGAATGGAATTTAAGCATGCTCATCGATCTCCCTAAAAATCATGATTCAAGATATGAAATTCAACCCTATAAATAATCAATTAAGCAATTTCAAGCAAGGGTTTAGAAATCATACCGGAGAACCGAGAATTTAAAGAACAAGGGTCGGAATCGGGGTAGTTAACGAGCTCGGCGTCGACGGTGTGTGGCCTCCGAACTCCGGTAGCGATGGCGTCTCCGGTGGTCGTTAGCGTGGGAGTTCCGACTCAGTGGGAGAGAAGGGAAAGGGATTGAGAGAGTTTTGGGTTTGAGAGTGAATTTTGAAGGGATTGTGGTAGAATTTTGGGAGGGGTAGAAGGGTTTTTATAGGAGGGGTAATGGGTAGAAGGGGCGGCGGCTAGGGTTAAAGAAGTTAACTAGGTTAGAATTACTTACCTGCCCCGTATTGTGACGAATCGGGTCGTTAACGACCCTGGGTGGGTCGTTAACGAGCCGTCGTGGCCTTTCTGAGTGAATTTTCGACCCCTTTTTCCTGAAATCTTGTTAGCTCAAATGATCTTATTTCTATCCTAATTAAAACTAAAAAGAAAAATAAAAGAGAGCTAAAAAATAATCTAAAAAGAAAAATAAAATAAAAATAAAATAAAATAAACTAAACCTATTCTAAAAAGCGGGTTGCCTCCCGTAAGCGCTATATTTAGTTAGTCTTGTGATAAAGTGACATTAAATACCTTAACATAATTGTTTAAGATATTCGAGTTCGAAACAATGTGTATGAATTGCAAAAGTTGATGTTAGGAGGGTTTTTCCATAATTGGGGCCATAAAGAATCCCATCTAAACATAAACAACACTGGTTAATCGAAGCGGACAATCACGAGTGTAAAAAAGGCTTTGGCTATATTTGGTACTCGTTCTAGCATTGATCGCGGTCATTATAGATGTGAGTCAGACTCGTCAGACCAAAGTTTAGCATTTATTTGACGAATAGCAGTTTGTAATTTTTAGAATGTAAGTTTTGTTCTCTTTTCCTTTCTTATATTTGAAGTAACTTTTGAAAGTTGATCACCTTGTTAGCTAGATTGTCTCAAAATAGCTCTTATATGTATGATGGGAGAGAATTAGAGAAACCTTGAATACTTTCAACCAAAAGTTAAGCAAAAGCACTGTCCATCTTTTTTTTTTGATGAAAATACCAATTTTATTAGATCATCAAATCCCTTTCTAATAACATCATAGAATTCAACAGGGAAAAATAAATTACAATGCAATAAAATAGGACTAACAGGCCTCCATCTGCTCAACCAGTGTGCTGCATAGTTTGCACTTCTTCTAACATGCTTCCATTCACACTGAAGAAACTGGTGTCCTTCCTCTATAGCCATAGCTAACACCACCCCAAAAGTATTCGTTAGGATCTCACCTTTGTTAGCCTTTCGAGCCACAATAATGGAATCAGTCTCTAAAATCACTTTGTCAAAGCCGAGATCACGTCCAGTTTGGAGACCCCATTTTGCCGCCTCCACTTCAGATACGTCCACGGATGATCCATTTTGAATTCTCTTTGCACCAGTAAAAACCACTTCCCCATTGTCATCCCTTCCAATGATCCCGATGTGACACTCCTTCCCCTTCACCGCAGCATCCACATTAATTTTAATCCAACTCGAAGGCGGTTTAACCCAGCGCTGAGTAACTTGATGCTCAACATTCAGCTCCCCACATTTCTTTCTATTAGCAGAAATAAATTCTTCCTTCAGTGCTAGACAAACATCAATAATCTCGTGCGCTCCATTACTCTCATCAGCAAATAGCCGCTTATTTCTTTCTTTCCAAATCGCCCAGCAGGTAAATGGCCATAAACTCTAATCTCCAGAGGAAAGTTCAAGGATCTTCTCTGCCCAACCAAGAAAGTCGGGAGAATTCTCACCCAGCTCCTGAAAAATCGGAAAATTCTGCCAAACATCAGTCGGCAGAATGCACCCAAAGAGAGCATGCATCGTGGACTCCTCCAAACCACAAAAGTGACATCGAACATCATTCACAATTTTTCTATGAGCAAGGCTTTCCATACAAGGAAGTAGGTGTTTTCCCTCTCGCCATAAAAAGGACCTTACTTGAGGCGGAGCTTGGATCCTCCACAAGCACTTCCAAATATGAGCCGCCTTAGAACAATCGGACTGTTGGCCCTCTCCTTACTCAGCTTCCTTATTCATTGCCAACATCTTGTAGACTGATTTTACAATAAAGCACCCATCGTTTGAATAAAACCAAACAAAGTTGTCATTGATGTTAGAATCAACAAGATGGATGTCTAGCACAACTTCAACATCGTATGGAGCAAATAAATCTCGAACCAAGTTTTCATTCTAACCCTCTTGCTCCCAATCAATAAGATCAACCACCAACATATTTTCTTCACTCCCATAAAAGTTTCCCAAGGGTTTAAAAGAGTTTGGTCTAGGGATCCATCTATCGTGCCAAACCCTAATGTTAGAGCCATTACCCACTTGCCAATAACTGCCAGCTTCGATCACCTCCCTGGCTTCAACAATACTTCTCCAACAAAAACTCGGATTGTACCCTAAAGACGCTGCCAAAAAAATCAGACCTTGGAAAAATAGCGAGCTTTATACAACTGCGCTACAAGAGAATCAGGATTTTGAATAAGCCTCCAACCTTGCCTTGCAAGTAAAGAGAGATTAAAAAGCTCAAGATCACGAAACCCTAGACCCCCATTTGTCTTTGGCGCACACATTCTGTTCCAATTCATCCAGTGAACCTTGTGTTTCCCTTCTTCACTTTCCCACATAAAATTACACATAAGTTGTTCAATCTCCCTACATAAGCTCTTCGGGAGCAAAAAGCAAGACATAGTATACATGGGGATGGATTGAATAATTGACTTAAGGAACACTTCTTTACCTGCTCGGGATAAAGTATTCACCTTTCAGCCTTTCAGTTTCTTCCAAACCCTATCTTTAATATGAGAAAAAATAACTTTCTTTGATCCACCAACCAAAGCACTGTCCATCTTAATCTTTGTCCAAGATACCAAATTCAATCAAGGAGACATTTGTTTTTAAATATAACTATCATCTAAAACATTAATGTGTATGGACAAAAATGAATTTCCTAACAGCTAAAGCGAGAGAATCCAAGAGCAAAACAGAGTACGTCAAAACACTACTAAATTAATAAACACTACTAAATTAATTAATCCAATTAATCCTGGCATCCATCATTATTCCTGTGAAAACTACCCTAATGAGAGATGACAATGTTCTTTGTTAATGATGTTTTTTTTGTTTGTATTATACTCCCTCCATTCATAAATATTGTCTTAAAAATTAAAAAATCATATAATTTTACTTAAAAAAAACCCACAATCATATAAAAGATCTTTCATCTGGCATAACTATGTAATTTTATTTGATTAGTGAGGATCACATCAAAAAAAAGTGTGACGAAATATCTCAAATAATAAATATTTAAACTACGAGGTAGATTAGACTTTAATTATTGATAGCTTACATATAGGTAGTGTTTAGAATGCATGTTTAGAAAGTGAAGTAATTTAATTTTGTGTTTGATGCTAATTTTCAATGAATTTTAGAATGTGAAGTAAATTAAACAATGAACTATTTTAGAAAGTTTAGCATTAAATAATAAAAAAATAGCTTACATTATGAAAGGCTTTTTATAACTAAAAATGACTTATATTGTGAAACAGAGGTGAAAAACTCCATAAATAATCCGAGTATCCAGAAAAATCACAATTCGATTTGGACAAGTATAAAAATTAAATAGATTTTTTTATTAAGATTTTTTTCGATTAAATTGGCAGATCTTTTGACCCTAAATATATCGGGCGGTTCGAGTCAGGTTAGCGAGTTCGGTCAGCTTTTGACAGCTCTACATATTATCCATAGACGCCTAATAAATGAACTTGATTGCCAACCACCATAAGAGACCTTCTGTCCTTTTTATTTTGCACAAATTTTAAGACATGTTTAAAATAGAATAAATGTTAATTTAATGTTTGTTTTTATTAAGTATATTAAATGATCTATAATTATGGTTTATAATTCCAATATCAATAATAATTTAATTTTGTGTTTGATGCTAATTTTCAATGAATTTTAGAATGTGAAGTAAATTAAACAATGAACTATTTTAGAAAGTTAAGCATTAAATAATAAAAAATAGCTTACATTTTGAAAGACTTTTTATAACTAAAAATGACTTATATTGTGAAATAGAGGTGAAAAACTCCATAAATAATCCGAGTATCAAGAAAAATCACAATTTGATTCGGACAAGTATAAAAATTAAATAGATTTTTTTTATTAAGATTTTTTTCGGTTAAATTGGCAGATCTTTTGACCCTAAATATATCGGGCGGTTCGGGTCAGGTTAGCGAGTTCGGTCAGCTTTTGACAGCTCTACATATTATCCATAGACGCCTAATAAATGAACTCGATTGCCAACCACCATAAGAGACCTTCTGTCCTTTTTATTTTGCACAAATTTTAAGACATGTTTAAAATAGAATAAATGTTAATTTAATGTTTGTTTTTATTAAGTATATTAAATGATCTATAATTATGGTTTATAATTCCAATATCAATAATAATCTAATTTTGTGTTTGATGCTAATTTTCAATGAATTTTAGAATGTGAAGTAAATTAAACAATGAACTATTTTAGAAAGTTTAGCATTAAATAATAAAAAAATAGCTTACATTATGAAAGGCTTTTTATAACTAAAAATGACTTATATTGTGAAACAGAGGTGAAAAACTCCATAAATAATCCGAGTATCCAGAAAAATCACAATTCGATTTGGACAAGTATAAAAATTAAATAGATTTTTTTTATTAAGATTTTTTTCGATTAAATTGGCAGATCTTTTGACCCTAAATATATCGGGCGGTTCGAGTCAGGTTAGCGAGTTCGGTCAGCTTTTGACAGCTCTACATATTATCCATAGACGCCTAATAAATGAACTTGATTGCCAACCACCATAAGAGACCTTCTGTCCTTTTTATTTTGCATAAATTTTAAGACATGTTTAAAATAGAATAAATGTTAATTTAATGTTTGTTTTTATTAAGTATATTAAATGATCTATAATTATGGTTTATAATTCCAATATCAATAATAATTTAATTTTGTGTTTGATGCTAATTTTCAATGAATTTTAGAATGTGAAGTAAATTAAACAATAAACTATTTTAGAAAGTTTAGCATTAACTAATAAAAAAAATAGCTTACATTATGAAACACTTTTTATAACTAAAAATGACTTATATTGTGAAACAGAGGTAAAAAACTCCATAAATAATCAAGCCCTGAAATCACAATTCGATTCGGACAAGTATAAAAATTAAATAGATTTTTTTTATTAAGATTTTTTTCGGTTAAATTGGCAGATCTTATGATCAAGCCCTGAAATCATATACTGTAATTTAATTTGCTCACCCTTAAATTTTTTCTTATAACTATACTTGTCAATTGAAGTAATAAGGTTTAACATATATTATGCAAGGTGATTCTTTATTCCGTCCCTATTCATGCCACTGCCCTACACACTGCATGAAGTCAAAAGGGCAATCAGTTAACAACGTCCATTGCCTTCATCAAACCTCTGTAACAACATTGACAGCCAATTTCACCCAATTGAATAGATGGAAACTCTCGATAAGTTGATGGGTCTATTAATAGTCACATAATAACAAGTTCATTAACAGTGTTTAGTGGTAATAGATAAGCTCAAATCAGAGAGAGATAGAGAATATATATGGAGCAAACTTGGTGACAAGGGCAAGCCACCAACCCCATCTTTTATGGCTTCCTTTTTTCTCCTGTCTTCTTTTGTCTTCCTCTTCTATCCCCACCTTAATTATAACTTCAGCCTTTTGGCATAATCACACTACCCTTGGATCTGTTAGTTAGGCCGCTTGACATGTAAAAACATACAATATATACATGAATGAATAAATAAATAGCATCACATAGCTGTTGTTATCTTTCTATTAAGTTTGGTACCCACCATAGAACAAGTATATATAATAAATCTTATAAAGGTGCATCATTGTTGTATTTCATTATCAGTTTTAGTATGCTTTTCTTGGGCCCTGATATGCAAATATGTAGCTTAACACTTAACAGGTGTTAAGTTTGCAATTTTCCCCGGTTAAGGCAAGCATATAACATTCCAGTTTCCACACGTGAAGCAACAAGTTTTTGATGAAGTTGCGCAACTTCATGGCTAAACAATGGGAACCGTCACAAAGTAGCAAAACGTACACTTTGCAAGGAAAGCAATTCCAAATATGTGCATATCTTAAGAACTTTTTATAGCAAGTAGTGTGATATACTCCCTTGTTGTGTACTCTGACTCGAAGAAACTTTCATGAGTTCAGCAAGATTCATTGATTATGATTTCCTAGTCCAACTTTAATCCTTTCAAGATATATAATGATAAGATATTAAAACATTGGAGTGATGCTCTTGGTATTTATTTGAGTGGCATGGATGAATATATTGTTATACAAATTGTGTTATTATGGATATTCTTGAAATAGAGATGCGTTTTTTTTTTTTGGTTTTGAGCACTGTCCATAGAATTTCTAGAATGATTGGAGGAGAACAATGATGCACCTTTCTTAAAGGGCTATATGTGATATTATAATCAATGTATAATATATGTTACCAGTATATTTCTACCAAAAAAATATGTTACTAGTATATAACTATGATATCAATTTGAATTAAAGCTGATCAAATGTGTTGCTATTTTTTGTGGATTTATTATTACAACTCCCAAATTTTTTAATATGTTTACAAAACTACTGATATGTATATATCTTTCAAGCTTTCGAAGTCACACCAAGATAACAAACACTCAATTCGGATGAAATCAAGTGAATGTAACCTCTTCGTGACCGAACTTTAATGAAATATGAATTTTAAATATTGAGGTCAATTATCGAAGTCTTAGCTTAGATTGTAGGTGGATGATATATGTGATATCAATGTTATATATAAGTTTGAATTTGCTTGATGTAATAATCGTTTTTTAGATGAAAAATGCTCAACAACCCATTATCTGAGTCCACTAAAATTGGGCTTAATATTCTTAAGACAACAAAATGAAATTGGGCCACGGCCCAAAAGTAGAAGCACCCATTGTCCAAGCGAAGAGGATACATCATACATCCATATTTCTCTTCTTTTTTTGGTCATGTATTTTTCTTCGCTTTTCTACCACTAATTTTTCTTCATATTTTCCGCTTATAAAAAATTGTTTTGGAAAGTCATGAGCATGATTTTGCATTAAATCAACTTAAATTTTAAATTAATATTCAATATAAAATAATATATTATCTTTTTTTATGGTCATAAGGGAGAGCTAGTGCTCAGTATTATTTAAACTAGTTTTACCCGTCGTATTATGTACGACTACTTCGATATTTTATACATATTATAAATAGGATATTAATAAAGAAAAATATAATATAAATTTTAATATAAGTTTTTTTTGTTGCTTGCAGAATGTATAATTTTTTTTATCAAATATTATATTCTTCATATTTTATTACTTTTTATTTACGTAAATTTAGGGTTTAATCAAATATTTTAATACATCTATTAAATATTTTATTATCTATTTTTATAAATTTTAAAATTATAATAGTTATCATTAATTTTTTATAACAGAAAATCACTATATATATCTATAAATAAATTCGTCAAAAGATATATCCTAAAAGATTTATACTTATTCTAAAATATTTTATCTTTAATCTTAAATACTTGTATAAGGAAGTTTTCAAAAGATATCGTTATACTAAATAGATATTTGTTTGATGTTAAAGATAGATTTAAATAGTTAAAGAAGAATTTAATTGAAAAAGTTAAAATATTAGAATAAAAATTAATTTTATAATTATAAGGTGGGGCCAGAATCATTTTGGTAGCTCGAAAAGGAACAACTTTAATATATAGTTATAGATAGAATAGGATTACATAGATAACGGTCCCATATCAAGCTCACAAATCCTCCTAAGGTCATCAGGGGGATCATTGAAAATAGTTAGGTTTCTTATCATAGTATCACTTGCGTTTGCCAGCCAATCCGCTGCTTTATTTGCCTCTCGTGGGATCACCTTCATTTCAACATTCCAACTCGGTCCTACCATGATCTGCTGACATCTTGCTACCATTGCATAAGCATCATTAGAAGGGTTTTGCATATTGCGAATGCAATGCGCCACATCAGCTGCATCCAGGGGCGTATTTACATTGGGACCAGGGGGCTATAGCCCCCAGTGGGATTTTAAAAAAATATTAATTTTTTAAAATATATGAAAATAATGCATTTTTCGGATTGTTTTTCAAATAATTTTTTTTAAATATATGAAAAAATGCATTTTTCATAAGTTCGAGTCCGATTTACTACTTTATGTTGTGCATTGATTTATGTAATCATTGCAACTGTTGTGAATTCCGTTATGGTTTATGGATTGATAATTTGATGTTCATGTTCTTTATTTGTTCGGGAAATAAAGAGATTTTTTTCCAACTATTGGGAGTTCATAAAATATAGGTTCTAGAGTTCTAATCCCGATACATTAGGTGTTCCGAGTTTGTCTAGTGTTCCGAGTTTAGCCCCCACTGGCATCAAATCCTGGCTACGCCCCTGGTTGCATCCACCTCCACTTGCAGATTACTGATTTTGAGTTCCCTAGCAATGGAAAGCCCTTGAAGAATACCCAACAACTTACTCAGCCATGTGAAGAATAATATATTATCTTTGAGGATCCAACACAATCATGATCTTTTTCTAACAAATTTTCATTTCAAGAGACTAATAAGGCAATGATAATTGTTGTAATTTTATGATATTAAACACTTCTTTATAAATATGTTGATAAACTTGTAACCCCAATTTCTAAACTCCCAAGATCAAACAAGCAAGAACAGAAATTTAAGAGATCGAAAGCAAGTGAACATAACAAGAGGGTGACCAGGTTCAGATTAAAAGATTCTACGTCCGGGAGTCTCAGCTTGGAGAGACCAGCCCAAAAATCTACAAAGTTTTTGAGAAGGTCACAAGAACGGCTACATAGATCAAGAAAAGAAAAACTCAAGCATCAATACAAAGAAAATAACTTCAAACAAGACGAACAAGAGAAGTTGTAGAAGAAGATGAAGAAAGGGATCTCAGATAGGGTTTCGGCCCATATCAGATTGGCCAAGCTCGAGATAGAGTTTAGTTTGAACGCGCCACTACGGATCTCCACGAGACAAGCTACGTCGTCATCTTTTTTGGCAAGATCTCGACCGTCTAGCTCTCTCTCCCTCACTCCCTCCCTCCCTCCCTCCATCCCTCCCTCTTTCTTTTCTCTCTCTTTTCTATGGAAGCACCGCACTAGAACAAGTGAAGAATGAGCTCTACAAACCCTAAACTGAGGCTTTATAGCTAGGTCAGGACTCGACATCAAAACGTCGTGTTTGGAATAAAACGCGAGCTCCAAGCTTCAGTCTTCTGAGATGGATCAAGGGTTTGGGCCGCTTCATTATTAAACCCTACAACTGTCCCAGGTCTCTGTCCAAGCCCAAGACCAAGTTATCTCCAAACAGGTTTTCATTCGGGGAAGCCACTTAAATCCCTGAACTAGGTTTTGACTTGTTTTAAGGGATCGAGCTCAGTTTCCTCTTTATTGCTAAGTCTTATCTTAACTTATAAATGTGTCATGCCACTTTTCATGTCATTAGGACTTAAATATGGTTTAATAATAGATGACATATATGGTGAGAATGAATCATATCACACGTCTGAAATCTAAAGATAAATAAGTCAGTATATATACCCTTGGGTTACTCCTTCTATTGTCAATTGGTTTTAGGATGAAACCCATGGGCTTATGTGTTTGACCTATCCGTGCATGTGTGCACTCAACTCAACACGTTCTTGATATTTCTGCATGGTATCAGAGACTCGTTCCCGCCGCCCTTGTGCCCTTAAACCGCCACATCAGTTGTCCTTGTGCCTATACATTTGCTTCGTCACCCCTGGTGATAGGCATATTATTAATCTTCCTTATCTATGTTCAAGTGTCAACTGGCTGACCCAGTTCCACTCGAGGGGGCGTGGGCCTATTATTGATCTTCCTTATTTATTTAAGTGTCAACTGGCTGACCCAGTTCCACTTGAGGGGGCGTGGGCCTATTATTGATCTTCCTTATCTATGTTCAAGTGTCAACTGGCTGATCCAGTTCCACTTGAGGGGGCGTGGGCCTATTATTGATCTTCCTTATCTATGTTCAAGTGTCAACTGACTGACCAAGTTCCACTTGAGGGGGCATGTTGAGAATGAATCATATCCCACATATGAAATCTAAAGAAAAATAAGCCAGTATATATACCCTTGGGTTACTTCCCCTATTGCCAATTGGTTTTAGGATACAACTCCATATATAGACTTATGTATTAAGTCCATCCGCGCATGTGTACGCTCAACCTAACACATCCCTAATATTTTTGCAATTTACATTTTTTTATCTCCAACCTTGTTGAAGAATTATTATAGTACCTTATGTGTTTTTTTGGTTTCAAATTTAGCACTGATCTACCTTTAGTAGTTTCTTTTCTTATAAAAAATATTTATCTTAATATGTTTGCTAATTAAAAAAGAAGAGATTACTTCCACTGTATTTGTATGGGATCCATAATACTCAGTTTGTTTTCATTTAATTCATCTACCTAATATATTATAAAGCAGAAACTATGTCTGTTGAAAAAATTACGTCACGTGGCGTTGTTTGAATAATATAATGTTAGATTTTTTAATGATAAATATTATTATAACTTTTATTATTCTTTATATACATCTAGTATTTTTAATAAAATAGATAACATATTTATATAATTTTCTATGTATAAAAATTTCTATCTATATTAATTTTATGCAGACATCTTTTAACAAAACTTGATTTAAATGATAATATTTTCAATATTAATTTTATACATAATAATTTTTTCTCTTTTAACAAAACTTGGGCTCCAAGTATATAATTTTTTTTTATCTATATGTTAAAATTTTCTGATATAATGAATTTATTTATAGAATATATGATATATTTTAGTACACACTATATTTTTTTAATAAGAAACTATGTTCTATATATAATTGCATGAATAAATTAATTTCTATTTTTTAAATAAATATTATAATAATATCAACCTATACATGGAATCTATTATATATATAAAATTAATAAGGTTTGGAGCCTCCACGTTGAGCCACATCAGCGTTTGCCATATGTCATTTCAATAATATGCCACCTCAGCTTTTGCCACATGGCACATTTTCCTTAAGCCATGTCATGATATTTTAACACACAATATGCCATGTCATACAATAATTAATTATTAATTAAGCCACGTCATATAAATTTATCCATGTCATATACAAATTACATCCACAATTTTAAAATTCATCATTTAATTTTGCAAAATATAAATTTTCCTTTAATAAAAAAAAATTATATGATAATTGTAGAAGAATATATACACAAAGATCTCAACATAATTTTCCTTAGACTCTTTCTTATTTTATCTTAAAACAAGATCTTCACATAATACTTGCCACTTTTTCAGATTTTTCATTTAAAAACTTTAAAATTTTGTTATTTTATAGATCAATTATCATAGTATAAAATCTTCAAAAAATATTTTTGAATTTCATAAAAGCTATTTTTCGCACAAAAAATGAGTGCCCTTCGAACTTTTCTTTTTTTACTATTAAGTTCAACATTTAGTTTTGGAGAAAATTAATTTTCATCAATAAATAAAATTTAAAAGTTTTTTTTACAAATTAATATATTAAAAAATATTGACGTAAAATTTTCTTATTTTAATTTGAATCAATATTTTCTTTTATATTTCTTACAATTTTACATGATTGACCAATAATACTTTGTTAAGGATTTTGTACACTAACGTTAAGTCATAATGTATAATTCTAACCTCAATACAAGAATTTTTTTAACCTAAATAAGAATTAGTTGAATTAATCTATATAACTCTAATCTCCCTAGATAATTTGACCAATTTTTATAAGAATTTTCTAATCTTAACAAGATAATAATCTTGACTCATAATCTTAACAAAATTTATAGTCTTAACCAAATCAATTTCACTTTTTCTAAAGAATTTTGTAGGATAATTGTAGATAATCTTGATTGAAATATTTCTTAAAGGATTTTATAACCTTAATAAAATATACTAATTAAATTACTAACCTTAACAAGATAATCTTAACTCTTAACCATAGCAAATTTAGTTGTAATTTTTATAAAGGGTTTTATACCAATTAGGTTTGGAGCCAAGTATATTTTTTTTTTGTGAACTAAGACTATTTTTGCTTTATTATACTTATAAGAAATTTGTTACATTTTTCTAGAAATAATAAAAATATTTTAATGAGACATTTTGTATTATTTTAAAATTGAATTGGAAATTATATGTTTTAATTTGAGAGAAGAGATCGGAATTAGACATTTGTCTATGCATATGAGATCATGTGTTGATAAAGTTTTTCCTTCTTCACTTTTAATTAGCTTGAAAATTTCCATCAACTTTTTCATTGTGGTTTACATATGTCATTTAAATATGAACTAATATTATTTTTGAATGAATTTGTTAATTTCTATAAAAAAAAATTAACTTCAAATTAAGTACTTTTTGAAATAAATTTGGATAAAAAAACAAGCTATAATTACTTAAGGCAATTTTTTTTTACTTTCAAATCAACGAGATTTTTTTGGCAATGTACAAATCATACCATAATACCATATCTATATACAATATTTTCCAAATTTTCAATTTATACGTACAATATAAATTAAGATAAGGTCAAATTTATTTCACTAAATTGATAAAGTTATTAAAATTGTTTAACTAATTTTATATATAAAATCTCTTTTTATTAAATTCTAATTTTCAAATATACGTACAAATTTAAATTATTTATCTTAATTGATATTAATAAGTAATCTGATATCTTAATTTTACTCTTAATTGTGCTATTTAGTCTATTGATTATGGTTTAGGGTGAAGATTTAGGGCAAACTTTAAGGTTTGAATTCATTTATTATTTAAATCAAATTATTTGACTGAATTGATAAGGTTATTAAAATTGTTTAACTATTTTATATGTAAAATCTCTTCTTTTTTTTTTTTTATCAAATTTTACTTTTCAAATTTACGTACCAATTTAAATTATTTCTCTTAATTGATATTAAAAAGTAATTTGATATCTTAACCAATTTTTATTCTTAATTGTGCTATTTAGTCGATTGATTATGATTTTTAAATTTTTTTGGTTTGGTGCTAGGTGAAGATTTAGGGAAATTTTAAGGTTTGAATTTAGTTATTATTTGAATCAAATTGATAAAGTTATTTAAATTGTTTAACTAATTTTATATGTAAAATCTCTTTTTTTTTTTAAATTTTACTTTTCAAATTTACGTACAAATATAAATTGTTTAGAATAATTGATATTAACAAGTAATGTGATATCTTAATGTTATTCTTAAGTGTGCTATTTAGTCGACTGATTACAATTATTATATTTTTTTGGTTTGGTTATGGACTGAGATGGGTGAAGATTTAGAGCATTAATATTTTTTTTTGTAGAAAATAAAATAAGTGAAAATTTTAAGAAGGAAATTATCAAGATACGTAAAACTAATGCTATCATGCTATATAATTTAAGGTAAATATTTTTAAAATTTATCTTTGTTTTAAGTAGTAATTTATAATAATCCGCGCAAGGCGCGGGTATTACACTAGTATTTAACTTATAGATCAGATTATATAGATTGAATTAATATAAATCAAAACCTTATGATAAATTTATTATTTTCATTTAGTATATAATTTTATGTAGATTTCTCTTATTAAAATATATAAAATATTTAAAATTATAGTAATATTATCCATACATAATACTTAGACTTCAACGAGTTAATATCTATCTGTCCTCGTCATAGTGCACCATTTTGCTTTGTTTTCATGATGCTCTATTTTATAGGCTTAAAACATATACAACCCTATATACTTGTGCGAATTTGTCACTTAAACACCTCACCTTTGGTTTGGACCTATTAAGCACTTAAACTTAACAATTTGGACCTATTAGACACCTGGTCGCTTACAATCTCGTTGAGTTTAACACACTCGCGCTGACATGTCCAATTTTTTGTCCATATGTGTTCCACATAAGCCTATTTTTTGTCCACATATGTGCCACATAAGAGTATTTGGTATTTTGCCACAAAGGCATAATTTATGCCACATAACAATTTGGACCCCCGTCAACAGCTGGTTCACTCCCGCCGTTCTCTTCGTCGTCCTCAACCTCGTAATCGGCACCATCGCACTTCGCCACATCAGCGAAGAGGTGTTTAATAGGTCCAAATTGTTAAGTTTAAGTGTTCAATAGGTCCAAACCAAAGGTGAGGTGTCTAAGTGACAAATTCGCACAAGTACAAGGGGCTGTATATATTTTAAGCCCTATTTTATACTCTAGTTTTTATGTCCTTTCAATTATCCAATCCCACTTCTAGATAGGCTGTGCAAATTGACATTTCCTAGAGCACAATTCACAAGAAATTGAGATGGTGTTATTTACAAGACAAAGGGAAAATTGTGGAGTGTTACGTAAGACAAAAATAAGAAACGATTTTAAGTGATCAGACTTGTCGATAAAATTTTAATATAACTAGTGTGATCATCATCAAAGGGAAAATTGTGGAGTAGTTTTTAAATAAGTAAGAAACGATTTTATGTGATCATCATCAAATAACTAGTGTGTAATATCGTTTGTACTTAGAGATTGAACATTTTGGTGAAGTTTATAAATAAATATATTGAGTGAAAATAACTAAGAAAAAATAAACTTTGATTTGGTGATTTATAGTGGAACACCTATCCAACTAACTTATTTAACTAAGTAAAAATTAATCTATATTAAGTTCTTCATTTGATCAGACTTTAAAAATCATGCTTTATTGATCTATCTTTTAGGTTGGGTATATTAACAAGAGTGACTTGGAGTCAACTACTAAATTTCTATGGTAGTTTGACACTCGTCCACTATATAATAAAATCCTACTCTCACCCGTAAATTCTAACTAAAACTCTCTTCTTTACCCTTTGGATCGTAAAGTGTTAGTGAACAAACAGGAAATAAGAGATGTTTATCAGGCAACGCGCGAAAAGAAACAGTAAACAGAAACACGGTGTTTAGAGAGGATTACAAGGCAAGTCAAGTTTCCTAGTAACTAAGGCACCAACCTAAGTTCAACCAACTCAACTTTTACAACTCTAATCTTAAATCTATACAATGAGTGAACTACCAACCCGAGTACTCAAACCACCGTGAAATCTTCACCAAAAAATACCCTGAACCACTCCCAACTTGAAATGCTCTCTCTCAATTGTTCGCCTTCTTCGTCACACTTTTCATTGCCACCGTTGTTCCCTCATGAAATTCCTTCACTTTGATGATGCTCTAATAACATTCTTGTGATACTTGTGAAACAACACATTAATAATTTAGAGTTTTTTATCATTAAAACTAAAAAAAAAACATGAAACAATAAATGTTCCAACACTACCAAACAATGAACAAACGAAAATACTATCTCAAAATATACAATATAAGCTCTAAATTCTTCATCTATCAAGTCACTACTTAAATATCCAAAACTCTAATATTTGGAATATATTATTTCCTAATCGGTTAAAAAAAAATATAAAACCAAATTCACAATCTTCCTAAGATAAAAGATCTCTTGAAATCTTCTAGCAACTTGGAGCACAAGTAGTATCCATGATTCTTATTGTTCATAGTAAGATATGATATTCTTTAAACTAAAAACAGAATTTCATGTAATATTTAACGCGATTACAAGATCTTCTATCCCGTCTCAACTCTCATGTCTACAACTCCACCAATTTGTAAACTTCTTTCATATTTGGAACAATCAAAATATTCAACAAATCACCTTCTAAAATGCTATAACAAATCCATGATTTGCAATAATCTCCCTTGTATATGTTTTTATAATTAATCATATATCATTTGTATCTTATTTGCAGATTTTTTTTTAGTCAAAAGGAATCTACCTTAGATGATAAATTCCTGCTCATGACCTACCTAGCCGACAAAGACCACAAATCTAATAAATTGACTTGTCGATCAATTCGACCCAATCAAAAAAAGTACCGAGACTTGATTTTTTTTATCTAAATGAAGAGGCGGAAGTATAAAAAATCAACTTATTTAGATAGGTCATTAGATCATTATGTAGGGCATAATGGACCAAAATCATACTTGATGAAAAATTCATTGAAGTCAAGAGAATCCGCTTGACAATCTATTAAAATTAAATACGGGCAATGGGGCAGTAGCGATCACCTAACTAACTGGACCTTGACCCATTCTGATCATGCGCACAGCGCGCCGGTGTTTTATCTCAATTCTCAAGCTACAATACAATATGCTAAACTGTATTATGTAGCTGTCCAAACAGGACTTCTGCGATCAATCCCACAAACAATAATGAACTTCCGGTCCTTAACTTTTTTCCCAGCCAAAATCACGGCCGATCGATCACATACGTTATCCTATTTAAAAATATCTGCACACAACATTAGTGAAATTAACAATCTATTTCATTCAAAAAAAAATTAACAAATTAACAATCTATATTCTTGATATTTTTGTATATTCTAACAGAACGAAAATTCAACTAAATAATATGCATTTTGGAGCCGGTAGCATTTTCTAGCGTTATGCACTTATATCAACTTTAACTAGTTGAATCCCCCACCAATAACCAATTGGTCTAGTGGGATGAGGTGTTAGGCTCCTTAAACGACTTTGAACCTCCTGGTGACGTGTATGGAAAAAATTGAATTGGGAGGGTCGCCCCCAGCAAGGACCTCTGCAGTACCCGGTTTGGACGTAGATTGGCCCCAACTAATTAAACCGAGCGAGAGATAAAAAAAAACTAGAAACTAGTTGAATCCACATGATACTCACGAGATAATTTTATTACATATTAAAACACTTGTATAGATAGATAGGTATATAAATTAAAAAATATAAGTAGTCGTGGGTATTAGCTCTCATGAACAATGTCATTCAAAAAACACAAATATTCTTAATTTTGTTTTTTTTGGTCAAAGGCCAAATACCTATTATGTCATATGGATCGAAAATTAATTGTTGTTCGTGGTTTACGACTACTGCATACTTACAAAAATTTGCAAATGCAGAAATTGAATACAAAACCTTCCACTAACTAGATAATCATCCTTTTGTGCGAACACAACATAGCTTTATACACAAATGCGCGAATCTGTGGGTTAAATCTGTGTTCTAGTTAATACAAACAATGCAAGACTAGTCATGATATCGATCTGTTATCTTACTTGTTCATAATTAATTGATATTAATATCATAAACTTAATTGGTTACAAATGCTATCACGATTTATTTTTTATTTGTTAAAAAAATTGATGTATTAAATAGATAGATTGAAAGTCGAAGTAAATGGGCAGGCAAACAAGCCAATAAAACCACACAAGTACAATGCTTAAAACACGGGAGGGCTGAGCCAAAAATGCCATCACGATTATATCGATCAATAATGCTATCACGATTATGTTGATACTATACTAATATTTCGAAGTGTTTTACTTATCACCTACTTAAACTCAATTATATCTTCACCATTCTCATTTCTCTCCCTATAAATACACATATCCATTCTTCTATCCAACATGCTCAACCATCACAAGCTCATCCTCAATACAAATTCACTACACAAGTACACACAACTATATACATAACATAAGCACCATGGCAAAAGTAGTCCTCCCAGCACTAGTGCTGATCGTCCTCGGCCTGGCAAGTTTCTCCGCCGCCCAAAACTGCGGGTGCACCGGCAACAACTGCTGCAGCAAGTACGGCTACTGCGGCACCGGCGACGCCTACTGCGGCGACGGCTGCAGGCAAGGCCCCTGTTCCTCCAGCGGCGGCGGTTCGGTGGGCGGTGTCGTCACTGATGCCTTCTTTAACGGCATCAAAAACCGGGCGGCTACACAGCAAGAACTTCTACACGCGCTCCGCGTTCCTGGCGGCTGCACGCGCCTACCCAAGCTTTGGTACCACCGGGTCTACCGACGTCCAAAAGAGGGAGATCGCTGCCTTCTTTGCCCACGTCACCCACGAAACTGGATGTAAGTTTAATATACTCCCATGTCGATCAATTAATTAACAAATTGTACGTAATATATAATGTACAACGACTCGTTAATTGAAATGATACATATATTATATATGTTGTGTGATATTTATGCAGCGTTTTGCTACATAGAGGAGATAAACGGAGCATCACACAACTATTGCCAAGCAAGCACACAATGGCCGTGCAACCCAAGCAAGAAGTACCACGGGAGAGGGCCCATCCAGATCTCATGGAACTATAACTACGGGCCTGCGGGCCGGGCCATCGGGTTTGACGGGCTCAACTCCCCCGAGACAGTCTCCAACGACGCCACCATCTCTTTCAAGACCGCCTTCTGGTTCTGGATGAACAACGTCCACTCCATCGTCGCCTCGGGCCAGGGCTTCGGGCCCACCATCCGGGCCATCAACAGCATGGAGTGCAACGGCGGAAACCCTGGCACCGTTAGCGCCCGGGTTCAGTACTACACTCAGTACTGCCAGCAGTTGGGTGTTTCACCGGGTGGCAACCTCTATTGCTGATCCATCAAAAAAAATTACACAGATACACGGTTATAAAATGATTAACGTACTGGTTTTACTAATTAAGTTTTCTTTATCGTGATATTGGTCGCCGTACTTGAGAGTAATTTCCTTGAAATAAAGTGTAAGTCAATATATGATAAGATCGAATAAAAGAGTTGTATATTTTGTTATAACTCCATAGTGCACTGGATCAAAATGTTATCATTATGAATCTTAAGGTTTTATTGGTATATTGGTATATATAGAGGAGAGTGAGACAGAGTCGATTTTTAACTAAAAAAATATAAGCCCTTGTAAGTACTAAGCCGAAAACAAGAAAGCCATCTCAACCTAATTAAATCTTTTAGATAAAAAATCTTATCGTGTGTACCTTACATATATATAATAATTAGAGAAATACTAATTCCGATCACTATGCCCCAACGCCTCTCAACTGCTTGCGCCGGTAATTGCTCGTCGCCGGGATAAAAGGCTCCGTCGGTTAAGCCACCGAATCCATCTCCAACGGATTGCTTGGCGGCCCGGCCGAGTGCATCTGAAGTTGACAATGACCACCAGATCTGTTATTAAAGTGGACCCGCTTCCCTTCATCTGGCGTCTGTCCGGGCGGCGCTGCTGCGATGTCCGCCATGGCTGCAGCGTGGCGGGACTTTTGCCCCTTACTTGGTGCAATCGGAAGGCGCAAAGTATCCATGGCGTCCTGGTGCCCTCTAACCCCAAAATCCGAGGCTGAAACCCTAATCAATAAGGAGGAGCATGTTTTCTCTTACCTTATGGAGGACAACTCATGGAACATTGGAAAATTGCACAGATTCCTAAACCAAGAGGACGTCGAAACAATAAGAAGAATCATCAACCCTATTAACAGAATCCCGGATAGATTATACTGGCAGCCTAGCAAAAATGGTTGGTACTCTACCCATTCTGCTATGAATTGGCTCCAATAAGACAGAGGAGAACCCAAAATTAATCTAGAATGGATAAAGAAGTTAAATATCCCATCGAAAATAAAAAACTTCCTATGGAAAGTGGCCCGTAATGGCCTCCCAACAAAAGCATGACTTGCTGCCAACCACATCCCGGTTACTCAAGGTTGTGAGGCTTGTAATAGCCAGGTCGAAGACACTAACCATATACTTCTTTCTTGCCTATTCTCTAGGGGAACCCTAAATTCGTTGAATCCTAAACTAACTTGGATAATAGATCAAGTACCGTTGTATGATAAAAAACCACATCAAATCCTGAACGAAATCAAGGAAATAGCAACCAAAGATGAGATGGAACTCCTTACTAACGCTTGGTGGAGCATCTGGTTCGCTAGAAACAAAAGAACCTTTGAAAATGACAATAGCCCGATTTCGAACAGTGTAGGTTTTCTTTGTGAATTTACCCGTAACCAGATCAAAGACTGGAAGCTAACATCAATTACAGAAACTCAATGCTCGCCTTCCCGGTCCGTGAGAACTAGGCACGGGCGGAAGACTGCTAAATGGGCAAAACCCAAGGATGGCTTTGTTAAATTGAATTTTGATGGTGCAGTTAGCTCGGATGGCGTGGCCTCGTTCGGTTTCATCTTCAGGAACTCTGGTAGCTCCCCTATCCATTTTGACGGAGGACTGATTGGTCGACAGTCTGTGCTTATCTCCGAGACCATCGACTTGCGCCAGGGACTTCTCGAGGCTTCTAGTCGTGGTGTTTCCCGGATTCAGATTGAAGGCGATAATCTTCAGCTGGTCAAAGCCGTGCTTGGTGACTGGCGCTGCCCGTGGGAGATTGAATTACTTCGTTCGGACATCCACTGCTTGTTGGCTCGCTTTCGGGATTGGAGTATCACGCACGTTCATCATGAGTGCAATTCGGTGGCGGACTACATCGCTGGCTCTTTCCGACGTGTTTCCTCTATTCCGCTCGCAGTAGACTCGGGGTTGCATACCCTCATCCGCCAGGATGCTCTTGGTCGGTCACTGGTTCACTAATGACCTCCCAAATTCCTTTCCTTATCAAAAAAAAAAAAACGGGTCGGGTCGGGCCTGCGAGCCTGCTATGTACAACAACAACAATGCGTGTCTCCGACTTCAGAAGCTTCGTTCTCCTTCGTCTGGAATCGGTTTGAGGCGTGTGAAGTGTTGTTGGAACTGGGACGAGCGTGGCTTTCTACTGTTGGCAGCGGCGGCACTTGGGGTGGTCCGTGGTGGCCGGAAAATGCCGCTGAATCAGGCTGTTGCGGTGAGGCGTTCGAACAGCTCGTAGACTTTTGTGTGGGGTTTCTAGCTCGATTTTTTGGCCAAATCTCGATTGGAAAGGGAGTGTTTTTGTTTAGCATTAGTTAGTAAAAGTCAAGAGCTGTTTATAGGGCCGAGAATGAGCTTCAACGCTCCAAAAACGAGCCCGAAAATCTCCATTAAAGCTTTAGACACAATACCTTTGATTTCGCCCATTTATGGGTGATTTATCACGAAATTGGACCGGAACTGATCCACTACATTATCCCCTTGATTCCTCCTTATCTTTTCCTTCTTAAATCCGACATTATCATCTTCAATTCGGATTTAATTTGAAGGATTTAAAGAAAAACGTTACAATTGACCTAGAATGACTTAGAACGAGATTTTCGGTTTGATTTTGATTGAATGACCCCGAATTGATTGAGGGAACTTGTAGAGGGTGAAGAAAGTGAAAAATAGGCTTTTACGGAATCCATTTCCGTTAAGAAATGAGCTTGAATTTCTCATTTGAAGTTCAAGAGCAAGGTGGGGAAGAAGATCCCCCATTTTTGAATCTATTTTCAAGAAGTTGCACAAACAACCCCTCTAGTTTAAGAAATGGACAAGAAATGCCCTTGATATTAATAAATATCCTTAATATCTTTTTAAATAAAACTTTTAATTCAAAAATATTTTTATAATGATTCTCTTTGTTTATAAAAATATGTTTAAACAATTTTGATATCTTTCTCTTAAAATTCTAGTTTTATTTATTTTATCTTCCTTTAACATATGGGTAAGGTCCATTATTATTTCAAATAACCCTTTAGAGGTTAGTTGTTTAACTTTCATTTAATAAAATAACTTAGGTAAGCAATATATCATTATTATGAGAATATTATCACAATTTATTTTATTAAACAAAATAAAAAGGAAATTACATAATTGTCCTTCTTGAAAAAGAGGGTTATTATAATAGTACCCTCTTAAAAATAGTTTCATCCCCGAAACTAGGTTTGACTTACTAGATATCCATCTAAGAAAAGGGAGGTTATTACAATAGTGCCCCCTTAAAAATAGTTTCGTCCCCGAAACTAGGTAGAGAACAATTCTAGAAATCTTCTATGCATATCCTGTTCTGTCTCCCATGTTTCCCAACTGACTTCTTCCTCACCGTTCTTGGACCAAAGGATCCTCACTAGTGGTACTTCTTTATTACGTAAACTCTTCACTCGCCGTTCCAGCATGCGAACGGGTGTCTCCTCATATGTGCCACTGGGTTGAATCTCAATATCACCGTAGTTGAGAATATGGGATTCATCCAGAATATACTCTCGCAATAGCGATACATGGAAGACATTATGAACTAGATGCGCAGATGGAGGGAGGGCAAGTTGATACGCAAGCTTGCCAATCCATCCTAAAATCTCAAAATTATAATTAGAAAGAATACTAGGGTTAGGGCTTGGAGGTGGGAGATATGGCGGCTGAGGTGGCAAAGGGACGAAAAAGCTGGTCCAGTCATCACCCATAAGTGATTGAACATGAATAGGGTTTGATGGCAATTTTAAGTATGGGAATTCAGTTTCCACAAAATGGACATGACGAGACGTGTAAATACGCCGAGTAACCGAATCAAGGCACTGAAACGAACTCTGAGAGGAGGAGTATCCAATGAAGACACATGGAATGGATCGTTGCTCAGGTTTATGAGAAACATAGGGACGGAGCCACGGAAAACAAAGGCACCGAAAACACTTGAGTTTACTATAATCTGGAATTTGACTAGTGAGTTTTTGGAATGGAGAAACAAGACTCAAGGTTGGAGTAGGGAGCCGATTGATTAAGTACACGACAGTCAGAAAAGCATGAGGCCAGTGATCAAGAGGATTACCGGAATAAGTGAGTAAGGAAAGCCCAGTTTCGACAATGTGCCTGTGCCTTCATCCGGAATATACTCTCGCAATAGCGATACATGGAAGACATTATGAACTGGATGCGCAGATGGAGGGAGGGCAAGTTGATACACAAGCTTGCCAATCCGTCCTAAAATCTCAAAATTAGAATTAAAAAGAATACTAGGGTTAGGGCTTGGAGGTGGGAGAGATGGCGACTGAGGTGGCAAAGGGACGAAAAAGCTGGCTCAGTCATCACCCATAAGAGATTGAACATGATTAGGGTTTGATGGCAATTTTGAGTATGGGAATTCGGTTTCCACAAAATGGACATGACGAGACGTGTAAATACGCCAAGTAACCGAATCAAGGCACTGAAACGAACTCTGAGAGGAGGAGTATCCAATGAAGACACATGGAATGGATCACTGCTCAGTTTTATGAGAAACATAGGGACGGAGCCACGGAAAACAAAGGCACCCAAAACACTTGAGTTTACTATAATCTGGAATTTGACTAGTGAGTTTTTGGAATGGAGAAACAAGACTCAAGGTTAGAGTAGGGAGCCGATTGATTAAGTACACGACAGTCAGAAAAGCATGAGGCTAGTGATCAAGAGGAATACCGGAATAAGTGAGTAAGGAAAGCCCAGTTTCGACAATGTGCCTGTGCCGTCATTCGGACAGGCCATTGTGCTCGGGAGTATGAGGGGGAGACGTGAGGTGAGTAATGCCATTTGAACTTAGAAAAGATCGCAGTGCAATGTACTCACCACCATTGTCGCAATAGAGAATTTTGATTTTATGACGGAAATAATTTTCAACAAGAGAACGAAATTGAATAAAGACAGATTTAATGTCGGATTTGCGTTTGAGCGGATAAAGCTAGATGTACTTGGTAAAATGATCCATAAAAATGACATAATATTTGAAACCATCATACGATAAAATTGGAGAAGTCCAAACATCAAAATAGATGATCTCAAGAGGATAAGTAGAACACAATGTGGACGAATAGAAGAGAAGTTTGTGACTTTTATTAATATGGCAAGAAGTACAATCTGATTGAGAATTAAAGAACTATCTAGATTAAACTTCTTATGAATAAACTGAAAAATTGCAGAAGAGGGATGTCCTAGTTTGTGATGCCAAGACACAACAAGAAGTTGACGACGGGCGGAAAACGAAACTAGGGGCGAGGTAGGCCAGACATAGACTCCATCAATGCAAGGACCGCTAAGAATGGTAGAACCCATTTGGATATCCTTCACAAGAAAACAATTGGGTAAGAAAACCATAGCATAACGATTTTCAACAATAAATTTGGAGACAGAAAGAATGTTTTTAGAAATTGAGGGAACACATAAGACATTTGAAAGATGAAATTTATGTGAGGGAGATGAGATAGAAGAAGAACCAGAGTACGTTATTTTCAAACCTTGACCATTACCGACATACACTTCATCAGGACCAGTGTAGGGTTGATGGAGGGCTAAATTGGCAAGGTCATTGGTAAGATAATTGGACGACCCTGAGTCAACAAGCCAATTAGGGTTGGCGTTGAGGTTGATGCAAGATTGAGTTGAGGTGGTAGTTGAGGAAAACGATTAGAAGGCGAAAACTGAACTTAAGGGTATTGTTGGCAAAATTTAGGGCATTGAAAAATAACATGACCAACCTCTTTGCAATATTGGCAACGACCGAGGAACGACTTAGAGGTGTTGTTGGAGTTGGACGTGTTTTGCATGGCATTAGGGTTAGGTGAAGGGTTCATGGGTGGACGAGTAGGGCGAAAAGAATTAGGGTTTGGTGGATAAGGGTTGTGAAAATTAGGGTTTGATGGGTTAGAGGTCCAGTGCATGGGAGGCTAGGGCGGGGCGGCCGATGGCTGCCAAGACAGTGGAGAATTGTTGCCCTTCGATCAGTTCTTGTTTTGCTTTTGAACGTTGAGTGCTGTCACCGGAGTTGATTCCGATGTCTCGGTTTTGAGTTCAAGCTCCTTAAGAATAAGCTTTTCATGTAACTCTTCAAAGGAGATATCAGTGTCACGCATGTTGACAACATCAATGATAGACTGGAAGTTAGAGTCCAAGCCTCTCAAGATGTAGTCAATGAAATCTTCCTGAGAGAGAGGCGACTCCAAGGCGGTAAGAAGATCCGAGGTTGACTTCATGGATTGTATATACTCGGAGATTGAGGACGAGCCCTTTTTGATGGAACAGAGCTTTTGTTTGACTTGCTTTTTATGGCCTCGAGATGCCATGCCATAGGTCTGCTTGAGAGTGTCCCGAACAGATTGGCACGTTTTGGCCTGAGTGACCAACATGGACACCGGCGTAGAAAGTGTACTGAGAAGGGCTCCATATAGGAGACGGTCTTGGCGCTTCTAGGTTAAGTAGGCAGGATTCGTGATGGTGGCGTTTTCTTGAGCAACAATTTTCTCCTCATGGATCGGATGAGAGCCATCCAAAAATTTGAAAAGATCATAGCCCTATAGGGTTGCTTGGATTTGTGTCTTCCAAGTGAGATAATTGGAAGGGGTAAGCTTTATGATATTTGTGAAGTGAACAATGGTAAAAGGTTTTGTGTGTTCATGAGGGTTTGAAAGGGAAGTGCCAAAATCATGTGCCATGGTCATATGTTTGACGTGAAAAGAGAGCTCTAAGGATCGGTATTAGGCAGATGATAGCATATAGAGAGACAATTGAGTAAAGAGAAAGTTGTATCTATTATTATGAAAAGAGTTTGGTATTTATACAAGAGAATATTATAGCAAGACAAGTAAATAAAACCCTAATACAATACTATCCATAAGTAAAATATTATGGCTTAAACTAAAGGATAAAAATAATCCTAGAGATAAGATATTATTCTGTAGAGATATTAATACTCGTGATACTACTGCCATAGCCCGTGTTTAATTAGGACCACTCGTTTTATGTCCAAAACTAAAATCAACATCATTAACTTTTTTTTGAAAGTACAACATCATTAACTTAATTTAGTGTCTCTATCTCTTCATAAAATATAAAAATCTGATGGATATTAATACCCTTATGTGAGCACCAAGTAGTCCAACAATTCGACCCGACCCAAATGGGTTACGGATTGACCCGTTGACCCTTAAAAAAACCCATCCCCCAACTCAGTTTACGGCTTATGGATTTTATGGGTCGGGTTACAATCGACCAGTTAACTCGTAATTAATTTAAATTTTTTTAAAACTTTAAAATTAATAATTTTCAATAGTTCCTATCAACTAACACTCATTTAAGCAATTTTATGGGAGCAATGAGGGGCGCCCCGCTCAGAGCTGTAGGGCGCCCCGGTATTTACAGCGGTGGGACCTACCGCTGCACATAGCAGCTGTAGAACCTACCGCTTGATTAATTTTTTTTTATATACTGCAACGAGGCAGATTCCCACGCGGGAATCTGCCTCTGAAAATGCAGAGGCAGCGGCAGCGGCCACCGCTGCCGCTGCATTTATTATTTATTTTTTTAAAACAGACAACGAGGCAGGGAATCTTTCCCTGCCTCTCCATGCAGAGGCAGCGGCAGCGGTGGCCGCTGCCGCTGCACCTGGGATTCTGCAATTGCAGAATCCCAGTTTGACCAGGGGAGCGGGGCTTCGTTCAAATTGAAACCGAGGGTTTTAAGAGGAGCCATTCGATTCTTTTCTTTCAGCAATTTCACTCCAACTCTTCCTCACTCCCTCTCCATTTTCATCCACAACCTGCTCCGAACGAGCCCTCTCCATTTTCGCCCCAATTCTTTGCAAGGAGGTTCGAAATCCGATTGAAAGTGGTCCAAATTTTGTTAATTCGATTCAAACGGTTCCAAAAATGAGAAGTTTATCGCTATCGGTATGTATGATTTTTATTTATTTTAATTGAATTATTTTAAGTTATTAAGGTTAAAACTAACTTAATTTTTTTATTAGAATTTGTTTGGCTCGAAGTCATCTTCAAGTAGACGGCGAAATGAATCCTGACGAAATATCAACTTAAACGAGAGCGAGGCAACCTCGAGAGTTCGAGAGGAGGTTGAAGTCCCGCTTCCGGAAGTGACGACGAGCCAACCCGTCGCCAACGTCGCCCCCGTGGAGGGTTTAGGTATGCAAAATATTAAATTTATTTTTATATTATGAATTAATTATTAGTTTTATGTATTAAGTAGTTTATAGGTTAATTACCGAGAGTTTGATCGATTAAGTAGTTTATATGATAGTAAATTTATATGTTAATTTATGTGGTAAAAATAATTAATTAACTTAATCAATGTATAATTTATAGACTAATGTATGTATAATTATTAGTGACTAAGTAGTTGTAGAAATTAATTATAAATTTTCATAATTTTCATAATTAATTTATTTATGGTGTAATTATTAGTATTTTCATTAATTATGAGTTTAAATTAGGTTCATACATGTTAGTAAGTTAATTTATAAGTATTATAAAAATAAGCAGGGACGGAACCAGGATTCCAAATCTGGGTGGGCTGGAGTTAGTAGTGATCCTAGAATAATTTGAAAGAAGAGTCACAATGAGTTGCGATTACGGGTAGTGGTGATCAACGATTTCATAAAATTTCGGATATTATTGGTATCTATAATATAATCTGCAAATTCAAATAATTCTCTTATACTAATTTTCAAATCCTATTTTTATTATAAGAGAGTAAGATTACAATATATATACAAAAATATATTTTTAGATTGGAGGTAGAATCATTCCAATAATTTAGAAAGACTTATGGTATAAAGAGGTTTCGACACTAACTAATTAATCAGTTAGTAGATAAATACTTCATATATTAAAATTTTAACTGCTAATGAATTTATACTTTTAAAATACTAATTATATTCACTTAATCCTGAGAAAAAAAATGAACTGAAAGTGGGGTGTTGTTGGAGTGAACGTTGGGTGTATATATTAAAGAATTAACTAAGTATGCTGATTATTAAGTACTTACCAAAATAATAAATCAAAACACAATAATCGAAAAATATTAGAAAAAAATGAATTGAAGAAGGCGGGTGGTAGACTGGTAGAGGGGGAAAAAAGATTGTAATGCCCGCGAGTTGGGCGCTTGTGAGAGTCGAACCCCAGTCTACAGGTAAGCATGTTTTCACTGTGCTACATTATTTTTTGTTCCAATTAGGTGAACGAGTTAATATATATTTAGTATTTTTTAGGGTGGGCTACAGCATACCCTAGCCCACTCTTGGATCCGTGCCTGAAAATAAGCGATTAAGTAGTTGTTGAGGGTGAATATGAATTTTTCTTAATGTGTATGGTTACTATATTTACGGATGAATTAGTAGTTTGATATATTAATTATATGCTTAAATGAGCATTATGCACGTTATTGGATTTTAGAGAAATATTGTAAAAAATTCATGCAGATGATATTTCAGCAATCGAAAGATTGCTGAATAGAAGTGGTGATACATTTCCGGACCTCTATGTGGACCGTACCCAGCCCACATTTGCTAATACGGGTTATGGTGAAGTTGGTCCATTATTCGCTCATGGGCAATACGGGGCCGCTCATGGGCAATACGGGGGTTACCAATTTCCCCTGCAATATCCAACACAAGATGCGTATAATTACGAGTTTTTGTACTCCAATCTCACCAGTCTGCAATAGATGAAGTCGTGCCTCATACTCTGCTACGGTCGTTGAGCAAAATAGCTCCCATGCTTTGTTTCCAAACCACTCCGCAGTCCCCTCAGAAAACCCGTTCGCCAAAGCGTACGCCTTGCAATTCCGCTTGATATGCACCCAACACAAAAGGTGTTTGACGTTGGGAAACAAGACCGCAACGGCGTTAACCTCGGCAATATCCCGATATGTGACAATAAGTTCTGGCATTTTCCCAACCATTTCGAACACCTCCCGCAACTGATATAACACCCATTCGTAGTGATCTTGGGTCTCTCTTGCCATAAATGCAAACCCAATACAAAAAGTGTGCCCGGTGCAAGTAAATCCTACCATCTCACTCAAAGGCATGTTATAACTGAAATGTTAATTAATTTGAATAAGTTAACGTGTAAAACTTACATTTCAAGTAAAAATGCTTTTATTATAATTACTTACATGTTGGTTTTGTATGTCGCATCCATGATCACAACATACGGAAACAACTTCAGCAGATTCAACGACTTGGGATGGGCAAAGAAAAAGTCTATTATCTCGTTGCTTCCTTCCTCGGCTCGATAATCAAGATAATAGCCATTTGACTTTAAGAAATGGAGTGAGAATTGAGTTACATTCATTGAGCTCATCTCTTTCTTCAGTACATCGTGCCGAAAAGTGTACAACTGTCTCATCGAAGTTGTGATGTCCGGCCACTTTTCACGCAAGTATGTCATAACAAACTTCGGGGCACCATGTGAGAGGGTTAATATCCTTGCATCCTCCTTTTGCTCATCAGTTAAGCGGCCGGCAAAAGGATATCCCTCCAGACCAGTGGAAAGGTCGTGGTTGTGGCGACCGGATTTCACGCTTAGCCGCCAATGATGGGTCCTCCTGTCCCGTTGGCCAACCAATTCGAACGGGCAACCCATCTTCCTGCTACGTGGTTTTTCCTTTAGATCATCACCAACTTGTAGGGTCGGCATATTAACACCGGATTTACCCTTCTTCTTTGGCTTGTATTCACCGGCCAACACACATGCTAAAAGGACCTTCGTTTCCCATGAGCTCTTAATTATCAACACCATGTTCAAATTACGTCCTACTTCTCTAGCCCATTTTAGCATATGATTCCGTTCTGACCACTCATTATCAGTCACAAAATAGGTAGAAAAATCGGGAAACTGGAAACAATTATGACAAATACTTCATTAATTAATTCGATTATAAACTCACAAATTCAACACAATATGAGAAATTAAAATGAAAATTTTGCACTAACACAACGAATTTAACAATTATAACAACTACTCCATCTGATCGAATTTAAATATCGTTCTAGGTAATTACACACAAATTAAGGAAAATAAAAGCAACCAATAAGTAATTAATACGATCAATTTGCTCAACCTAAAACGACATCTAATTTCGATCGGAGGGAGTATAAAATATGATTAGTTATAACAACCCTAAAATATGATTGTTTATAATAAAATTAATAATTTAATAAATAATAGATTACATACCGTTTCTTCGTTTTCATGCAAAACCTCCTCATTCTCATGTGCACTATAAGGAATTCCTTCTAAACCGCCATATTGATCGTCGCTCGCATTCACCGGATTTGAACTAGAATAGCCATGTCCACCATAAGGAATTCCTTCTAAACCGCCATATTGATCGTCGTTCACATTCGCCGGATTTGAACTAAAATAGCCCTGCCCTTCATCAAATGGCCAATAACCCGACATTATTTTAGTAGAGGTGTTTTGGGGATGGATTTGGGGAGGATTTGGGGAGGATTTGAAGACGAATTTGGAGACGAATTTGAGAGGGCAAGGGAGTGGACCCGATATCTCCAACCTCGTCTCGCTCGCTATAAATAGGCACGGTAGTTTTTTATTACTGAGGGCAAGGCAGCGGCAGCGGCCACCGCTGCCGCTCCGCTTGGTATAATTTTTTTTTTAAGGCAGCGGTGGCCGCTGCCACTGCCATAAAAGACAAAAAACATAATGGACAGTGGCAGCGGCCACCGCTGCCGCTGCCTTTTATTCAATTTTTTTTTAAATTTGGAGCGGTAGGACACACCGCTGCTAAAAAGCTGGTGCGCCCTACAACTCTGACCGGGGCGCTACAACTCGGCTTTTTATGGGTATTTTAATTAAAATAAAAAATAAAAAATATAATGTTATATATAGAGTATTTTTAAGAAAATAAATAAATTTACGGGTTATATGGGTCGTCTCGCAACCCGACCCAAAAACTAAACAAGCTGACCCGTTACCCGACACGTAAAATTGCAAACGGATGCTCGACCTGTAAACTTGCTGGCGAATCAAGTTATGGGTCAACCCGTACTTTGGATAACCCTAAAATAATTAGTGCCATTATAACTCCTTTAAGATCATATTTTAGCACTGGGCAGGACTGCTTTTCTTTCTTTCTTTCTGATTTGAAAATGTTATTAAGAGCTAGATTGGAGACATTTGAAAGGAGTAAATGATGTTAATTTACCAGTTGTGGATGTTGAGAATCCTTTCTCACGTCTGAAAGTTAACATACCTACTTTATAAGCCCTTGAGTTACTCCTTCTATTGTTAATTGATTTTAAGATGGAACCCCACTGGGCTTGTGTTGGACTTACATACACACAACCCCCTATTATGGCCCACGAACTTTCACATGGCATCAGATCTCATGGTCTGGTCCTGGGCCTGTTTCCTGACTTGTTTGGGCTTGAGTTTAGCGGTTGATGCTACCCCGTCCGTTATTTGGGTTGTGTTTGTCTATAAAGAGATTGAGATGTCACCATCCGTTCTCTGGGCTAGCTATAAAGAGATTGAGATGCTAGACCCGTTTGTCCAAGTGTCAACTGGGCTAGGTCAGTACACTTGCAAGGGCGTGTTTGGGAATCATTTCCCACGTCTGAAAGTTGGAACTAACATACCTACTATATAAGCCCTTGTGTTACTCTTCCTATTGACAATTGGTTTTAAGATGGAACCCAATGGACTTGTGTTGGGCTTACATACACACAATCTCCTATTATGGCCTATGAACTTTCACAATGGACAACTTAAGCAAAAGGTATTATGGCCTACGAACTTTCACAATGGGCAACTTAAGCAAAAGGATCTTAATCAAGAGGGTGTCATGCGAACTATCAAATAAGGTAGACGAAAACTGAAAGAACAAACATATATGGGTACGAAACAATAGTAGTTATTTACAATTCGTACAACAGTAAGTTAGTGGACTACTATTATGGTCAGCTCGGTATGGTAAGATGCATGGTCTAAAAAGCCTTATGCGGTCCAATTTAGGTGAATCATTGTTGGGTGCCAGCCTGGGTACCTTTTTCTATTTTGAGAGAATAATTGAGCACTTGACTAGTCAAATAGAAGCAACAACATGGGGTGAGGAGCCCAGTCCAACGGTTGGTCCTTGGGGGGAGAACTCCGAGGTTGCCGTTTCGACACCCACCGACGACAAAGCCACAATATTAACTTCTCAAGAACTGTTCACAGTTCTTACCCATTCATGGGTGATCTAGGCTAGTTCAAGCAGTACTTGGGCTATCCTAAATCTTATTGAATCAAAAAAAATAAAAATAGAAGCAGCAACATGCTGTTGTTGACTTGCTTTCTTGTAGAATTTTCACGTTTCAGAAATCTTCATCTTAATACAATGTTCGCGAGTATTATGAAAATATTAACAGAATAAAATAAATGAATAAAATATTAGCAAGATTCCAGTCAAAGGGTGTTTTTTTTTCGACGAAAAATAGTCTATTTTTTTCCGTTCTTGCAAAAATATTCGACCAAAAAAATAACTTTACAACAGTTGCAGTAGCAGTTGCTGTTGCTGTTGTTGTTGTACAAGGAATCGAGATACAATATTGTTGGTGATTTAACCATTAGAAAATCGAACCACACGAAGAGTAAACAACATAACATCAAGCCAGAATGATGGACAATGTTGTTGTTATTGTTGTTGAAAATTAGTGATCACTTAGTCTCAAAGTGGTCGCTAATTTTGGTCCTAAGTGGTCGCTAATATCTGGTGTCAAAATTGCCCGTGCAATTTTAACGACCACGTGTTCGCTAAATCTTTTTTTATTTTTTTGTTTGAATTAGCGACCACTTAATTAGCGTCCATCTTGCGTGGTCACTAAAATATGGTCGCTAAATCTGAAGAATGGTGTAGTTGTAACACCCCTATTTTACAACGATGGGTATTACCGCTAGTGACCTCAGATTTTACCATCCAAAGTCACCCAAGACTTTATAAGGTATTAAAGTTAAATAAAAGATGCAAAAATTCAAAGTTATTACAAATAGTAAAGGTGCTCAAGCATGAGACTTTTAAAGGTATTCATTACATACTTGACTTGGTTCAACAAAACATAACATGAAAGAGTTTTACGCAGTGGAATTTAATTGAACATTGTTTGCATAGACATAGTGCAACCCAAAATGAACGAAAAACATCCTTGAGAGAATTCGACCTTCCTTCCTTCAGCTTGATTGATCTTCGTCTTTACGCCTTCGGTGGAAGTTTCCTAGAGTCTGGCATTTGTCGCGAAGGGTGAGAAATACCAAGCAAAAATGCAGAAAAGCGGAATTAGTCCAAGGAGACTAAGCAAGTGAGAATGGAAATTATCTTGGTGTAGTTTGATAATCTATCAATTCATTAAAGAGATACTCGAGATGTGTTTGAGAAGTATAAACTTTAAGTGGAGCTTAAGAACGGAAATGAGTAAATCTCGAGATGAGATAACTCTAAATCGGAAACAAAGGTCTACGAGATTGTAGAAATCCTTTGAGTAGAATAAATGTTGGGAACATTTTAATTACACCCAAGTTTCCTAGAAAACCTCTTGCGCCCTTAACGGACCGAGAGTCGGGTCGGTCTTTTAAAACCGGCCCGGTTTTGATGTCTTTTAATATGCATTAGCACTTATATTTATTATGTGTCAAAAACTTTAAATCAAATAATGACTTTTAATGGTGTGGAGGCTATGAAAGAGCCGAGTCCACTTAAGGGTAACGAAGTTCCGACACCTAGCTAGGGTGTAGACATCCCTAGCTCCAACGAGTTGGAGTGGACATAGATCATGATCCTTAAGTCGCGGGAAGAGAGGGCATGTTGCCATACCACTCGACATGTTATATAGAGGTGTTCGGGCCGAGCCCGCACCCCTTATTATACTATTTAAGAATTTCATAACGAATCTCCAAAAGAGATTTTAAACAAGCAAAGGCCACACAAACAAGCCTAGCAATATATCTATTAACAATAGTAATAATAATCGTAATAACGATAACAAGGGGGTCGTTATTTCTAGCATTCGATATTTCCTAGATTCTTTTGTTTTATCAAACAATTTGTTCCCAACATCGAGAAATATAACGTAAACAAATTATCGAAAAAGCTTCAAGGAGAATATCCACTTGCCTTGGATTCTTTCGGAATTCTACGAAGTTCGGAAATTAGAATGTCATAGTGACGTTTGTACGCTTCGACCTAGTTAACTGAAAAGATAACGAACGAATATATATGAAAATCCTTATTTTAATCATAAATAATCCTTTCTCTTATTTTCCTCTTCTAAGAGAAGGAATGTTAATCTAAATTGTTTGGCTTAATAATTTAGATAGGAAAATATATAATAATAATTCTTCATTATTATTTTCAAGGTGATGTGCTTGTAAGATTTTTATAAACTTTAAAATATTTACTTTAAGGTGACATGCAAAGATTTATTTATTTAAATGGAAAATTCCCTTTTTAAAAACACATACCATAAATATTTAAATGGACTAAAATATGGTTTGTATGAAAATCATTATTTCTAAAAAGAAAAACGCTCTCTTTGTCCAGAAAACCTTTGTCCTAGCACTTCCTGAAAAATAGCTCTTGTTCTTCATCATTCATCCGGGGAAGCCATGGGGGATACCCCTATGGTGACTGCGGTTGCTATGGAGGTTCTGAGCCCTCAAAATGGAGTGATCTCTGTTAATAATGGCGGATCGATTACCCAAGGAGCTATTTCGAATGTCAAGAAAACTTGGAAAGAAATGGTGGTTGGAGACAATGGCGATCGACGTTTGGTTTTTGAAGATGAATTTCTTGATGGGAAAATCGCAATGTCTTTCCATGAGGGGGAGACTAGTGATCCGGTCTTTAACATTGACGCTAATGTCTTGCATGCTCTTGCTTCGGTGTGGCATTCCTCGCTAACTGTTAAGACCTTAGGCAATATGGTATCACATGCCATAATGGAATAGAAGCTTAAGGATCTATGGCAACCTGGAGGAAAAATAATGGTGGCGGATCTCTCGAATGGTTATTACGTAGTCAAATTTGATGCGGAAGGAGACTACTTGAAAGCTCTCACCGGAGGACCGTGGATGATATTTGGGCACTACTTGATAGTTCATCAATGGAGCCCGAATTTCAATCCGTTCAAAGATGTCATTACTCCTACTCCTACTTGGATACGTTTGTCTGGCCTCCCAATGATACTTTACGAGGAAAAAGTTCTGCTTCAATTGGCGGAAGGTGTGGGTAGGCCTATAAAGGTGGATCAAAGGACGATGTTTTTCAACAGGGTCCGATTTGCGAGGGTGTGTGTCGAGGTGGATCTCACACAACCTCTGAAAGGTGCGATCACTGTTAATGGGAGTAGTTTCCATGTCGAGTATGAAGGACTCCAACTGATATGTGTCAAGTGCGGACGCTATGATCCCCTTGCTAATAGATGTCCTCCACCGGTGTCATCTAATGCTGAAAAAGTCATCCCAGTGGCTAATGTAAACGGCAATAATGTTTCCAATGCACAACATTATCAGTGTGCAACTGAGAAAATCAAGAAGGGACCTGCGGACAAAGAACCACGATACAGGGATTGGACAATAGTCACTCCCCGACGGCAAAATCAAAAAGGAAAGGCCAAGGGCAAACATAATATTGCTCAAAGCTCTAAAGATGGAAAACGATTTGCAACCCTTGAGGAAAACTTGGAAGTCACGATCGTCCAAGAGAAGGAAACTATGAACAGGAAATCCCTTGAAAAAGGGAAACAAATCATACAAGATTCTATTAGTGAGTTGGAAAAGGAAAAGAAAAAAATGATGGAAAAACTTGCCAAAGAAGATTTGAAAGGAAAGCAGTTACAAACGGCTCCTTCAATTTTTGTCAAGGGCTCATCGAATAGTCAACGAAGAGCTCAAGATAAAAGGGCCCAAAGGAAAAATGGGGCCACTCAGGATGGAAAAAAGAAAGATAATGGGATAGAGGCCCAAAAAGTTAATACAAGGTCAAGAGCAACATTAGATAAGCCCTTTACTTTCAGCCCAAAGACCAACTTTGACAAACCTGCTGAAGTTCTTGTCCGTGATCAACAAAACATGATGGTGGTTACTGCCGGTGGAATGAATACGACCCAACCCCTGGTGATTTAGGTTCTCATATTAACCAGTAATGGGTTTGTTCAGGTTCCTGTTTTGTCTTGTACATCTGTTTATTATGAATTGTTTAATTTGGAATTGTTTCGAAGCCGGTAAGCTCGGTTTCCGACGGGCCATATGCTATATGGTTCGGCACTTTTCTACTGATGTTTTAGTCGTTCTTGAGCCTAGAATTGCACGTGATCAGTCTAAGGAAGTTTGTGAGAAGTTGGGTTTTAGCGGGTGCGTTCTCGTTGAAGCCGTTAGAAGATCTGGAGGGGTTTGGTTACTATAGAGAAAGGAAAACATCAATCTCCAGATTGTCAAGATGGGAGATCATTTTATCCATGCCATTGTGATGGATGGTTCTGCTTGCCTACACCTCATTGTTGTGTATGCCGCTCCTTCCCCTAGCCGACATAAGAACTTTTGGAAAGACATCTCGACTGAAGTTAAAAACATTTCGACCCCTCTTTTGATTTGTGGCGATTTCAATTGTATACTTCATACCTGTGGGAGAGTGGGGGACTCGGGACGCCTGTCGGAGGACTCTGATGCTTTTATTCAATTTGTTGATCAAAGTGGTTTGATTGATCTCGGTTATGCAGGTCAACCCCATACCTGGTCAGCAAGTAAATCAGCTAGAACCTTTGTTGCGAAAAGGCTTGATCGAGTTTTCGCCAACATTGCTGCAAGACTCCTTTGGCCGAATGCTAGCGTGACCCACCTTCCTAAGTTGTCTTCTGATCACACTCCACTGCTGCTCTCCTTGGAATCAAAGTTGTATGTCAATAAAAAACGCTGGCCTTTCCGTTTTGAGGATGCGTGGCTATCTCACCCGGATTTTGTCAATTTCATTCGTAATTCATGGTTGTCGACGGCCACGACGACTCAAGCCTTGGATGATGTTCGTAAGAAGCTTATAACCAGGAACAAAAACGTCTGTGGCCACATTCAAACCAAGAAGCAAAGTTTACTCTCCCAGGTGGATGTGTTGCAAAAGGCGATTAGTAGAAACCCGACTGATTTGCTGATTGATAGAGAAAAAGTGCTGCAAACTGAACCGAACCTCGTCATGGAGCAAGAGAAGCTCCTTTGGCTGCAAAAGTCAAGAATAAACTGGCTCAAGTAAGGTGAAGGTAACACTAGATTTTCCATGCGTCAACGATCATTCGTAGAAGGCGGAACCAGGTCGATATGCTGCAGGACGTCAATGGTAATTGGGTGAAAGACAAGACGGAGCTAGAGGTGCATGCTATAGGTTTTTTTACTGATCTGTACAGCTTGCCTCACAACTCTGTTGGTCCGTCTAGGTTGATTCATGGGTGTTTTCCCACTCTCCCGAATGAGTTATGGTAGGGATTGGATAAGGCTGTTGATGAGAAAGAAATTGTTGCGGCTGTCAAAGACATGGGTGGCCTTAAATCGTCGGGAATTGATGGCTTCTAAGCTATTTTCTGCCAAAGATGCTAGGAGACGGTCGAAAAATCAGTGATACATACAGTTAAAGATTTCTTCTCAACTTCGATAATTCCTGAAGGCCTGAATGAAACCTTAATTGCACTGATTTCCAAAGTTGAAGACCCAAGCAAGATTAATCAATTTTGCCCAATCAGCCTTTGCAATGTCCTTTACAAAATAATATCGAAGATCTTAGTCAAGAGAATACAGCAAGTTCTTCCGCATATTATTGGACCGACACAAGGGAAGGCCAATTTCGGACAATATTGTCTTGGTTCAAGAAGCAGTCCACTCCATGAAGAGGAAAAAGGGTCGTAAAGGGTGGATGTTACTCAAACTCGACCTTGAAAAGGCCTATGATCGTCTTCGATTGGACTTTATCTTGGATACAATCGTTGATGTCCGCCTTTTTAGTTGTGTTTTTAGGGTGTGTTTTTGTGTCTTTTAGTCTGTTTCTTTAGTTTTGTATTTTATTTTGAGTCATTTGTGTAGGTTTTCGTATTTTATTAAGATATGGAGTCTACATAAGCTTTAGTGGTGTTTTATGGGTTTTTAGAAGCTATTTGGAGTACCTTTTGAAGAGAGGAGCAAAGCCGGTGAAAGATAACACTCAAGGATGAAGAGAAAATGAAGATTAAAGTTATGAAGAAAGAAGTGAAAAATCAAGTTTAAGTGGAGAAAGAAGTAGAGAAACGCGTTACAAAGACATAGGAAAAAGAATCGAGTCAAACCGAGGTGTAACGAACCCGCTATCGAAGTTTTACTCAAAGTTGTCCATAGTACTAAACAGGATCGGTAACGACCCTGTAAGGGTCGATACCGAGGCTGGTGAGGGTCGATACCGAGGTACACAGGCTCGGTACCGAGGTGTTCAGCAGAGGAGAAGTTTGAAGAAGTTCAGCAGAGTGACTACCGACCCTGTGGGGGTCGGTACCGAGGCACTCAGGATCGTTAGCGAAGACCGAGTCGGCGCGAATAAAGACTTTCTATCTTATATCTTTTATGTCCTTAGATAGATAGAAGGGATATATCTTTTTAGAAAATTTATTTCCTTATAGATAGCTTTTTAGATAGATTAGTTTCTCTATAAATACTCTTGTCCCCTCTTTAGTTTTCTTATTATTCAAGTTAGATAGAGTAGAGAGTAGAGAGAAGAGAGAGGGAGAGGAGGCGTGTGGAGAGGAGAGAGTAGAGAAGATTGCTTGGAGGACAAGTTTCGTTTTGAATTCAGTTTGTAAGCCTTTCTTTCTTAAATCAATTGTTTTGCTTTCAATTATGATGATTAGTGAGTAGTCTCTCACTCTAAGGTTGGGGTTAAACCCAACAATGGTTGAGCATGCTTGTTTGTGATCATGACTTGATTGTTTTTATTGCATGAATCTTCTCTCTTGTTCTTAACTCCTTGAAACGAAAGTAGATAGGAATTTCTCTTTCATAGTTGAAGCGAAAGCGGAAACCTTGAATCAGAATAGCCAATTAGGGTTTTGAAGCGAAAGCGGATCAATCCTAGTTGAGGTAGAAGAGATAGATAGTAAGTTTATTAATTGAACGAAAGTTGGTTGATTTACTTGCTTAGTTAACAAAAATTAGCGCCTTTATGCGATAAAAGCATGATCTACATGTTTCATTGGCTTATGTATGCATAATTGTTGTTGTGGGGAGACCTAGACCTTAGATTTTCTCTTTCCTTGCTAAAAACCCTACCTTTTGATTGATTGCTTGCGTGATAAGTAAAAAAAACTTGATGCATGACTTTCTCCCGTGGACGAACCTGAATCCCCTGTACTCAGCGGGGTCTTGATTATAAATTTATTTGTTGTCAAGAAACCCTGTCAACAATCGCTGATGCTGGTTTCTCTAGAAATTGGGTCAAGTGGATTAATGAGTGTGTTTCTTCTACAACTTTCCGTCTTCTTTGGAATGGTGAGATGACTAATAGCTTTAAGCCCGCTAGGGGAGTTCAACAAGAATACTTTTATTAAGTTTCAACGATTACAAAGCAAGTCAAGTTCCATGGTAACTACGACACCAGCCGAAGTTCAACCAACTAGACTTCTACAACCCTAAGCATAAACCTAAATGGAAGTAAACTACTGACCTGAGTACACACTCACTTGTGGATTCTTCATCGGAAAAAGCCACACACTCGTACACTTGAAAAGCTCACTCTCCAAGTTCGTCGTTTTCAACCTCACATAAACCCTATCTATAACCTAACTATTCATGTGAAATGTCAAGTCTGATCTCATATGTAATTGCCTAATTACGCTATTTTCCACTTAATAAATCCCACACTAATAGGAGAAAGTATTGTTTGTGATTTGGATCCTCAACCATGCCGATTCTTGCACAAACCGAATGATCTCGGATTTCCTAGATAAGATCGTGTGATCTTGATCTTATTATCCTTCCTTTGATCTCCTCAAGAAACCGCCTACAACAGTCGTATCTTCTCAAAAGATTGCTCGCAGAAGATCTGGTAACTTGCTATTAATAGAAATCCGCGTTCCTTTCGAGGTATGCTTCCTAAATTTGTCACTCGTTCCCTCCATCGTTCCTCACAATGTTCCGTCACTCGTGACCATGTACCTATTTTCCTGAAACACGTACATGAAGGAGCAAGTTATACCAACTAAGTTTGTTATCATCAAAACTAAGAGAAACCATGGAACAACAATGCACATCTAGAAACCAGTAAAAATATAGATTTAAAAAAGATTCCTATGGTTCTCCCCTTAACAGATGCACAATTGTTCCTACTCATCAGAGGTAACAACATTTTCCCCCTTAGACAAAGTTCCCTTTGTATTTCCTGGATAGAACTCTTCTCTGCATTTTTCCTAACTTCCCCCTTTTGACGTCATCAAAAGGTTAACAACAATCAAGCGAAACGTAGAGCAAATGAGCAAATTTAATTGAAACTTAAACCATTGATAAGCAAAAGATAGTTATTATTCATAGATAATTGTCGCGGGAATCACAACCAAAGAAAACAAAAAACATAAAAGTCTGAACATCCAAAAGAAACAACTTAAAATTTTAAGGGGGGGGGGGATAGATAGGCTAGGGAACAATAAAGGGTCCACATCATGGTTCGGAGGAGGTGGAATTAGCAGCAGTAGTGTCAGTGTCTCTCTTCGCCAAGTAACCAATGATGGTACTTAGCTGAGAGGAAATCTTTTGAAGCTCGAGCAACATCTTAGCATGAACACTTCCACTCAATGAAGAACTCCCAACATCCATCTGAGCAGTCTTCTTTGCAGCTGTTCCCTTTGAATCACCCTGGTAATTCATCCTTGAGATATTACGCATATCCAGGGGTAATCCAAAAGTCACCTCTTGTGAAGGAACATATACAGTCTTCTCCTTCAGAATAGCCTTCACAAACTGTGGGTAAGGCAAACCATGATTCTTCCCACTGCACTTGGCTATTTGTCGCATCATGATCTCATGGAGACTAATTCTTTCCTTCCTTAAAAACTTATCCAGTAGAATCATGTTGTTGATGGTGAGAGTGCTCCTCTTTTCCAGCCTGGGAACCACAAGCTTGATCAAAACTGATGTGCAATGCTTGCAATGTAGCTGAGATCCCTAGTAGAGTAAGGACCAATACCAGACACCTTTCCCATACCGCGCTTGATGAGTTGAGCCTTGTTCTTGGGCTAGTTGCTCGAAGTATGCAACTCCCCATATCCTTCACTAGGTAACTTCAAAATCTGTGCCACAAACCCCAGAGAGAAAGAGATTTCGGAGCTTCCAACAGTTGAGAAACCCAAGGGACCAGAGGGAACGAAGTATGTACTTTTTGTCTTGGAGAACCGTCTTTGCCTTTTTAGAGGCTGGAGAGGGAGTTCTTTCCGAATCAGATATGTGGTGTATCTGAGGCGGAATTTTAGGAACTCTCTTCATGGCCTTGGTCTTGCCTCGACTCGTCGGCTTGACCCACCCTGGACGGAGATGCGCCGGAAAATCCTCCGCCTTTTCTGATTCAGCAGCAGGTTCCTTGGACGACCAGTTAACTTCTTCCTTCTCATTGTCACCGAGCTCTTCTTTTCCCTCCTCTGTTTCAGCAGGTTTTTCAGAGAGGTTTTCTGAGCGGACCATTGAGGGGTCCTTCTCCGATTCCTCGGGAGGAGCATCCTTCTCACTCATGACCTTCGCAGAGGCCTCTGCTCCAATGTCGGCAACGACATCAAACTTGGATTGAAGCTTTGTGATGGGCGAGGGAGAAGAAAGCTTGGCCTTTTTGAGAGATTCGAATCAAGCTTGAAGAGCTTCGATCTCAGAAGCATCCATTCCTTCGAGGTTTAGGACAAGGGTGTTCGAGGAAGATGCCATTGAAGCAAGAGAGAAAGAAAGATTGAAGCTTGAAGAAGATTAGGGTTTAGAAGGTAAAACAGAGGTGCGGTGAGAAAATAATGACCGAGAGAGAAGAGATTATAAAGCACATCTCTTTCCTTGTTGATAAAGATCACAATCTTCCTAATATCTTCTATCCATATCTTAACGGCTAAGAATTTCCATAATGATGATTTTTACACCGCCATTAATACAAGACTGCGCAAAACGTCTTATCGGTCCCTGCAAAAGTACTGTGCAACGCCTGGATTTTCAAATTCTCAATCACAACGGCTATCACATTGTGTCCTCTCTGAGTTGATTGACGACCGTTCCTTTCCAGAAAAATCTTCAAATTTAATCAAAGACGTTTCTTCTAAGAGCATAATCTCCAAACCACTAGTTCCATACCTCTTTACCATGAGTGGATAAAAAGCTTATTTGAACGGATAAGGGACAAGGGATGTTCCTTTCATTTTTTTGTGGGCTTGGGATATTTTTGACATCCACACAATTATTCCCCGTTTAAAGGTAATCAAAAGAGGTTCATAGGGAATGTTTGTTTAAACCAGGCTAAAGGACATCTTATAACCAACCATCATTTCGGCTTGAAGTGAGGGATATAATAGATCAAGTTGGTTATTTTGGGCGAAAAGGAAATCTTGGATGTAAACATTTCAGTTTTAGTTTCTTTTAGCATGCAACACTTAACAATTTCTAATATATAACATCAATGCATAAAGGAAGGATATAAGCCATTAAAAACATGTCAAATGATACATAGTTCCCTGAAGTTACCTCTTTAGCCAGGCACTAAGGGAATAGAGGATCGGGACTTGTTTACTCCAAGGAAATCATACCTAGCAACATCCTCAAATGCTCATAGGGTTTTCTGTCCAAAGCCTTGGTGAAAATATCTGCCACTTGATTTTCAGTCCTACAATGATCCATCTTGATAAAACCTTTTTCAACATTATCTCGTAGAAAATGATGTTGAATATCTATATGTTTGGTTCTAGAATGATTCATAGGATTCTTGGAGATATTGATGGCACTTGTATTATCACTTAAGATAGGGATAGTTGCAAGAGACATACCAAAATCCACCAGTTGTTATTTTAACCATAAAACCTAGGAACAACAGGCGGCTGCAATGACGTACTCTGCTTCAGCCGTGGAAAGAGCAACCGAATTTTGCTTCTTCGATCCTCAAGACACCAAGCAGAGGCCAAGAAATTGGGCCATGCCTGATGTGCTCTTCCTATCTACCAAGTGACCTGCAAAATCTGCATTTGGGAATCCAACAAGATTGAACGAGTTATGTTATGGATACCATAGACACAACCCATCGTTCCCTTTCAAGTAGCGCAGAATTCTCTTCACTTCTTTCAGATGTGTTTCTGTAGGATTAGCCTAGAATCAAGCACAAAGATACACACTGAACATAATATTTGGTCGACTGGCCGTTAGGTACAATAGGGAACCAATCATGCCTCAGTACATTGTTTGACCAACATCAATACCATTAAGGTCGGCATCAAGACGAGTATTAGGAGAAATAGGGGTATCAAAAGGTTTCGTTGAATCCATACAATACTTCTTTAATAGCTCCTTGATGTACTTTTGTTGATGTACATTCGTTCCCTCATCACTTTGTACTACTTGTAGACCAAGAAAGAACGTGAGTTCTCCAATCATGCTCATTTCAAACTCAATGCTCATCAGATTCTTGAAGCTTTCCACAAGTTTTGGGTTAGTAGAACCACATATAATATCATCAGCATATACTTGAACTACTAGTACTTCACTGTCTTGTTCCCTTAGGAACAACGTTTTGTGAATCACACCACGTCGGTATCAGAAATTGGGCAAATTTGTCATACCAGGCACGAGGTTCTTGTTTAAGGACATAGAGTTCCTTATCCAACACATAGACATGGTCAGGGTGATCAACATCTTCAAACCCTAGAGGTTTCAAGACATAGACTTCCTCTTGTAGGTACCCATTCAGGAATGCTGTCTTCATATCCATTTGATAGTGTTTAAATCCTTCGTGAGCAACATAGGCGATTAGAAGGCGGATGGCTTCTATTCTTGCAACAGGAGCGTACGTTTCATCGTAGTCGATTCCTTCTTGTTGATCGTACCCTTTTGCTACAAGTCTCGTCTTGTTCCTTTTGACAGCTCCAGTGTCATCAAGTTTGTTTTCGAATACCCACTTTGTTCCTATAGCCATTTTGTGCTTTGGCTCGGGAACTAACCTCCATACTTTGTTTCTCTCAAACTGGTGTAGTTCCTCTTGCATAGCAACTATCTAGTCAGGATCTTTTAATGCTTCATTCACATTCTTTGGCTTTGCAAGAGAGATAAACGCATTGAAAGCACAAAAATTCTTTAGAGAGGAACGAGTAAGCACACCTTTTTCGTATGGAGTGATGATGTTGTCAACAAGATGATCCCTTTTTTGATGATAGTTTCTGACTTCAATCTGAGTGGGATCAATACTTGACTCCTCTTCAGCCTGTTGAACTATCGTTCCCTGTGATGTTCTTGCCACCGAAGACTGATCCTGTGGAGTACCATCGTCTTGATTCGAAGTATCTTTAGTGTCATCTATAGCCAAGTCAGGACTGGAAGGGGTGACTTCTTCGTGTAGATCTTGAGCACTTGAATCCGGATCGACTTCATCATCTGATTCGGAGTTATCAACTCCTAGAAACTCCTTGTTACTAGACAAGGTCCCTCCATTTTTGGATTCGTCAAAGACAACATGAATGCTTTCTTCAAACATCTTTATCCTTTTACTGAACACCTTGTAAGCCTTGTTGTTGGATGCATATCCCAGAAAGATGCCTTCGTCACTTCTTGGATCAAACGTGCCTAGCTTGTCTTTTCCGTTGTTGTGAATGAAGCACCTCCATCCAAAGACTTTCAAGTGTGAAATATTTGGCTTTCGTCCCCTGATTAGTTCATATGGAGTTTTAGAAAGATTAGAACGAATAGTAGCTCGATTTATGATGTAGCAAGCGGTACCGAATGCCTCAGCCCAAAGGGACTGAGGCAAGTTACTTGCCAACATCATAGTACGAGCCATACTTTGTAGTGTTCCATTCTTCCTTTCTGCTACGCCATTTTGTTGAGGAGTCCTTGGCGTAGAGAAGTTCTGAGAGATTCCATGTTCATCGCAAAAGCTTTGAAACCTGGAATTCTTGAACTCCGTTCCATTATCCGATCTGATAGCCTTAAGCTTTTTTGCTGTTGATGCTTCTACTTTCTTGATCCAGCTCATGAATTCCATGAACGTCTCATCTTTTGAACCTAAGAAAAGAGTCCATGTATATCGAGTAAAATCATCAACAATAACAAAAAGGAACATGCTACCTCCTTGACTTTGCACCCTCATAGGACCACACAGATCCATGTGTACCATCTCAAGAGGTTTAGAGGTGCTCATTGTCTGCTTCGACTGAAAGGATGATCGTCTTTGCGTCCCTTTGTGATGTGACCCTCGCTCGGCAAGGGACGGATCTAGGTTCGAAACGTCCGGATTCTTCTCCGATAAGGGTAACCGGGATAAGTACGAGACCACAAAGTGTACTCGCGGGCCTCTAATGCTCGTCGGAACGAGGGTTGGGCGAGGCAGAATCAAGGGCAAGGGAAAAGGGTTAGAAAGGGGGTGACGCCCGGGCCAAAGGGAGGAGATTCTCGACTCAAGCTTTGGCTACTCAAATTGGACGTAAGTAGTACAATGGGGCGAGGTTCCTTTATATAGAGGAGGAGGCACTCGAAACCCTAAACCTAATGGGAGAGGCGCCTAGGGCTTGTATGCAAACAAGGCCCAACGACTCCTGGCCCAATAAGACAACTTAGTAAAAAGGGAAACTAGCTAGAAAGGGAAATAACAACATACTAAATATGGAAACTAGCTAGAAAGGGAAATAACAAGGCTAGCCCATTCTACAAGAATGGAACACACGCCTAAAATGGAAATGACGGAAATAAATGACGGAAATATAAATAATAGCATAATATGAGACTAAGTCCTACGCCAAGGGGGTCTCCAAGGTCTAGGCTGTCTCGGGTCCGTCGGAGCTGGGTCCGAGCTAGGGCAGGGACGCATCACTTTTACACATTCTTCACACAAGCGTTCCTTTTCTACAAGAACTTTAGGAAGACCTATAACCAAATTTTGAGAAAAGAGTTTGTGAATACCTCTATGATTTGCATGACCAAATCTCCTGTGCCAAAGGTCAGTTTGATCAATGATTGTAGCAAAACAGAGTATTTCTTAAGGTTGGAAACTTGAGTCGACATAATAGACATTATAATTTCCTCTTTCCCTTCAAGACCGAAAGATTTGAGTTTTTGTTCCTGATTGTACATCCATCTGAGGTGAATGACACCTCATTGTTTCCTTGGTTACAAAGCTGAGCCACACTTAAGAGGTTGTAACCAAGACCTTTCACCAAGCTCACATCTTTAACGCTAGTCTTTTCATTTAGCTTGACTTTACCTGTTCCAATGATTTCTCCTTGATTGTTGTTGCCAAAGCAAATGTTCCCTCCAACATTGATCTGAAGTGAGGACAGAATGCTCTCGTTCCTTATCATGTGACATGAACACCCGATGTCAAGGATCTAGTGGATGTTCCCCCTCTTCAATGTGCAAGAAAGAAATCATGTTTTAACGACCCAGGCCTGGTTAGCCTTCCCGGGTCGATTAACAAAGCTCACAGAATGATAAATTTGAGATTAAACTAAAGTAGCTTTCTGTGGAATCTTGGAACTAGAAGCAACATTTGAGGGACCAACATGGTTTTTCCCTTTATCAGTTTTAGAATCTTGCTTCTTTTGTGGTTGGTGAGCTGGTTTCTTTTTGTTTTGACTAGATTTGTCACACCCTTGATTTTTCTTACCAAACCATTGTTTATTGTTGTTCCATGTATTCTGTTTTTGAACCCTTTTGTTAGACACTTCTAATCTAACCTTACAGTCCCTTTGGACATGACCTCCCTCACCACAGTGATAGCACATCCTATAATATTCGCCAAGATAGCGTTTAGGATGTGGTTTCTGGAGGGTTCGTTCCTTCACACGTTCCTTGGAAGGAACTCTGTGTTGGTTCCCTTGAGACTGTTTCAAGTATATTTTATGAGCCGTTTTACCAGAATACCATTCTGAGTTTTCATTTAAACCACTCTTAAGAATCTTAACCCTACTCTTGATGAGCACTTTTACGTCACTATAAAAGCACTATCAAAGAAATACCTAACTCCCTAACCTGAGTAAAGTGGAAGCAAGGGTCGAACCCACAAAGACTCGTGTAAATGTGTTATTTCTTAAGTGCCAAGTAACTAATATGGGGGGTTTTCAGAATGATTATCTAAACTAATATGCGAGAATGAAACTAACTATGTATGAAAAAGATAATTTAAATATATGAAAAACAAACGTGTTCAACTAGTTAGATCCATCATGATATTGATTCGCTGATCATTGATTCTCTTGATTCTCTTCTCACTTGGATAATCTATTGTGGATAATGACCCTACTAAGGATTAAGATCCAAACTTCATATATAGTTGATAGAACTACCAGTCTAACAACACAAATTAAATAATAACCTAGAAGACCTTCTAGATTCAATTACATAACAGCATGACGATTCAAGTTATCAATAGAAACAAATACTTAGAGCAATCAGACATCTAATTGACTTGTAAATTTATTCCCTTCTTTAACCAACTTGTCCAACCGGTACTAAATTGATTAAAGTATACTCTTGATCTAGTTAACTCCAACCGGTAACTAATCAGATTCAGTTTTAACTAGAAATTCAATTAGGTAGCTAATCTAATAAAACCCTAATTTAGATTCAATTAAGCACAAGGAATAATTTCTATTCAAGTTTGTTGAGAATCAATCAAATCTCACAACTACATACAAATCATGACTTCAATAACTAGGCAAACACAAAAGAAATTAGCAATGCATAATTGAATAAAAATCAATCTTACAAAGGTTCAAAGGTTCTTCCTTGAGAGAAAACCCTAGCCTCCAAAAGTTGATCAAAAGTTATGAGAAAAATAAACTAACAAAGGTTTATATATGTCCTCTAAAATAACCCTCAAAAAGTTTATCATTAAGCCACTACTCGGAAGATATAACCCAAGCCCAAAAATCAAGCCCAATGATTGTTCGCGTGAAAACACCAATTGCTCGGGAGAGCAGAATTGCGCGGCCGAGCAATGTGCCATCCCGCGCAATCATCCATCAGTTGGAATTGCGCGGCTTTCCCTCTGAATTGCGCGGCCGAGCAATTGTCATCCCGCGCTTTTGCCTCGGTTCAGCATTCAAGCGTTACTTCAGAGGCTGTTTTGACCCACATAGAGTTGGAATTTGGACTCGGAGTAAAAATATGAATTGTAGCTCTTTGAATTATCTTTCCAGTGATAACAAATTCAGCTCCATCCGAGCACTATAGCTCCCAAACAAAGCATTGCAAGATAGAGGTGTCGAAATAAGAACTCCAATGCATAGCCCGGGTTTAAGTGTTCTTTTCACACAAGCTCTTGGGCGTTAACTCTTCTAATCTTCACTTGTATCACTCTAAGCTTCCTCAAACTTCACCATAGTCCTATAAGATCCATCCCGTCCATGCTTGTTTACCTAAAGATCTGCAAAACCGAGCAAAACAAGCGCAAAACCCGAATTTCCTAGAAAACCTAAAAACCTAAGAACTAGACTAAACTAAGCTAAAACCATGCAAAATAAACATAAATATGCATCCTAAACACTACCTAAATGCAAGCTATCAAATTCCCCCATGCTTAAATCCAAATCACACTATAGAAATGCAATCATACATCCATATCATAATCAAACAAGCATTTCACGTATAATTAAAAACCCGACCAAGACTTCCTAGCATGCATTATAACTAGCAAAAAGCAAAGAACATTCATCCATTCTAGACCTCACCAAGGTAAATCGTGTTTGCACTCAACTCTCAAGTGTTTAAGGGTATGTGTTTCACTCAAAATCAACCATGAAAACTAGACTACCATATGCTTGCATCAGAGTTCTAAATCTCCACCGCTGGGGATCAAACACATAACAAAAATCAAGAGGTCTTTTTAAGGGTTGTAATGGGGCCAAGGTAAAGAGAAATTTGGAAGGGATAACATTTGGTCTGTGGTTCTAAATCCGGGATAAAGAACTAATCCTAAACCCAAACTTCAACACTTTCTTTTCTTACTTCTCCCAAACTTTCTTTTTCAACTCCATACACTTTCATTTAAGCACTTGTTTCCTCTATTTTTTTCTTTCTTGCCTCTTCCTCAACTCTTTCTCTTACACTTATGAAGATTACTTACAATTGTACTAAAATTTTTCTTTGCTTTGCAACATACTTTTCGTCTTCATTTTTTTTCTTCACTTTTCAACCAAGAGTTGTATTCTTCTTTTTCCACCTTTTCTTCCAACTCCCCCATACTTACACATAACTCACACAAAACAAAAACAAAACCTAAAGTCCTAAATCCCGGATCCTGGGTCAAGCTTATTAGGCTAGGAAAATTTTGTGGAGCTATCAAAAATAGGCTTAAAGCTTAAAAGAAATGGGGTGTCAAGAACATGGATCTTGTAGGGTAGGAAGGGAAATAATAGGCTAATAAGAAACATTGCCTCAATCATTTTAATGTCATGCATTCAATCATATAAAGCAGTCTTGACAAAGAGTATTAATGCAAGTTCTAGAGCTAGATAATCATGGTGATACACTCAATAATGTAGAGAACAAATATATCATGAAAGGCCAAAAATATCTCACAAGGCTAATTTTTTGTCTAGAACTGCAGAATGAATCAAATACTCAAGCTAAATACATGCTCCATACTATAATCAAGTCATTTAATCAATGATCATGCTCATATCATATCAACTTCAGTAAATCATGCAAATTATGGGTTAGAACTTATACTTAGCATTGAAAAACAAGAGAAATCAAACAATGGGGAAATAAGAACCTAAATGCAATATTTTTGTATTTTTTCAAATTTTCCTAAATTTTTTTTTCCATTTTTCAAGATTTTAATTAATGCATACAAATTTTTTAAATATGACCTAAACTAATGCAACTACATGCAATGCAAACAAGTAATTCCCTTCCCCCATGCTTAAAACATACTTTGTCCCCAAAGTATAGTAAAAAGTAAAGAGAAGAGAAAAAAACTCACAAAACTCTAGCTATCCGGGTAATGCAGCGGGAAATCCAACGGTGGTGAAGGCTTCTTCGGGTTATCAATCTTCGGACCTGGGGTATCTAACAAACACAAAACTACCTAAAAAGCAAAAGATTATAACTGAAAAACAAAACTACTCTAAGCCTTGAGTTGCCTCCCAAGAAGCGTTTATTTAACGTCATTAGCTTGACCCTTGGAATGGGTTGACAAGATTAGACATTGTCAATGCCATTAATAACTTGTCAAAGACATGTGCACACATCTCAAAAAGACATAAATAACATAATGATAAATTAAAAATGAATAATATAACTTGCAAAGACCGTTTTAATTTATCAAACATGTGTGCCCAATTTTCATGAGATAGCATTTGTTCAAATAAATTCAACAGAAGTGGTGGCTTTAGAAAATACTTAAAATATGAATCAAAGCACTTGTCAGAATTACCACTTTTATCCAACATGAACTCCATATATTCTCCATCTTTCACCTTGTGTTGTAGACTTGGCTCCTCTTCTTGGAACTCCATAAGCTCTTGATGTGAGAAGGTGGGGAAACTAAAGCAAGGGATGTCAAGGCCTAACATAGGGTGCACCATGACAACGGGAGACTTAATAGATGCATCATGCTGATTTTCTCCCTCATGGTTGTCTACTTCATCAGCAAAGAAGTCATCATGGTCGACAAAATAGTCTTCTTCCAAAACCACAAAATCCTCAAGCAATTTACTCCACATGGGTGAAGATGACTCAGGCTCCCTAGGTTCTGTAAGAATCTCTATGCCTGCACAAACTTCCTTTGGCTCTGTGAAGATCTGCTCAACTTGCCTTATAAGTGTGACTTCATATTGGGCATCAAATTCATCCTCATAACCCACATCAAGTGTCTTAGATTGCTCCTCAACTTGCATTTGGGTGTTTGACTCATGATTGTTTAACTCCAATGTGATTCCACCACCCTTTCCACACAACTCAAAAGGACATGAGATTGTGGAATGAAAACTCGAAAAACATGACTCACAATGCTCCATGATTATAGCATCCGCCCCTTTTGAGATATCCCTGATTATATCCTCAAGAGACTTATCAACCGGTTGGGGTGGTTGAGAAGATGACTCAACCAGAAAGCTTTGATGGCTCATGAAACATAAGAAATTTCAGCATTCCTCAGGTCCCATATATAAAAGCCTCCCATTGCTCATGTAATCTGCCAATCCCCTTGTCTCAAAATTCATACCATTGATAACTCCCGTGTTTACCTCTTTATCACTATACTGTAATCCCCAAGAACCAAGTTGAAACACATGATCTTGAAATCTTAAAAAATAGTCATGGAAGTGTTCATCCTGCAGTTGTCTACAATCGAACAAAGCCATAGATTAGTAGCACGGGTGTTATGAACCGTAAGATAGGTTCACAACACCAAGAATAGCATTAAAGTAAAAACACAAATAGCGACGAGTCCCCAACAACGGTTCCAAATTTGATGAGCACTTTTACGTCGCTATAAAAGCACTATCAAAGAAATACCTAACTCCCTAACCTGAGTAAAGTGGAAGCAAGGGTCGAACCCACATAGACTCGTGTAAATGTGTTATTTCTTAAGTGCCAAGTAATTAATATGGGGGGTTTTCAGAATGATTATCTAAACTAATATGAGAGAATGAAACTAACTATGTATGCAAAAGATAATTTAAATATATGAAAAACAAACGTGTTCAACTAGTTAGATCCATCATGATATTGATTCGCTGATCATTGATTCTCTTGATTCTCTTCTCACTTGAATAATCTATTGTGGATAATGACCCTACTAAGGATTAAGATCCAAACTTCATATATAGTTGATAGAACTACCAGTCTAACAACCCTAATTAAATAATAACCTAGAAGACCTTCTAGATTCAATTAAATAACAGCATGACGATTCAAGTTATCAATAGAAACAAATACTTAGAGCAACCAGACATCTAAGTGACTTGTGAATTTATTCTCTTCTTTAACCAACTTGTCCAACCGGTACTAAATTGATTAAAGTATACTCTTGATCTAGTTAACTCCAACCGGTAATTAATCAGATTCAGTTTTAACTAGAAATTCAATTAGGTAGCTAATCTAATAAAAGCCTAGTTTAGATTCAATTAAGCACAAGGAATAATTTCTATTCAAGTTTGTTGAGAATCAATCAAATCTCACAACTACATACAAATCATGACTTCAATAACTAGGCAAACACAAAAGAAATTAGCAATGCATAATTGAATAAAAATCAATCTTACTAAGGTTCAAAGGTTCTTCCTTGAGAGAAAACCCTAGCCTCCAAAAGTTGATCAAAAGTTATGAAAAAAAAACTAACAAAGGTTTATATATGTCCTCTAAAATAACCCTCAAAAAGTTTATCATTAAGCCACTACTCGGAAGATATAACCCAAGCCCAAAAATCAAGCCCAATGATTGTTCGCGTGAAAACACCAATTGCTCGGGAGAGCAGAATTGCGCGGCTGAGCAATGTGCCATCCCGCACAATCATTCCTCAGTTGGAATTGTGCGGCATAGCCTCTGAATTGCGCGACCGAGCAATTGTCATCCCGCGCTTTTGCCTCGGTTCAGCATTGTTTTGACCCACTTAGATTTGGAATTTATACTCGGAGTAAAAAATATGAATTGTAGCTCTTTGAATTAGCTTTCCAGTGATAACAAATTCAGCTCCATCCGAGCACTATAGCTCCCAAACCAAGCATTGCAAGATAGAGGTGTCGAAACAAGAACTCCAATGCATAGCCCGGGTTTAAGCGTTCTTTTCACACAAGCTCTTGGGCGTTAGCTCTTCTAATCTTCACTTGTATCACTCTAAGCTTCCTCAAACTTCACCATAGTCCTATAAGATCCATCCCGTCCATGCTTGTTTACCTAAAGATCTGCAAAACCGAGCAAAACAAGCGCAAAACCCGAATTTCCTAGAAAACCTAAAAACCTAAGAACTAGACTAAACTAAGCTAAAACCATGCAAAATAAACATAAATGTGCATCCTAAACACTACCTAAATGCAAGCTATCAACTCTCTAGATAAGTAACTTTATCTCTAGCAGATTGAAGTTCCCTAGCTTTTCTTTCCATCTTTTCCTCAAAGCTAAGGTCATCTGGAGGATATTCAGATTTATCTTTTCCACAACCAATACCAAACTTAGCTGGATTAAACACAACACGAGTTCTTTTATCGAGTTCAGACTCCAGTTCTTCCTTTTTGAGTTTGAAAACAAGCAAATCGGTTCTAAGTTCATTATTGGTTTCAATGAGAGTCTTAATATCTTCTTTTAGCTCTTTACACTCAGTACAAGGAACAACACTAGTAACAGTGGATTCTGATAAATTTACTTCAAGATTAAGACATTTCTCTTTAGCAGTTTCTATCTCATCTTGCATTTTCAAATTATCTTCAAAAAGCTTTTTAACAAGAATGATAAGATAAGATTGTTTAACATTTTCTAATCCAGCAAGAAATTTTTCAAGAGTTACCTCTCGATCGACGTCTTCCATTTTCAGAGTCATGGCACAGATCTTCGAATCAGATTCATCATCTGAGTCAAGATCCCATGCAGCGATGTAAGCCTTCTTCTTCTCGTTCCCAGACTCATTACCTTTGGGACAACTTATAACATAGTGACCCTTTTCTTGACAGTTGTAACAGATAAAATCCTTGATCTCCTTCTTCTCATAGTTGACCTTTTCTTTTTCCTTCAAGGCCCCTTGCTTCTTGCCTCTCTTATAGAATGCCCTCATTGTCTTTGTTATGAGAGCCACATCAGAGTCTTCTTCCAATTTATAGACTCCCCTTCCAACAGTAATGTTCTCAATGGCCTTCTCCACCTTGAGAGCAATACCCTTGTCAGACCTTGAGGTACTACTTTTGATGTTCTCGTAGCGCTCGTAGTCTGTCAGCTTTCCAAAGATCTCATGAAGTGTGCATGTCTTCGTGATTGGGTTTTCTCTGAGCAAGCCTCTAGTAACAACATACTTGGGACCAAGACCATCAACAATCGTAGAGATTTTCTCCGACTGTGTGATGTCCTTTTCGATACCAAGATGATTGATGCGATTTACCAAAACCTCAAACCGAGATTGGTAAGTGGCAATGGTTTCACCCTCATTCATTTTGAAGTTATAGAACTCCTTCTTGGCTTCCTTTTGATGGCTTTCCTTCAGATTTGTACTTTCGATGAGCATTTGCTCAACAGCTTCCCATGCATCTTTAGCGGATTTGCAGTTAACCACCCTTAGTAGATCTTCAGCACCCAAGGCGTTGTTTAGCAACATTTGTGCCTTGTAGTATTTCTCCATTCCTGACCATTAAGTGTAACACCCCGATAGTTTATAAGCGATTGAGGTGCTCCCCATGTCAACAAGAGCTCTTCCTTTTCTGAGTTCGAGTGAGGACAAAGAACTCAGAAGTTAAGCGTGCAAGGGCGAGAGTAGTACCAAGATGGGTGACCTCTTGGGAAGTCCTCGCGTTGGCATGGGATAGCGCTTCTAAAGGCTTGGGCCTTACAAATGGTATCAGAGCCAGGTTTGAAACCGAGACCTCTCTCTCGCCAAGCCTTTAGAAGCGCTATCCCATGCCAACGCGAGGACTTCCCAGGAGGTCACCCATCTTGGTACTACTCTCGCTCTTGCACGCTTAACTTCTGAGTTCCTTGTCCTCACTCGAACTCAGAAAAGGAAGAGCTCTTGTTGACATGGGGAGCACCTCAATCGCTTATAAACTATCGGGGTGTTACAATAAGTTTGACCCCATTCGGATTTTTTGTCCTTCTTGGCCACAAGAATGACATAGTCTCCATCTTCAATGACTGACCAGGCTAGGTAGTCATTGCTCTTGAGCCAAGTAGCGAAGAGGATCTTCCAATGGTCATATTCTCCAACAACAAGTAGTGGAGGCTTGTTGTTTCCAATCACGACGTTGTGAGTGTTGTTGGTACTCATTTTGTATTCCTGGACTAACACACAATCTAGAGCAAACCTGCTCTGATACCAATTGTTGGATCGTGAAGCGTTAGTAACAATACAGGGAACTAGTAATGTTCCCTGAGCAGCGAAAATAGACAATAAGAACACAGAATTTATAGAGGAAACTTTCTGACCGACCAACAAGTCGTATAAAGAAAAACCTCTACCCCTGAGACTCATTCTCAGAGAATTTTCAATAGAATACTTTTATTAAGTTTCAACGATTACAAGGCAAGTCAAGTTCCATGGTAACTACGACACCAACCGAAGTTCAACCAACTAGACTTCTACAACCCTAAGCGTAAACCTAAATGGAAGTAAACTACTGACCTGAGTACACACTCACTTGTGGATTCTTCATCGGAAAAAGCCACACACTCGTACACTTGAAAAGCTCACTCTCCAAGTTCGTCGTTTTCAACCACACATAAACCGTAGCTATAACCTAGCTATTTATAAGAAATGTCAAGTCTGATCTCATACGTAATTCTTGCCTAATTACGCAGATTTTCCACTTAACAGATCCCACACTAATAGGAGAAAGTATTGTTTGTGATTTGGATCTTCAACCATGCCGAATCTTGCCAAAACCGAATGATCTCAGATATCCTAGATAAGATCGTGTGATCTTGATCTTATCCTTCCTTTGATCTCCTCAAGCAACCGCCTACAACGGTCGTATCTTCTCAAAAGATTGCTCGTTGAAGATCTGGTAACTTGCTATTAATAGAAAGTCGCGTTCCTTTCGAGACGTGCTTCCTAAATCTGTCACTCGTTTCCTCCATCATTCCTCACAATGTCCCGTCACTCGTGACCATGTACCTGTTTTCCTGAAACACTTACTTGAAGAAGCAAGTTATACCAACTAAGTTTGTTATCATCAAAACTAAGAGAAACCATGGAACAACAATTGTTCCAACAATTGGTTTCCAAGCCGCCTCGAACCTTGGCACTTATTTGGGTATACTTGTCTTCCATGACCAAGTTAAAATGGAGACCTTTGAGCCTCTTCTCGAAAAAGTTTCTAGTAGACTCAATGGTTGGAAGGGGCATTTTTTAAGCATGGCGGGAAGAGTTACTCTTGCCAAGTCGATTCTTTCTTCTATCCCGGTGTATTCCATGGCTACTGTTGTTTTGCCTAATGAGATTTGCCGAAAGATTGATGCTATCACCCGCAATTTCAATTGAGGTGGGTCGGAAAGCAGAAGAAGTCTGCACCTTGTTTGTTGGGATGAGATTTGCAAGCCAAAGTTTTGTGGGGGTCTTGGAATCCGTCCTATGTGTGACGTTAACCTTGCAATGATTGGGAAGTTGGGTTGGAGGTTCCTTACGAACCATAATACCCTTTGGAGTGAGGTTATTTGTACTAAATATGTGCGGGAATCGCTTTGTGATCGATCCAATCCATCTCATATCTAGAGAAGCCTTAAAAAGGGGTTGATAATGTCGTTATCCCGGGTGCACGCTGGATTGTGGGCACTGGAAAACAGACCCGATTCTGGCAAGACAAGTGGGTGGTCCCTTTCAAGCTGGCTGATGTTGCTCAGGGTCTGATCAATGGTGGCATGCTGGGGGCGATGGTCAGGGTTTTTTGGTCAGAGAGGGACGGTTGGAAATGGAATTTATTCTCTCATCTGCTCCCCGCGACTTATTTGATGAAAATTGCTATTGTTGCTCTTGTGAATGATGAAAGTGTTGTTGACACGATCAGCTGGGCGCCTTCTGTGTGGTAATTATACGGTTTCTTCAGCCTTCAAGTTGATCCAAGGAGAAGAGATTGATAACTGTGTTGACCGTCACATTTTTAACGTCATTTGGAGGCTGGCTATAATGAAGAGAGTTAAAATGTTCAGCTGGAAGTTGATTAAAGGTGCGGTGTTGATGAATGGAGAAAGATATAGACTCCATATTGCGTTGCAACAACCTGTGGGATTTGTGGACAAGCTGAAGAAGATTTTATACACCTGCTTAGAGACTAGGTTGAAACTAGAAGCTATTGGAATTCGGTTGCACTTCCTATAAACAGGGATGAATTCTTTAACTCTTCCTTTGCTTCCTGGATTAAGCTTAATCTTATGTGTTATACTATCTTATGTGGTGGGTGTGGAAATGGCGGAATAATGTCGTTTTTGGGAATGATGTTTTCGCAGGTAATAAGCGAGACTTCATTATGCGTCAAGTGGTGGATTACAAGGAAGCTAACAACCAAGGTATGAAGACCAGAAGTCGGATTGAGAGATACATTATTTGGGAGTGTCCTCAAGAAAACTAGATGAAGGTCAACACCGATGGTTCGGTTAAAGAGAGCGGCTTGGGGGCAGCTGGAGGAGTCATCCGTGACAGCGATGGACGCTAGCAGGTAGATTTTGTTCCTAACATTGGTATGTGCAGCGTGCCTATGGCAGAACTGTGGGGCGCTTTGCAGGGTCTTAGAATTGCTTGGAATAAGGGTTATAAGAGGATCATTCTTGAACTGGATTCACAATTAGTGATTCAGCTGCTTGAAAGATCCGTGGATCGTTCCCACCCTCTCTTCAGCCTGGTTTCTCAATGCCAAGGCTACCTTCGAAGGAATTGGCTTGTCCATATCCATCACACATTTAGAGAAGCAAATGCAGAGACGGATTTCCTAGCTTCGTTTGCCTTTTCTTTTAGATTAGGTTTTGTTGTATTGTGTGACCCGCCTCAGGGTGTTTTATCTTTAATGTCTGATGATGTAAGGGGTCGGGCTATCTCCCGCTTGAGTACTACTTAACCCGTTTTTATTATTAATAAAATGCCCCCTAGTGGGGCCGGAGAGTATTGTCTCTCCTTCTACCAAAAAAATTATTTCTAAAGTCCAACTTTATTTTAATCCAAAAGTTTATGTGAAAAGATAAATTTGGCATGCAAGAATATTTTAACTCCATTTAAATCTTTTCCCAACTATAAGTATTTTTAGGCTTTGCTACTTAATAAAAATTATTATCATGATCAAGATTATTTCCAAATGTCATGATTAACTTATTATAAAATTAGTAAAGTCTAGAATTGACATGCATGTATTTATTGCCTTATAAAAACACTTTTTATTTCCACATGCAACACATTATGTTATTTAAATAGCTTGTGCTTATGAGAAAAATTCCTTTTTTTATTAAGAAGGTTATAACAATTTTTATTTCAGCATTTTAATAAGTTCTAAGTTACATGCAATAATGAATTTCTTCCATAAAACTTTATAAAGATACATGCAAGAATGGATTTCTTCCTTAAAACTTTATAAAGATGATAGCTTGCATTTAGGTAGTGTTTAGGATGCATATTTATGTTTATTTTGCATAAGTTTTAGTTAGTTTTAGTTTAGTTTCTAGGATCTTGTGTTTTTGGGTAGTTGCGCTTGTTTTGTTCGGTTTTGCAAATCTTTAGGTAAACAAGCATGGATGGGATGGATCTTAGATGATTGTGGTGGAGTTTGATGAATCTTAGAGTGATACAAGTGAAGATTAGAAGAGTTAACGCCCAAGAGCTTGTGTGAAAAGAACGCTTAAACCCGGGCTATGCATTAGAGTTCTTGTTTCGACACCTCTATCTTGCAATGCTTGGTTTGGGAGCTATAGTGCTCGGATAAGGCTCAATTTGGTATCAATGGAAAGCTAATTCAAAAGAGCTACAGTTCATATTTTTACTCCGAGTCCAAATTCCAACTCTAAGTGGGTTAAAACAGCCTCTGAAGTGACGCTTGAATGCTGAACCGATGCAATTGCGCGGGATGACTGCTAAAAGCGCGGCCGCGCAATTCAGCACCCTATCCCGAGCAATCCCAAATGAGGGGTGATTGCGCGGGATGGCACATTGCTCAGCCACGCAATTATAAGATCCCGCGCAATCGGGAATTTCACGCAGACATCATGGGCCGACATTTGGGCTTGATTTTCGGGCCTAGGGTTATATCGTATCTGAATATAGCTTAAAGATAGATCTTTTGAGGATTATTTGGAAGACATATATAAACCTTATCTTAGTTTATTTTAAAGAACTTTTGATCAACTTTTGGAGGCTAGGGTTTTCTCTCAAGGAAGAACCTTTGAACCTTTGTAAGTTTGATTATAATTCAATTATGCATTGCTAATTGATGTTCGCATTTTTAGTATAGTTTTTGATAGGTTTTCTTTGTTTATTAGGTTTATTTTTGTTTAAGTTTAGGTTTAGTTTTGATTATTTTTAGTTAGTTTTGCATAAATCTGTGGAAATAGTGGAATCTACACTATTTTGTGAATTTCGCAGGTTTTAGCAAGGAAAGAAGCTGAATGGAGCTGAATTTGGAGCATCACAGTGAAGGACGGGAGAGTGCAAGATTTAAGAAGTCGAAGCTTAAGAGTACAAGAGGAGGTGTTGAAGAAAACAAATCCCAGGATCGTTAACGAGGCTGTGAAGGGTCGTTAACGAGGCCACGAAGAGAAAGATTTCGAGTATTATTTTTATTATTCACCGATCCTGAGCGGGAATTTATTTCCGTATCGGTTGAGTATCTTTTTAGAATCTTTATGGGTTATTAGAATATGTATTTTAGGGTTTAATATCTTTCTAGATTTTATTCCTATCTTTTAGAGATTGTTTCTATCTTTTTAGGAAAGTTTTTTATCTTTTAGCCTTTTTAGTTTTTTAGGATTTTCTAGTATAAATACCCTTCTATCTAGCATAGAAAGAGGGGGGGGGGGGGGTTGGAGAAGATTTGGAGGAAGGCCGAAAGAGAGAGAATCGGATCGGAAGTCGGTGACGAGGTTCGGTAGACGACGGTTTCCGAGGTTCGTTGATTGAGTTTGTGGTTCGGTGAATGTTTTGTTTAGTTTTCTTCTGAATCTCTGTAAGACGATATTTTTGTTATTAATTTAAGTTTGAAGTTTTGTTTCAATGTTTGTTTTTATTGAAGTTTTTAGTTTCTTAATCATGAGTAGTGAGTAGTCTATTTGACTAGGGTCGGGGTTAAGTCCGGCATAGTTGAGCATGTTTGATGAGTAAGATTGTGTGTTGAATGCCTTTTATCTTTTGTTGAGATTGTTTGTTGTGCTTAATACCGAAACGGAAGTTGAGGTAATTTGAGTTTTAACTTGATTGAAAGAGAAAGTTAGTAACTTGAAGGTTGATATTGTTTGAAAACGAAAGTTTCAAGCTTTAAATCCAAAACAAGTAATTGAGTGAGTTAGTTTATGAAAGTAGATTAATTTACTTGTTAAGTCAATGAAAGTTGATGACTCTATTTATTTAAAGGCATGATCTTATCTTCTTACGAATTCTTATGCTTGGCTATGTTGTGGTGTCCCTTATCCTAGATTTTTGTTTTAATTGAAATTATTTCTGGTAAATCTTCGTTGCTGAGTACTTGCCTCGGTACCGAATATTAATTGGAATTTAATTAGATCGTTAATTGATATTTTTGTGTTCGGTGGTTCGGTAACGATCCTGACAAGGTCGTTAACGAAGCATCTCGTGAGTGTTGTGTTTGATTTTGTTTGATTTTTATTAGATTGATAGACAAACAACCTTGCTTCCTGTGGAACGATCCTGACTCCACTGTACTCAGCGGGGTCTTGATTATAAATTTATTTGTTGTCAAGAAACCCTATCAACACTAATTTCTCTTGTGTTTGACTAGTTATTGAAAACATAGATTGCATAATATTGTGAGGTTTGATTGATTCTCATCAACTTGAATAGGTTTTATTCCCTGTGCTTAATTGAATCAGAATTATTCTAGGGTTTTGTTAGATTAGCTACCTAATAGAATTTCTAGGTTAATTTACAACTAACCTGACTAATGCCCTTTCGGGGTTGATTAGATAAAGTAGCATCTATAATTGTTTGGACCAGTTCGGGCTATTCAGTTGTAGAAGGGAATAAATCCACAAATAACTTAGATGTTTGTTTGCTCTAAGTGTTTGTTTCTATTGATAACTTGATTCGTAAAGTTGTCGTTTAATTGAATCTAGACGTTGTTTTAGGTTGTTAAATGATTAGGGTTGTTTAGACTGTTAGTTCTTTCAACTATTTATGAAGTATGGGTCATAATCCTTAGTAGGAGTATAATCCACAATAGATTATTCAAGGGAATTGAGAATCAAGAGAATCGATGATCAATAAGCATATCTATGATGGATTTAACTAGTTGAACATATTTCTCTCATATATATTTACAATCAACTTTGCATTCTTAGATAGTTTTCAATTTTACATATTAGATTAGAATTTCAATCCTTAAAACCCCCTTATTTGGTTACTTGGCACATAAGTAAAAGTATAAATACACAAGTCTATGTGGGATCGACCCTTACTTACCGCTCTACTGAGTTGGTTAAGTCAGGTTTCTTTGATAGGTATCAACGACCACCGAAAATACCTCATCAAATTTGACGTCGTTGCCGGGGACTCGTCGCTATTTGTGTTTTTACTTTTGTGCTATTCTTGGTGTTGTGAACCTATCTTACGGTTCATAACACCCGTGCTACTAATCTATGGCTTTGTTCGATTGTAGACAACTGCAGGATGAACACTTCCACGACTATTTTTCAAGATTTCAAGATCATGTGTTTCAACTTGGTGCTTGTGGATTACAGTATAGTGGTAGAGAGGTAAACATGGGAGTTATCAATGGTATGAATTTTGAGACAATGGGATTGGCAGATTACATGAGCAATGGGAGGCTTTTATATATGGGACCTGAGGAATGATGGGATTTCTTGTGTTTCATGAGCCATCAAAGCTTTTTGGTTGAGTCATCTTCCCAGCCACCCCAGCCGGTTGATACGTCTCTTGAGGATATAATCAAGGATCTCTCCATACGGGAGGATACTAGAATCATGGAGCAGTGTGAGTCATGTTCTTCAAGTTTTCATTCCACGGTCTCATGTCCTTTTGAGTTGTGTGGAAATGGTGGTGGAATCACATTGGAGTTAAACGATCATGAGTCAGACACTCAGATTCAAGTTGAGGAGCAATTTACTACACTTGATGTGAGTTATGAAGAGGAATTTGATTCCCAACATGAATTCACACCTATAAGGCAAGTTGAGCAGATCATCACAGAGCCAAATGAAGTTTGTGCTGGCGTAGATATTCTTACAAAGCCTAGGGAGCCTGAGTCATCTTCACTCACGTGGAGTAAATTGCTTGAGGGTTTTACAATTTTGGAAGAAGACTCCTTTGTCGACCATGATGACTTCTTTGTTGATGAAGTAGACAACCATGAGGGAGAAAATCAACATGATACATCTGTTAAGGCTCCCGCTGTCATGGTGCTCCCTATGTTAGGCCTTGACACCCCATGCTTGAGTTTCCTCACTTTCTCACATCAAGAGCTTATAGAGTTGCAAGATGAGGAACCAAGTCTACAACACAAGGTGGAAGATGGAGAATCTATGGAGTTCATCATCTTGGATAAAAGTGGTATTGCTGACAAGTGCTTTGATTCATACTGTAAGTATTTTCTAAAGCCACCACTTATGCTGAATTTATTTGAGCAAATGCCATTTCATGCCAACTGGGCACACATGTTTGATAAATTAAAACGGTCTTTAAATGTTATATTATGCTTAATTGATTTATCAATGTGTTACTTATGCTTTTTTGAGATGTGTGCACAGGGCTTTGACAGGTTATTAAGGGCATTGACAATGTCTAATCTTATCAAATCATGCTAAGGGTCAAGCTCAAGACATTAAACAAGTGCTTCTTGGGAGGCAACCCAAGGTTTAGAGTAGTTTTGTTTTTCAGTTATAATCTTTTGCTTTTTAGGTAGTTTTGTGTGTGTGTTAGATATCCTATGTCTGAAGATTGATAACCCGAAGAAGCCTTCACCACCACCGTCGGATTTCCCGCCGCATTACCCGGATAGCTAGTTTCTTTGTGAGTTTTTCTCTTTCCTTTTCTTTTTACTATACTTTGGGACAAAGTATGTTTTAAGCATGGGGGAAGGGATTTACTTGTTTGCATTGCATATAGTTGCATTGTTTAGTTCATGTTTCAATTTTTGCATGCATTGATTAAAATTCTGAAAAATGAAAAAAATCAGAAAAATACAAAAAATATTGCATTTAGGTTCTTATTTCCCCATTGTTTGATTCCTCTTGTGTTTCTAAGTTAAGTATAAGTTCTAACCCATGATTTGCATGATATACTGAAGTTGATATGATATAAGCATGATCATTGATTATTTACCTTGATTATAGGATGGAGCATGTGTTTAGCTTGAGTACTTGATTCATTCTGAAGTTCTAGACAAAACAAAAATAGCCTTGTGAGATATTTTTGGCCTTTCATGATTATTTGTTATCTAAATTCTTGACTGTATCACCATGATTATCTAGCTCTAGAACTTGCGTTAATACTCTTTTTCAAGGCTGCTTATGTGATTGAATGCATGACATTAAAATGATTGAGGTAATATTTCTTGTAAGCCTATTATTTCCCTTCCTACCTAACAAGATCTATGTTTTTGACACCCCTATTTCTTTTGAGCTTTAAGCCTGTTTTTATTAAGCTCCACAAAATGATTCCTAGCCTAATAAGCTTGACCCATAATCCGGGATTTAGGACTTTAGGTTATGTTTTTTTTTGTGAGTTATGTATAAATACGGGGGAGTTGAAAGAAAAGGTGGAAAAAGAGGAAATACAACTCTTGTGTGAAAAGTGAAAAAAAATGAAGATGAAAAGTCTATTGCAAAGCAAAAGTTCAGTTTAATTGTTAGTAGTCATCATAAAGCAAAGAAAGAGTTGAAAAAAAAAAAGCAAAGTGCTTAATTGTAAATGTAAGGAGTTGGTAGAGTGGAAGTTGGGAGAAGTAAGAGAAGAAAAGTGTGAAGTTTGGGTTAGAATTAGTTCTTTATTCCGGATTTAGCACCACAGGCCAAATATTATCCCTTCCAAATTTCTCTTTACATTGGCCCCATTACAAGACTTAAAAAGACCTCTTGATTTTAGTTATGTATTTGATCCTTAGCAGTGGAGATTTAGAACGCTGATGCAAGCATATGGTAGTCTAGTTTTCATGGTTGATTTTGAGTGAAACACATACCCTTAAACACTTGAGAGTTTGAGTGCAAACACAATTACCTTGGTGAGGTCTAAAATGAAAGAATGGTCTTTGCTCTATGCTTGTTATAATGCATGTTAGGAAGTCTTGGTCGGGTTTTTAATTATATGTGAAATGCTTGTTTGATTTGAGATGGATGTCAGATTGCATTTCTATGGTGTGATTTGGATTTATGTCTTGCTTGAGGACAAGCAAGGGTTAAGCATGGGGGAATTTGATAGCTTGCATTTAGGTAGTGTTTAGGATGCATATTTATGTTTATTTTGCATAAGTTTTAGTTAGTTTTAGTTGGTTTTAGTTTAGTTTCTAGGATCTTGTGTTTTCGGGTAGTTGCGCTTGTTTTGTTCGGTTTTGCAGATCTTTAGGTAAACAAGCATGGATGGGATGGATCTTAGATGATTGTGGTGGAGTTTGATGAATCTTAGAGTGATACAAGTGAAGATTAGAAGAGTTAACACCCAAGAGCTTGTGTGAAAAGCACGTTTAAACCCGGGCTATGCATTGGAGTTCTTGTTTCGACACCTCTATCTTGCAATGCTTGGTTTGGGAGCTATAGTGCTTGGATGAGGCTCAATTTGGTATCAATGGAAAGATAATTCAAAGAGCTACAATTCATATTTTTACTCCGACTCTAAATTCCAACTCTAAGTGGGTTAAAACAGCCTCTGAAGTGACGCTTGAATGTTGAACCGAAGCAATTGCGCGGGATGACTGCTAAAAGCGCGGCCGCGCAATTCAGCACCCTATCCCGAGCAATCCCAACTGAGGGGTGATTGTGCGGGATGGAACATTGCTCGGCCGCGCAATTATACGATCCCGCGCAATCGGAAATTTCACGCAGACATCACAGGCCGACATTTGGGCTTGATTTTCGGGCCTAGGGTTATATCATATTCGAGTATAGCTTAAAGATAGATCTTTTGAGGATTATTTGGAAGACATATATAAACCTTATCTTAGTTTATTTTAAAGAACTTTTGATCAACTTTTGGAGGCTAGGGTTTTCTCTCAAGGAAGAACCTTTGAACCTTTGTAAGTTTGATTTTAATTCAATTATGCATTGCTAATTTCTCTTGTGTTTGACTAGTTATTGAAATCATAGATTGCATAATATTGTGAGGTTTGATTGATTCTCATCAACTTGAATAGGTTTTATTCCCTGTGCTTAATTGAATCAGAATTATTCTAGGGTTTTGTTAGATTAGCTACCTAATAGAATTTCTAGGTTAATTTACAACTAATCTGACTAATGCCCGTTCGGGGTTGATTAGATAAAGTAGCATCTATAATTGTTTGGACCCGTTCGGGCTATTCAGTTGTAGAAGGGAATAAATCCACAAATAACTTAGATGTCTGTTTGCTCTAAGTGTTTGTTTCTATTGATAACTTGATTCGTAAAGTTGTCGTTTAATTGAATCTAGACGTTGTTTTAGGTTGTTAAATATTAGGGTTGTTTAGACTGTTAGTTCTTTCAACTATTTATGAAGTTTGGGTCATAATCCTTAGCAGGAGTATAATCCACAATAGATTATTCAAGGGAATTGAGAATCAAGAGAATCGATGATCAATAAGCATATCTATGATGGATTTAATTAGTTGAACATATTTCTCTCATATATATTTACAATCAACTTTGCATTCTTAAATAGTTTTCAATTTTGCATATTAGATTAGAATTTCAATCCTTAAAACCCCCTTATTTGGTTACTTGGCACATAAGTAAAAGCATAAATACACAAGTTTCTGTGGGATCGACCCTTACTTACCGCTCTACTGAGTTGGTTAAGTAAGGTTTCTTTGATAGGTATCAACGACCACCGAAAATACCTCATCAAAAGATACATGCAATAACTATCTAACTTAATTAAGTGAATAAAACCCTTATAAGTCTATTTTTAAATCTAGAAAGGTCACAAATGGAAAAAGACATACAAGAAGGTTTAAGTTATAAAAATCATTTAAAATACATGCGAAGACATATTTAACTTAATTAAACATATCTTATTCTTATTAAATTTACTTTATTTCAAAGTTCATATAGAATTATCCCAAAGCTTATAAAAAGACATGCAAGGAGGTTTTATTCATTAAATCTTATTTTATAAGATTCACAAGTCATTACTTTCATAAATAAAAGGATCCTTTTATAGAAAATGGAAAGAAAGTCTAGGCTTATAAATAAATAAAAATCAGAATTTATAAGTTAAAAGCCACTTTTATAATCTTAAGATTTGTTAGAATTTACCATATAACTTATAAAAATATTTTTCCTTTCAATCCCTTGCATGCATGTTATTTTCCTATAAAAATCATGTACAAGTCTATATTTTATGTATTCTGATTTTTAAAATTTAAATAAGTAGAATGGGCCTAATTTAAATACACAATAAATAAAATCAGCCCAAGAGAATATAATAAAAAGCCCAGATTTATACCCTGATCTTCTTCCTATGTTATTATTTTCACGCAGGAGCAAACCAGACAACAGGACTGAATGACGTTGGGGACGTGCAGCTGGAGCGAGGCGGCAGTGGTGGTGGTTGGTGGCTCCGGTGGGCACGCGTGACCGGGGAAGGGTGGCGCAACCAAGGGCCGGTGGTCGGAGGTCGTGTATAGGCAGAGAAATCCCCCAAAAAAATTAAAACCCCAAAAATCTAAAAAAATCAGCAAGTTTGAGAGTTTTGGGTGTGAAAGAGGGAGTTTGATTGAATTGTGAGTGCATTCTAATGCCTAAGAGACCCTTAAATAGGCACTAAGGGTGAGATGAAGAATTGTGATCATTATGATCTCAAATCTCCTCCCATGGTGATTGGGAGAGTGAGATTTTTCCCAATTAAAATAAAGTTTGAGTGGGTGGTAAATCTCTCTAGAAAAATCCCTCCATAAATCCCCACTTAATACCCCAAATGAGTTTCAATCGGACTATAATGTTGATTTTCAAAAGTGTCACTGGAAAGAATGGGTTTAAATACAAATGGGTGTGTTATAATTTTAGAAAAACTAATTAGCACAATTGGTAAAGGAGTGAGTGGAGGAGCAAGAGGTCATGGAGGGTTCAATTCCCACATCCCACCTCTTGTCTCCTTTTTATTTTTCCCCTTTCTAATTGTTTTACGGGCTTGCTAGTTGGGCCGGGCTAAGACCCATTTTCTTCTTTTTAAGAAAGAAATAGTGAATGAGCTTGAGAATAGAATTTTCGTTACATTACAAATTTATTAATTCCGTCTTTAATAAACTTATTTACCCAAATAATTATTTTATAAGAATATTATCAAATTTTTATTTTAGAAATAGATTTTGAGTGAAAAGGAAATATTATGAAATCATTTTATTTAATAATTAATTAAATATTAAGAAAATAAAATTTATTCATTTAACGGAATTAGCGGCTATTACAGTAGTTTACCCCTAAGATTCCTTCTCAAACAAAGGATTTCAATAGTTCACTACTTTATTAAGTTTCAACGATTACAAGGCAAGTCAAGTTCCTAGATAACTTCAGCGCCAACCGAAGTTCAATCAACTAGACTTCTACAACCTTAAATGTACGTAAACCTAAACAATAAAAGAACTACCAACCTGATTAATTAAACTCTCTCTCGGAATCTTCACCGGAAAGTGCCACAACCATACGAACAACACTTAAGTTCTTACTTCTCGATTGTTCGCCATCTGCAACCACATCTTTAACCCTAGCTATCCTAGCCTATTTATAGATCATCTTCCAAATCTGATCTCAATCACAACTTGCCTAAGTGTGATGATATGACATTTGGAAGATCCCGCTAAAACGGATTAAAAGAATATAAAAAGGCGGATTTGTAAGGGTACTCCTTCCAAAAAAATTTTTTGCAAAAGTACCACATATTTCTATACAAAAGTTAGATTGTATATTGTCAACCGTGTATATTATACTGTCATATTTCTATATTATCCTATCACATACGTGAAAAGGAAAAGGATAAAACACACACTATTAGATTTGTTACGAAATCTTATGTTTCCTTTTACAAGTAAAATAAAAATTATTTCGAAAATTTAGAAAGATGTCAATTTTCAAAGATGTCAATCTTAATTGAAAAGAATAATAAACATATAATATTCTTCATAAATTTTCACCGGTCCTCTAAGTTGCTTCATCTTTTCATTCTAGAGTTTTGATCTATGTTTATCTTTTCATCCTAATGCATATAAGAATATTCTAGGATGTAAAGATAAATGCACATAAAAACTCTAGGATGAAAAGATGAAGTAACTTAAAGGACTAGTGAAAGTTTAAGAAAAATATATACATGTTTATTATTGTTTTCAATTAAGATTGATATCTTTGGAGATTTAAATCTTTCTAAATTCTAGTAATATTTCTCATTTTACTTCTAAAAGGAAACATAAGATTTTGTAACAAATTTAATACTTATATCTCTTTCCTTTTTAAGTACGTGACATGATAATATAGAAGTATGCCAGTATAATATACAAGGCTGACAATATACAATCTAGCACTGGTAGATTTTGACGGAAATCTTAACAAACTAGTATATTTTAGCATATCTTTTACTTTCCTTTTATCTTTTTTTTTTCACTTTTGATTTTTCGTTTCATACATTAAAATCATAACCAATTAATTATTTTACAATATCTTTTACATTTCTTTTATCTTTTTTTTTCAATTTTTGTTTTCTATTTTAATTCCTAGTTTGTAAAACTTATTTTAGTTTAAAATTAAAAATTATTTATTTATTTTTATTTATTTTCAATAATAAAGAAAAAATTGAATTATTTTAATATTTGTCTATAATAGGAAAGGGCGTGATTTTGGGGTATTTTTGCTATATTTTTAGGCATTTGTGCTATTGTTTTGGGCATTGATATAACTTTGAAAAAACAAGGCATATTTGCAAAGTAATTTGTAAATTGGGGCATGGGGTACTAATTCCTCATATAAAAAACTTCCCAAATTGTTAACCACTTGGATATTTGCCAAAACCAATTGATCTCTGATTTCATCTTGTATCCTAATCCAAATCCTCCATATTTGATCTCAACTTTTCATAAACAATCCATGTTTAGCAGTCGAATCTTCTCCACAATCTTTCGTTCAAGGTTTGAAAATTTGTCAAATATAAAAAGTAGCGTAGCTTCTTGTAGAGGCTTTTTAGATTGTCACTCGTTTCTTTACAACGTTTCAACACTCTTGACGATGTTTTTAAATTGTTCATAAAATACTTATTTAAATAACATATTAAACCAATAAAGTTTATTATTGTCAAAACTAAAAGAAATCATTAAACAAACTAGGAAAGTTGACATTGTTAATATATATATATTAAATTAATTTCTTATAAATATAAGTCTTACTTGGAGAGCTACGCTTATAATCTACAAGACTACAACTCATACGAACTTGAGGATATAGGAGCTGCCCTAGCTAGCTAGTGCATTTATCAAAAAAATAATTGTCAAATGCAACTTTTTTCCATCAAAATGGATGAAAACGGTTGACCAAAAAAGAAGGATATAAACACTGAAGCATATATATATCGATCATAACGCATAAGTGATACAATCCATATTTTCGAGTTTGCATGCTGACTTCGTAACTTCTCTAAAGTATACTTAATTTTAATTGTTTTTGATAAAATTATAAATATGTTTGTGTACATGCATATTAAAGTTATGGAAAATTCCGGATGGTGTTTTTCAAATTTTTACTTTTTTGAATGGTACTTAGAAAAAAAACTTATTTCGCATAGTAATCTGAATTTCTATCTTAGGTTGCCTCGTGTCCCTTTTTAACCATTTTATTTAACTTCTGTTGAGATTGCTATTTAGAAACAAAAAAAAACACAAATAATAAAAAAAAAAGAACCCATTCGTCCAACTGATGGAATTCGCCAAAAATTTCAGCCTTGCCCCCCCTCAAATTTAAAAAAAAATAGCCTTTCTTCATTCTTCAAACCCAAAAATTTATTATCAAAATGACCAAAATTTTAGCATTTGGCCTGTGCTGTGGGACAATTACATGTGCAATTTAAGGCATAATCACAAGCTTGAAAATGTAATATGCTAAACAATATACTTCTAGCAGAAATTTCCATCTGATTGTATTGAGCTATATGCAGGGGCGTAGCCAGAAATGTATCATTGTAGGGGCCGACAAAATTTTCCAACATAGCTAATGTACGTTTTGAGAAAGATGTAGAAATAAAAAATACAAATTTAGACAAAAAAAGAGAACATATTTTATAAAGGAGGGACTAAAAGGCTTCAAAATAAAACTACATTAAGAAAACAAGAGTTTCTAATGACAACTTATATAATTATGAATTATGTTTCAGATTACATTTAGATTAAGAAATTAACAATGTTTCAAAATACACATAAATTAAATCTATAAATATTAAGAGCTCGTAACTAAAAAATAAAACTAAAACTAAAACCCTTGTTTCAAAGTTTTCGGGTTCAATCATATTATGAAAGTAGGATGTTTAACAAAAGATAAAAGCATTGTAACTAAATAAATGACTTGTTAATAGTAGTTTGTATACGTCCAATCTTTAAACGTTCATAACTTTTTGCTCAAATGTCAGAATTCAGCTTATAATATATCAAATCGAAGCTATGGACAAGGGGAACATATATATGGACAAAAATTTGGATTGGGGGGGCCATGGCCCCCACCCGCCCCAACATAGCTCCGCCCTTGGCTATATGATGAAAATCGTACGCTCAAACCAAAATAAGAAACAAGAATAACCTTAATTTTAGAAGATTACCGAAGTGCTTGAAGCATATCAAAAACACGGTCTTCATACGACAAACCATCATCATCCTCATCTCCAAAGAAAAAGTTGTTAGCTTTCTCAATTAAATAACTCCTTTCCGACAGCACAATTTCATCTAAATAACTCCGATCACCGTCGCCGCCTCCGCTAGCGTCCCAATTATCATCCAGAACCACCCAATTCTGACCCTCTTTATTCTTCAAACCCTCTTACGCTTCTCTTAGTGATAAATGCAATTCTACATTTTATCTCTTATCCCACCAATATTAGATGAGAAAGCTTGATAAGACCCCTGCCGATCGAGCTATGGAGATCGAAGAAAAGAACGAATGGTTTTGTTTATCCATTTTAGATTCGTGTTTGTGTTTTATTTTATTTTATTTTTTTGTTTCTAAATAGCAATCTCAATGGAAGTTAAATAAAATGGTTAAAAAGGGCACAGATCAAACTAAGATAGAAATTCGGGAGTACCACGCGGAATAAGTTTTTTTTTCTGGGTACCATCCGAAAAAACAAAAAATTAAGGGATACTATCCGAAATTTCCCTAAAGTTATTAAGCTTAAACCGGATAGAGCACCAATTTCACCACTTTTTATGTACTATTGGTCTTTTTTTATTCCACATTTTCGATGTATGAATGTTCTAACACACCTGGTTACTAGACGTGTTAATGTGTTAAGTTTTAGGGAAAATTGCATTTAACCACCCATTATTTTGCTATTGTTGCATTTAACCACCCTTTATTTTTTTTCAACACTTAACTACCCTTTATTTGACATAATGGTGCATTTAACCACCTAATTGACAGATTCCGTTTGAGATGCTGTTAACTTGGTAAATTACACTTTTGCCCTTATTTTTTATTTCTATTTACAAAAAAGTGTGTTTTAGGGATGTTGTGTGTTAAAAACACATCTTTATGTGTTAATGGCCTTCTTGAATCGGTGTTAGTGGCCTTCTTGAATTAGTGCTTGATAGCAGCTCATTTTTATGTGTTCTGAATTGTATGCCAACTGAAATTTATGTGCTTGACATCAGCTGTAAAGATGCAGCTCAAATTTATGTGCTTGCACTATATATTGTCTACTAAACAATTTTAAACAAGTCACATGATCAGCATCTGTACCAAATTGTTCTCTTCACAAAATTACAACTAGCCAGCAAGAATCTAGAATTGCTCTCTCCATAAAATTCCAGCCAGCCAGCAAGCAATATTTCACTCCTTTAACCTGCAAAAGTCCATCCTACCATAACGATTTGTAATGCCTATTTAAGCCATACCATCATATTAGTTCATAAATTAGGTAGATTTAAATAGGCATTCAACAACGAATCAACAAATTAGGAAGCGAGCACGGATTTAAATAGATAATAACGCATTCTAACGATACCTTGTGAAAAATTAAGTCCACTACCTCGTATTGAAGACAACGTAGCAACCGAGAACGGAATCGAACGCCTTTTTGAGAGATATAGGCGTCAATTGCTCCTCTACACGGACAAACAAGGGATTAAAAAGGGAAAGTTTATCTAGACCCTAAACCCTAATTTATCACTCAAACTTAAACTAGTTCACAAAATTGCCGCCTTCTTCTCTACCTAGATCGCCACCTCGACTCGATTGAGCAACTCCGCCCGATTGAGCGCTACCCTCTTCTCTCCCTGCTTCTCACTAAGTGTCGTCAATGAAAGAAGTTCGAACGCTCAAGATATTGTACGATATCTAAGGGTATTGTTTTGTAAATAGAAATAAAAAAATAAGGGCAAAAGTGTAATTTACCAAGTTAACAGCAGCTCAAACGGGATCTGTCAATTAGGTGGTTAAATGCACCATTATGTCAAATAAAAGGTGGTTAAATGCAACAATAGCAAAATAACGGGTGGTTAAATGCAATTTATATGGTCTAATACACCCTGGTAATTCTCAATATTAGTAGAATTTTACTTAAGTAGTAACTAACCTAGTCTAAATAGCATTTAATTTTAATATTTGTTTTTGATAAATTTAACATCTCAATCTCTTTATAATTAATTAACAGTTTTTTCTTAACGGTTATCAGCATCTCATTTTCTTTTAGCTATATACCCGTTTTTTTAACCACGTAAATCGGAGCTGGACAAAACATACTCTAATATCATGTTAGAATTCCGGAGGCCTTAGAATTGATTAGTAACCAGTTCTCATCCTTAGTGGATGCTCTAGGCTATCCTAAGTAGTACTTGTAGCGACCCTAATCTTTACCGATAAAAAAAAAATATTTCAAAAAAAAAATTATTTTAAAAATAAATGTATTATATTTGACGAAATCCGTAATACTTATGCTAGATATAGCCTAATTAATGAAGCTCCATTATAAAACCCGCCTATAACTACCCATCCAATTAACCATCATCACTCCACAAAAACACACAACACGACCCAAGTACAAGCATGGCGAAACCATCCCTCCTTCACGCTCTCCTGATCGTCCTCTTGGCGGCGGCCCAATTAGCCAGCCTTTCGGTGGCCCAAAACTGCGGGTGCACCGGCAACAACTGCTGCAGCCGATTCGGTTACTGCGGCACTGGGAACGACTACTGCGGGGAAGGCTGCCGCCAAGGGCCTTGTTACTCCATTGGCGGTGGCGGCAGTGGGGTGGCAGCTATCGTGACCGACGCCTTCTTTAACGGTATCAAGAATCGGTCACCCGCTAGCTGCGCTGGGAGAAACTTCTACACGCGCTCGGCGTTTCTTACAGCCGCTCGCTCCTACCCAAGATTTGGGACCACTGGGTCTGCTGAGGTCCAAAAGAGGGAGATCGCCGCCTTCTTTGCTCACGTTACCCATGAAACCGGCTGTACGTAATTAGCTAGCACTATATATATTCTCTCTCATAAAAAATTAATAATTTACTAGTTTTGAATATTCGTGGTTCCAGAACCATGGAACCGACGATTCCACATTTCCGGAAACATGGAACCGGGGATGATTCCACAGTTTCGGAACATGGAATCGGCGGTTCCCAGTTCCGGAATCGGAACCGGGACCGGCTGACCACTAGTTTCCTATTCGGTTCCGATTTTAATTTACTGTTACAGGACTGTTTCTGATTACGGTTCAGTTTTGACCCTCTACGACCGCGGTTTCAAAACTGTCACCATGGTTGCTGTTCCATAATTTTTTTTATAAATTTCGGGAACCTTCGGTTCCTAGAACTTAGAACCGAGACTGACTGATCACGGTTCCTCGATTTCAGAACCGTCGGTTTTGTTCGGTATGGTTTTAAAACTCTTAAAAGGATACTACATATATTGTTGAAATGATATGATATGCAGCCTTTTGCTACATAGAGGAAATAAATGGGGCATCAAGAAACTACTGTGACCCAAATAACAGGCAGTGGCCATGCAACCCAAGCAAGGGGTACTTCGGAAGAGGGCCCATTCAACTCTCATGGAACTACAACTACGGGCCCGCAGGCCGGGACATCGGGTTTGACGGACTCAACAACCCCGAGGCGGTGGCCAACGACCCCGTCATCTCCTTCAAGACCGCCTTGTGGTTCTGGATGAACAACGTCCACTCTATCATCACCTCGGGCCAGGGCTTCGGGCCCACAATCCGGGCCATCAACGGTGCCTTGGAATGTGACGGCAGAAACCCTAACGCCGTTAACGCCCGGGTTCAGTACTACACCCAGTACTGTCAGCAGCTGGGGGTTTCACCTGGTGGCAATCTTTACTGCTGATTTATGAAATTAGCCACCGCTAAATCAATAATTAATTAAGTAATTAAGATGCATATTTTTGGGTTTACTGAATTGTATGCATCGTAATATCTAGTGTAGCACGCAGTGATGATGTCCTTGAAATAAGGTGCTACTGAATAACGAGTCTTCTATATAAAAAGGGAAACTAAAAGAAGACTAAGAGTTATATCGTGTGGGAACCTTTATGATAATGTATGATAATAAAGACCAACATATTTCCAATATTAGTGTATCTTATTAGTATATTTGCTGTGTTTTTTTTTCATAATTCGCAAGGAATTGTATAAAAAGCTTTGTCGGTTGGCTTCCTTTTGACGATCTAGTTACCTACCGGCCACTACTAAATAATCGACCTATTATAACCTAAAAATTGTAATGGTTTTTCATAATATTACATTAGATATTCAAATGTAATGGTCTATTATCAAATGTAAGGGTACAATCTATTGTAATGATTTAGTGTAATAGGAGTTATTTAAAGCAAAGCATTTTATCACCAAATGTAATGGTTATAAAATAAGGAAATAAAGTACCACCTATTGTAATGGTTGATATAACAAATGTAACAATTGGGCTCCAAATAATTTGGCGCACAAGAAATGGCGCCTAAGTTAAAATTGGGCTCCAAAAATATACTATTGGGCTCCAAATATATTATTTGTCAAAATTAATTTTTAATCCCATGTCTTTCTATTATCTTCTTCAGATCGATAATGGAGACACGTACAACTAAAACCCTTAATCTCTCTCCCGCAGAAATCAATCTTATCCTTGAACCCTAAAAGCTTTCTTTGATCACGCCGGCCTCCCTCGTCCTATCAATCTCCTTTAGCTTCTCTGGATTCTTTCAATCGCTTTCTCTGTGTGCCGCCCGGTGAAGCTTTTCCGGTCGCCTACTTGTTCGACTGCTTTCCAGTGGCTTCTCCGCCTGCTTGTCCGACCGGTATCTTCTCCGCCTTATCCATTCTCTTTACCTTTGACAACAAATTTTAGTATTAATTATAAGTTAAGCTATGATTTTGATTAATGACCGGTAAAAAAGAAAAAAAAATGCAATGTACTGGAAGAAGTGAAGAAGACCGATGCTGCTCATGTTCTTCAAGTATGCCGTTTCTATTGTAAAAAAAACGTCTTTAATATATATTAAATCCATCAATTTGTTTGATTAGTGCATTGATTTCTCACATCACATCACATTCGTTGATTATTTGAACAAGAAAAGATGAAATCAAACGCTTTTGTCTTTTTGTCTGGAATACACACATTCTTGATTCAATTTGTCTAGTGATTGCTTTTTTTGTTCTATTGTGGGCTTAAACTGTTTAGGCAACATGTAGTTTCAGTAATTTGTCTGATTTGTAGTCCTATAATTGTAATGTTTGTTGACTTCTATTGTTATCTACTTATCTTATCAACACTAGGATCTCATACGTAAGATTTCACAGCTAATCTATATTATGAATACCTCTCTTAATCGCTTTCTAATTGTTAATTGCATTGCTCTACTTGTTTGATAATATATAGCAACTATTGGAGAGATCATGATATTGCTCTCTTCATTATGAAGCACTTGTACAAAGACATTCCTTCACAATCTCTATATACTTGTGTAACTTTATTGTTGTGCTTCTTATATAATGGACAATTTGTATTTATTGGAATGCTATTGGGTTGATTTTTCTGCAAGAAAAAACATCATTGATGAGTCAAGTAGAGCCTATGATGTACAGGGATCCAGATCACCTAGTGAAAAGGAGTGGTGCTGTTCTTGAAATCAGAGCAACAAGCATTCCATATACCTTTGCTCCTTGCATTGTGGTAAAAGCCTACTCTTAAGTTGGTTTACTTGATAATCTTTTCTCAAGTTTTCTCAAGTTGGTTAAGTGAATAATTCCTAATTGAATATTGATTATTGTTTGATTATTTTAGGTTTTCAGGAAGAGGAGCAGATTGTGAAATCCTCTCTTCTCTCCCTCTAAGTAAGCGTTTATTTGATTTTGTTGTTTGTGTGTAATTATATTCAATTAAGTTCTCTGAGATTACTTGCCTTTCTCTATTAAATTAATTTGAAGTTGTCTTTTGTCAAAAAATTTAAGCCATAATTTTGAGCTTAGAGGGAGCTTTTCTTCATACATGTTTTTTTACTTGAAGTGTTGGCTATCTCTCCATGCTTTCTATGGTCTTAGCTTACTCTTGTATTCTGTTTCATGCTTTGAGCCAATAAATTTCTAATAACATCAATATGGTATTTTTTTTTCTGTTGTTTTTTGTTTTCAATAGCAAGAAAGGGGTTTTGTGGTGCCTGTTTCTTTGTTTGTTTTTGGGTGTTGGGAATTGACTATTGTCGCATTGTCTCTCCTGATGATCAACACTAGATAGGAAAAAGAAAAGGTTACTGTTGTAAGATATGTGTTCTTTGTTGAGTCTTAGCTTCCCCTATCTAACGTCTTTTAGCAAGAGAACTAAATCTAAATGTGGACTTGCAGGTTTCAAAGGCAGCTGATAATTAGGAAAATTCAACATCAACTCAGGTTTGTGCTGTATTACATTCTGGGAATCTCAAAAATTGTGTAGTTTATCTTAAATTTTAAGTGAGATGGATGTGCTGTTTTTGGTCTACTTTATCATATTTATATCTGGATTCTAGAGTTCATAGATATTTTGGTGATTTTTCTGATAATTACTTTATCCAATGTCAGTCTTGTTGTAAATTCTATGATGCATTTTTATATTGAACATGTATATATTTCATATTTAAGTAAGTGATTTAAGTTCTTGTGTGTAGATTGATTGCCAAGTACAAGCCAATAGGCTCGCTTTGTCAGTGGTGGTACCTTAGCTTAAGAAAAATCAAGTCAAGTGGAACTTTACTAGAGCCTTTGAGGTATGTAGTCTCTTTCATAAAAATTAGACTAAATCTGGTTTAAGAGCCCTCTTATGAAAGTTGAGTGATGCTATTATTGAAATAGTTCTCCATATTTTTAAATCACATGGTTATGCTAAGTTGGATGCACACAAAACTTCTCTATAATGTAGAAAAATGATTCAATTACAAATGATGGTACATGTAGTATATAAAGATTAAAAAGAAGCAAATTGATCATATATGATAAATTTCATGAGGTTCACTGATTTGATATCATAAGCATGCATGTTGGTCTAACTTAAATCAGTTATTAGGTTTGTGATTAATAAAATCATGTAAATTCATTCATATTGCCTTACAAATTTGTCACTTCCTTTTATATATGTGTGTTTTTTTTATTACAAACTTATGTTACTTTTGAAGTTTTGATATGGTATGATTAAATTGCTTAGTTGGCTTTCAATTACTTCTCTACCTAGCTTGAAATGTTGCTTGAAATGATTGATTCTTGTTATATATTTGTACTGAAATCATGTTTCTAAATTGGAAAATTCTCTTTTTTTTTGGTAGAGTGCAATGCATCTTGATTTAAAGATACTAGGTTATGATTACATAAATGGGTAATTGGTATGAGTTTCCTCGATGGAGAGATGAATTTGAAAAAGGTTTGGATGAATACCTTGATGATGCATTTGCAACTAGGGCACAAGGAGAACAAATATCTTGTCCTTGTGAAAAGTGTTGTTATCGATATTGGTTCAGCGAAAAGAATGTTGTGAAAGATCACGTGATTTCCAATGGCTTTATTCCTAGATTAGAAAGACAACCACAATCATTTTTAAACGTTGAAGTGGGATCAGAAAATGTTGACCAAGTTTACACAAATGATGACATAGATGGATTACTTCATGATACTTTTATAAATGATCCAAATGAAGATTCGAAGACATTTTACAAGTTAGTTGAAGAGGGACAACAAGAATTATATCCGGGCTGCAAGAACTTCTCGAAGCTTTCTTTCACCATTCGATTGTTTCTTTTTAAGAGTGACAACAAGTTAAACAACACTGCCTTTAATGATTTGTTAAAGCTTTTGAGAGCAATGCAACCTGATGCAAAGCTACCATCATCTTTTCATGAGGCAAAGAGTATCTTAAAGGGGTTGGGGTTGAGTTACACGAGATTGACGCATGTCCCAACGATTGTATGCTGTATTGGGAAAATTATGCAGAGGCAACACATTGCCATGTTTGCAAATATCCTCGGTGGAAACCAGATGAGAGCACTAAGAAAAATAAAAAACCTAGGCGGATTCCATTAAAGATCTTGAGGTACTTTCCAATCAAAAAAAGGTTACAGAGATTGTTCATGTGCTCAACTACTGCAGCTGACATGACATGGCACTCGAATGGTCGACAGAATGATGGCCTTTTAAGACATCCTGCTGATGGCCAATCTTGGAAGAGTTTTGACTTGATGTTTCCTAAGTTTGCTGCTGAACCTCGCAATGTCAGGTTAGGATTAGCCACTGATGGTTTTAACCCGTTTAGCACAATGAGCATTTCTCATAGTACATGGCATGTTATATTGATGAATTATAATTTGCCTCCATGGATGTGCATGAAACCAGAATTTTTTATGCTTGCATTACTTATCCCTGGCCCTCAATCTCCCGGAAATGATATTGATATCTACATGCAACCGATGTGTGAAAGTTGCTGAAAGAAGGATTACAGGATACAAAAGTCATGATGCTCATCTTATCATGCAACATTTGCTTCCAATTGCGGTGAGGACGACATTGAATAAAGATGTTGCACTTCCCTTGATTAAATTGAGTTCGTTTTTTAGAGGAGTTTGCAGCAAGGTTATTAATCCAAATAATCTTGATCAATTACAATCTGATATTGTTCTCACTCTTTGTGAGTTTGAGAGGATCTTTCCACCTGCATTTTTTGACATTATGGTGCATTTACCTCTTCATATAGTTGAGGAAATTACGCTTAGGGGACCTGTTTGTTCACATTAGATGTACCCTATTGAAAGATATCTTCGAAAGCTAAAGTCATATGTTAGGAACAAAAGTCAGCCAGAGGGTTCAATTGCAGAAGGATACATAGCTGAGGAATGTGTGACATTTTGTGCAAGATATTTATGCAATACTACACATGCATCCAGCTCTACATCAGAGGATACTATTACTAATAATGAGAGGCCAATTGTTTTCCCGAGTTTAGGCAATCCGATAATGGGCCAAGGAAATAGGAAGGAAGCATATGGTGCTTTTAAAATTGATGTCACCACATGGGAGCAGGTGCATAGATATGTCCTATTCAATTGTGATTTGGAAGAGGTTGAGAGATATATCAGGTTAGATATAAATTTATTTTTTATTATGATATAATTATCTTAATTAAGGATACTTATAACTTTTTGTAAGAGTAAGACTTAGGTTAATTCATACTTCAATGCAGGGAACATCAACTGGTTGTGAGCCTTCAAAAGAAAAGAAAATGGGATAGTGCTCATATCCACAATAGAGACTTTATTAATTGGTTTAAGGAGAAAGTTTCTTTTGAGCTTGAGCAAGGTGAAGAAGTACCCGAACACATTAGATGGTTATCAAAGGGACCATCTTTTATTGGTAAAAAATACACCGGGTACTCAATTAATGGGTACAAGTTTCACACTATGGATCGTGATGCAAATTCTCTAACCCAAAATAATGGTGTAACTCTGACAGCATTAACTCCTAGTTTTTCTAGTAGTAAGGACCAAAATCCTATCTTGGGAGATGTCACTTACTATGGTTCAATCCAAGAAATTACTGAAATCTTCTATCATGGAGATAATAGTATCGTCTTATTTAGATGCAGATGGTTTCATCCTGAACCAGATGATTATGGCCTTGTTCGGATAAATAAAAACAAGTCCATTTATGATGATGAACCATTCATCTTCGCATCTCAAGCACATCAAGTTTACTATGTACAAGACCCAAAAAAACAAGGATCCTATTTTGTTGTCCAAAATCCACCAAGAGAACTCATTTAATGACTGCTCTGCTATCTTTTGTTAAAGCTGTTATGTTTTGTTATTTGCTGAAAGGATTATGGTCCTTGCTCAGTACGTGTTGACAGTTGCTTTTAGATTATTGTATGTTCTGTTTGTTGAATGATGTTTGATATGAATCCTTGATTATGTTGGTTATGTACTGATTTTGAGAGGTGATCTGCTAGTTATGTAAAAAACATAAAAATATTGTAATGAAAAATCCTTTGTTTAGTTTTGGTGTTGGATACATTGTGTTTTAACTATTGATTGCTTTAAATTCTAATCGCTAGTTCATTATGAATTGTATTTTAAGTTAATACTCTTCATACATTTCATAAAGTGAAATACCATAAAATATTATTGATCCCAGCTATAATGTAGTGTCATAACTGGTTGATTGACTTTATAGTGTTATCATCATCGTTTTCTTTGTAAGAAAATTGGCTTTAAACCAGCATCAAACATGATTTTATGGTCATAGCTGGTTAACTAGCTTTTTAGTGTCATCAACATTTTGCTTCAAATTTGGCATGTCATTATCAACTTAATTTGTTTTCTTACTAGTCTGTATCCAAGTATACTGTCATAACATCTTAGTTATGTGCTGGCTTTTCTTTTCATTTACATCTATTTCCTAGATGCAAAGACCAGATATAAATTTATTATTTTAGTTAGTGTTTATGTTTATACTATTCTATTTTTAAAGTTTGTTTTCTTAGGTTTGCAAATGAGGAAGGCAAAATCTCAAGATGTTATGACAGATTATGAAATACAAAGGCTAAATAAACTAAAACAAAATGCATCTCGGATGAAAGCAGCGGGGTTAGGTACTTTGGCAAATAAAATTCTGGTTTCAAAGTATGAGGAGGCTACAAACAAAATAGGGGCAGACCAAGTGGTTTCAGAAGACATGTCGACTGAAGATGGAGAATATTTCCCTAATCAAGTAGAAGATCATGAAGAAGAGTATTTTGTACCCAATGCAAAAAAGGTAAGAAAGATATACACTATTAGAAAAATATGTTACTTAGTTTTCTATTTATTATAACTAAAATAAAATATTGTACTTTTTAGGCTCCAAGAAAGGAAAACATGTCAAAAAAAACTAAAAAAAGACAGCCATTACAACAAACACTCCCAATGGCTGAATTTGCAATGGAAAGGAAAAGAAAGCGATTGGCTCAACACTTGCATGTACATCAGCAACAAGTACAAGTACAAACATCACAACCAACCAATAGTTCTCAACAGCAAACACCAAGATAGCAACTCCAAAAGCCACACCACTTGCCATCTCAGGTTAGTAGCCAGCCCCAAGCACCAAGACATCAACACCAAAACCCAGAACACCTTCTATCTCAGGTTAGTAGCCAACCCCAAGCACTAAGACAACACCACCGAATCCCACAGCATGCCTTGTCAATGTAAGAACCTCGAATATCTTATAACCTCGGTATATATAGTTTCCTTTCTATAAAGTTTCGGGACGAAACTTTCTTAAGGGGGGTAGTATGTAATATCCGTATTCGTTTTAGGTCCCGTAAGTCGGAAACGGGTTCCTTTGCTCACAAGCATTTGAGTTTCTTGATCCGCAAGTAAACTCGTAAACAAACTAATTAGTAATCCGTAACCGATTATCTACCCAATTTGGTAGCTTTGTTAGGTACTCAAATATTAGATTATGGTCAAATTAAATTCTATCTAAATTAGTTAAATCAAGAGCCAATTCTCAGGTTGTAAGCTTCGTGTAACAAATGCACACCAAAAAAAAAAATCTATCAAAAACCCGATTAAGATATATCCAAATCTTAATTACTTGATTAACCCTTATTTCAACAAACCCATATCTTTTAACCATACAAAATCTGATCTTTTAGGAAATCTGATCTCTGATCTCAGCAATTGAAGAACCTTATAAACCGAGACTCTTTCCGCCTTCCTTTTCTCATTCAAGCACCGCACCATATCTAACTCTCTATTCAGCGTAAAACCGATTTCTTTGCGCGGTCGACGACAACTTCGTACTCCTAAACCACCACTGTTTTTCCGGTTAGGACGGGGCCATTGTAGAGCCGAGAGAGAGAGCTGTCGGAGTCCACCATAGCCGCCACCGTCAAGACGACCGCCGGTGAGGTCTCTTCTCCTCTGTTTTTTTTTCTTTCTTTTCTCGTCTGGGTTAGGGGGCTTCGGGGTGTGGTCGACGAGAGGGGTCGGATCCTCAAACTGATCGTCGCCGTCAAGGCCGGCCAGGGGAAGCTCTGCTCGCGGATTCCAGTCGCCGGCGACAGTGGACAGGGGCGGCGGGAGCACGGCTCTTCTTCGACACTGTCGGACGAGAAGGAGGGGAGCGAACCAGTCGACGAGGTTGCTCGCGTTGCTCGTTCGCTGATGTCGCCGGCGGTGAGTGAGGACGCGCGAGGATGAAGACGGGGGCCAGGAAGAAGGTTGCCGCCGGTGGAGTCGGGTGGGGGAGGCGAACCAGAGGCAGAGGTCTCAAATTTGGGTTGGAGAAGAAAGGGGGTGGGCCCCACTCTGAAAGTCAAACCTCCTTTCCCGTTCAACAAAAGGAATTGAGGGAGGACGGGCCGATGCTCGGATTTGCCAAAAGAAAAAAAAGAAAGAAAGGATTGGGCCAGAAATTGGGGAGTGAGACGGGCTCGTTTAGTTGGCCCAATATCGGATTTGCTTACAATTCTTTTTATATATTGGGCTGGGAGATGGGTTCCGTATTGGGCTAACTTGTTCCTTATGGTTAATATTGTTAGTGGGTTTGGGTGAATTAGATTGTTAGTTTTGGGTAAATTTTATAAGGGTTTAATTAGCACATGTTAACATTTATTAATTAGAATTTTCGTAATAAAAGCTAGGTATACCGGCTTGTATTTAAGTTAATTTTTCCCTTCCTAATTCTTTAGGGAATCGTTCCGTTTGTGATCGTAGTTCCGTCTTTCCGAGGATCCTTCGTTCGAGGTAAGTCGTTTTTCGACTTGCTCGGTTCTTTTCTCCCTTGTTAGATTGCGTATTGATATTGTAGGGCGGGTTTTGGGAACTAGTCCCGAAATACCTTTTAAATTGATTTGAACTCCTTGTGTGTGGTGTGCGTTAATGATTTTAAAATGTGTTTATCGGAAATTATTTTGAAACGTTTTCTCTGTGTTGGTACCGTTTCCAACACGGCCCATTGTAGCTGGTGTTGAGGAAGAGTTGGCTACTTTGACCCGTGTGACTGGGAAAATCGTACCCCTTCAAACGAAAATTATTATCTGTGTGTTTTTGGCAAGCGCTCCAGTGGAGGCTTAGCCGGAGTTAGAAGGGAGATTGGGAAGTGGAGTGGGAGGGCCTGCCTCTGCACTCGGCGCGGTGATGAGCGCCTTGGAAGTCGGACCGTGGACAAAGGAAGAAGTGCATTGCTGTGTGATTGTGAATGCGTATGTGACTTGTGTGACTGATATAACTAATTTAGGTATTGGCCTTTAGAGTTATGATTGCGGTTGTGGAATTGTTTGCTGACTATAGATAAACGATTTTAAAGCGTTCTACAGTTTCCATATTCTTTCTAGCTTGGTAGATTAGACGCTGACCCTTCGGGGAACATTTTTCAGTTCCAGGTATGAATCAGGGAGCCGTGCAGGAACCGAGGCAAGATGGCGGGCCGGAGCGGTAAAGAGCGCGTGTCATAGTGGGATTGGTTTATATTAGTTATTTATATTAGTTAGAATATTGATTTTAATATTTGTTAGACAGAGTGGTATTTTGTTTCAGTTATTGTCTTTTGGATCAGATAGTTCAGTTTCAGTAGGCGTTATGACGTATTTGATTATTTATAATTTTCGGGGATTCATGCATAATTACATTTTTCTAAGTTTTATTAAATAAAGGTTGGATATTTTATTATGTTTTTCTCGTCGTGCCCGAGTTGTAAGGTCCTACAGTGTAGTTGTCAACCTAATAAATAGTACCTTGTAAGGTCTATTCCCTAATAGCGCCTCGACGGAAGTCGGGGTGTTACAAATTGGTATCAGAGCCAGGTTGACAACAGGGCACATGGAACTGACAACAAAGAGTACCCGAGGTCCAACTTAAAACCAAAACCGGCCGGTGTTTTCAAATGTTTTTACTGGGGTAGACATGTTGCATATAGGGGGTAGGTGACACGTCACGACTCCGCCCCATCAGCCGAAGAACCTCACGTAGAATAGTAAGAATTAGATTAAAAAAATAGATTGTTTAAGTTTTGACTGTGGGACTTTCTATTATAGATGGCCCCACCAACCAGAGCTAGAGCTGCTGCAGCTAACGGAAGAGGCCGCAGAAGAGGCCGTGGTAGAGGCCGAGTAGGAGGTCGTGGCAGGGGTGGAGGAGAGGCCCCTATAGCTGCTGAGCCAGAAGTACAACAGGATAACCATCAGGAGGAGGTTGCTGAGAGTCAGGATGTGGCTGCTGCCGTTCATCGAGCGGACAATGCCTCTGTCGCTAGAGGAGGTCTCCCAGCAAACGGGGCTCAGGTGGGAGGAGGAGTACCACCAGCCGGATTGGCCCCAGAGGTGACTGCTGCGATTCAGCTGTTATTGCAGACGTTGATGGGTGCGGGAGCTGCACCGAATCTGAACGCAGCTGCGGGGCAACAAGGAGCTGAGAGGAGGGCACCTGGACCAGATTCTATTTTGGCTGCCCAGCTGGGAGCAGCGCCAGCTTCTGGAGGACCAATGATAGCTGATCAGGTGGTCGAACCGAGGAGACAGTATCGTGAGCCTCAGCCTGATAAGTGGCTCGCGGAGTTTAGGAAGACTGGAGTACCGAACTTTGCTGGAGCTCAGGGTTCTGACGTAGAGCAGTGGCTGAGGAGGGTGAAATCTGCGTTGGATTCTATTAAGGCACCGGAGGAGCGGAAGATGTCTTTAGTACAAAGTCTGCTACAGGAGAGCGCTTTTGACTGGTGGGAGCTGTGTAGGGACCACCGGACTGAGGTTACCTTCGAGGAGTTTGAGAGACAGATTCGAGATCAGTATTGTCCTCCGATGGTGAGGGCGGCTCGGGAGGCTGCTTTTCGGGATGCTGGACCCGAAAATATCACAGTATCTGAGACTATTCTGAAGTTTCAGCAGGAGTTGGCAGCAGTGCCAAATGCTGCCCCGACTGAGGAGCTGAAGATTGCAACCTTTCTGAAAAGGTTGCAACCGCATCTACGTGCTTATGTGTCTGGTCTCCGACTTACGACATTGGCAGACGTTCAACAGTCTGTTTTGGCTTATGCTATGGCCACGACCCGACAGAGTCAGCTGGAGGTGCATACCACGGGGAGCAAGAGGCAGAAGTTGTCTGCCCCGGAAGAATCTAGGAGAGATAGTCGTCCCGACTCTTCTCAGCCGCAACGATCAGGGTTTCAGCCACAGGGTCGTCAGGACCATCGTCGTCAGAATCAGTCCACTGGAGGGCAGAGAGAGTGCTTCAACTGTGGAAGTACTGCTCATTTGAGGAGTCAGTGTCCGAAGCCAGTCAGGAGTTGCTTCAGTTGTGGGAAGCCTGGCCATTTGAAGCAGTATTGTACTGTGGGGGCACCTTCACAGGGATCTTCACCGGGAACGGTGAATCAGATGCCTCGTCGTCAGCCTCAGCAGTTTCAGCAGACACCGAGTCAGGGCAGAGGACGCAGCGCAGGAGTTAGCAACACCGGGGGCAATCAACCCCGAGTGTTTGAGATGAGGAGGGCAGATGCCCTATACGCGTCGACTGCTACAGGTACGATTTGGATTCAATCTAGACCTGTGCACATACTGTTTGATACGGGTGCTACCCATTCTTTTATGTCTTCTGCTTGCGTGGCTAGACTAGGGCTGACTTGCACTGAGGGGGTATCTTTTGTTGTGGGACTGCCTGACGGTAGTAAAGTAAGAGGGAATAAGGAGATTTTACAGTGCCCTATTAGAATAGGGAATAGAGATTGGTATGCAGATTTTATAGTAATGCAGTTGTCGCCGGATGATGACGTGATTCTGGGGATGGACTGGATGAGGCGTTATCGAGCGGTTTTGGATACACACAGAGGTACGGCTACAGTAACCGCAGATGAAGGGACCAGACATGTGTGTCAGGAGGTAGAGCAGGAGGGGACCGGATCGGTGATTAGTATGGTGAAGGCCGCCAAGTTGCTCAATGACGGATGTGTAGGATATTGGTGTTATGTTCTTCAGGGGGACAAGGCAGAACCGCATATTCGGGACATACCAGTAGTGTGCGAGTTTGAGGACGTTTTTCCTGAGGAACTTCCAGGATTACCTCCTCAGCGAGAGGTGGATTTTGGGATTGAGTTGGAGCCGGGCAGTAGGCCGATTTCGAGAGCCCCATATCGCATGGCCCCGATGGAGATGCAGGAGCTGAAGGCACAATTGGAGGAACTGTTGGAGAAGGGTTACGTACGACCGAGTGCGTCGCCATGGGGAGCTCCAGTTCTGTTTGTGAAGAAGAAGGATGGTTCTCTCCGTTTGTGTATCGATTATCGGGAGTTGAACCGCGTTACCATCAAGAACAAGTATCCGCTGCCGCGTATTGATGATTTGTTGGATCAGTTGCAGGGGGCTACTGTGTTCTCCAAAGTGGATTTGAGGTCAGGTTATCACCAGTTGAGGATTCGGGAGGAAGATATACCTAAGACGGCTTTCCGAACGAGGTATGGACATTATGAGTTTGTAGTAATGCCGTTCGGACTGACGAATGCACCCGCTGTGTTTATGGAGTTGATGAACCGGGTGTTTATAGACTACTTGGACAGATTTGTAGTAGTATTCATCGACGACATTCTGATCTACTCTCGAAGTAAGGAGGAGCACGCCGAGCATCTTAGGCTGGTGTTGGGAGTATTGAGGCAGCATCAATTGTTTGCTAAGCTGTCCAAGTGTGAGTTTTGGTTGCCTGAAGTTGCCTTTCTAGGGCATGTCGTATCTGCTCAGGGAGTTATGGTAGATCCTGCAAAGATTGAAGCTGTAAAGGCATGGGAACCTCCGAAGAATGTGAAGGAGGTGCGGAGTTTTCTAGGATTGGCAGGATATTACAGAAGGTTTGTGGAAGGGTTTTCTCGGATAGCCCAACCACTTACCAATTTGCTAAAGAAGACTACTCGTTTTGAGTGGAATGAAGCTTGTCAGCGAAGTTTTGACGAGCTGAAGAGGAGGTTAACTTCGGCTCCTATATTAGCTCTTCCTCAAGGGAATGAGGATTTTGTGATTTACAGTGACGCTTCTAAGATAGGTCTGGGATGTGTGCTGATGCAGAGGGATAGAGTGATTGCTTATGCTTCTAGACAGTTGAAGCCGAACGAGCAGAATTATCCTACTCATGATTTGGAGTTGGCAGCTGTGGTACACGCTCTGAAGATTTGGCGTCATTACTTGTATGGGAGTACCTGCAAAGTGATGACAGATCACAAGAGTCTCAAGTATATCTTCACTCAGAGGGAGTTGAATATGCGACAGAGGAGATGGTTGGAGTTACGGAAATATTACGACCTTGAGATTCTGTACCACCCAGGGAAAGCGAATGTAGTCGCTGATGCCCTTAGCAGAAAGACGCCTCAGGAGAGTATGTTGGCTCATCTGACGGCTCAGCCGGAGTTACAGAGAGAGCTGATGAGGTACGGAATTGAAGTGCAGATTCAGCGTTATCAGGGTAGTCTGAAAACCCTAGAATGTCGGCCGTCTTTACTTGAGGAAGTAAGACAGAAGCAAGAAGATTGCCCGATGATTCAGGATTTGAGGCAGAGATTGAGCCGTGGAGAGGCACCCGACTTCGCAGATGGTATTTTGTGTTTACGTGGTCGGATTTGTGTGCCTCGAGATGCAGAGTTGAGGCAGAAGATTTTGCAAGAGGCTCATGCTACACCTTACTCAATCCAACCCGGGGCGAGTAAGATGTACAAGGATTTGCGACAGTTTTATTGGTGGGATGGCATGAAGCCGGATGTAGCGAGATTCGTCGCTAAATGTCAGGTCTGCCAGCAGGTGAAGATCGAGCATCAGAGACCTGGAGGAATGCTTCAGTCACTTCCTATTCCAGAATGGAAATGGGAGGACATCTCCATGGATTTTGTCACCGGTTTGAGACTCAGCAGAGGCCATGATGCCATCTGGGTGGTGGTGGATAGGCTGACGAAGACTGCTCGCTTTTTGCCTATCAGGGAGACATGGCAAGTGAGCAAATTAGTGGAGGTGTTCATTAATCAGATAGTTAGGCTGCACGGAGTGCCTAAGTCGATTGTGTCGGACCGAGATGGGCGTTTCACTTCCAGATATTGGCAGCAAGTACATGAGGCATTGGGGACGAGATTACACTTCACGACTGCTTACCATCTGCAGTCAGACGGTCAGACAGAGAGGACGATTCAGACTCTAGAGGACATGCTGAGGTCCTGCGTATTAGACTGGGGAGGTCAGTGGTCGGATCACTTAGCTTTGGTAGAGTTTGCCTATAATAACAGCTGGCATTCGTCGATTCAGATGGCTCCTTATGAGGCCTTATATGGTCGGAAGTGTAGGACACCGCTCTGTTGGGATGATCCCTCGGATGTAGTAGGAGAGAGGCCACAGATGATTGAGGAGACGATCGGGAAAGTGGCCTTAATCAGAGAGAGAATGTTAGCTGCTCAGAGTCGCCAGAAGTCCTATGCAGACAAGAGGCGTAGACCGTTGGAGTTTGAGGTCGGAGCCCATGTTTGGCTGAGAGTATCGCCTACCCGCGGGGTGAGGAGATTCGGGGTAAAAGGAAAGCTGAGCCCCTGATATATCGGTCCGTTCGAGATTCTGGAGAGAGTAGGCGAGGTGGCTTACAGGTTAGCGTTGCCGCCTGCTTTGGAAGGAGTACACCCTGTATTCCATGTTTCACAGCTGAGACAGTATGTCCCGGATCCTATTCACAGACTGAATTATGAAGATTTAGTGGTAGAACCAGATCACACTTTCCGGGAACAACCGCTGAAGATTTTAGATCGACGAATGAAGAAGCTGCGGAACAAGGAGATTCCTCTGGTGTTGATTCAGTGGTCTCGACGGGGAGTCGAGGAGGCCACTTGGGAGACAGAGTCTAGGATGAGTGAAAGCTATCCGGAGATCTACCCGGGTTTAGTAGAGGCATTTGAGGGAAAGGTTAGCAATTAGTTTGTTTATTTTCGTATTCGATGTTTGCTTCGTGATCCTTGTTTGCTTGACTTGTTGTTTGACTGTTTAATTTTTGTTTGACGTGTGCGTATTTTGACGACCAATATTGAGTAGTATTACTGTCATCAATCAATTCTGGTTCGAGGACGAACCTCTTTAAGGGGGGGAGGTTTGTAAGAACCTCAAATATCTTATAACCTCGGTATATATAGTTTCCTTTCTATAAAGTTTCGGGACGAAACTTTCTTAAGGGGGGTAGTATGTAATATCCGTATTCGTTTTAGGTCCCGTAAGTCGGAAACGGGTTCCTTTGCTCACAAGCATTTGTGTTTCTTGATCCGCAAGTAAACTCGTAAACAAACTAATTAGTAATCCGTAACCAATTATCTACCCAATTTGGTAGCTTTGTTAGGTACTCAAATATTAGATTATGGTCAAATTAAATTCTATCTAAATTAGTTAAATCAAGAGCCAATTCTCAGGTTGTAAGCTTCGTGTAACAAATGCACACCAAAAAAAAAATCTATCAAAAACCCGATTAAGATATATCCAAATCTTAATTACTTGATTAACCCTTATTTCAACAAACCCATATCTTTTAACCATACAAAATCTGATCTCTTAGGAAATCTGATCTCTGATCTCAGCAATTGAAGAACCTTATAAACCGAGACTCTTTCCGCCTTCCTTTTCTCATTCAAGCACCGCACCATATCTAACTCTCTATTCAGCGTAAAACCGATTTCTTTGCGCGGTCGACGACAACTTCGTACTCCTAAACCACCACTGTTTTTCCGGTTAGGACGGGGCCATTGTAGAGCCGAGAGAGAGAGAGATGTCGGAGTCCACCATAGCCGCCATCGTCAAGACGACCGCGGATGAGGTCTCTTCTCCTCTGTTTTTTTTCTTTCTTTTCTCGTCTGGGTTAGGGGGCTTCGGGGTGTGGTCGACGAGAGGGGTCGGATCCTCAAACTGATCGTCGCCGTCAAGGCCGGCCAGGGGAAGCTCTGCTCGCGGATTCCAGTCGCCAGCGATAGTGGACAAGGGCGGCGGGAGCACGGCTCTTCTTCGACACTGTCGGACGAGAAGGAGGGGAGCGAACCAGTCAACGAGGTTGCTCGCGTTGCTCGTTCGCTGATGTCGCCGGCGGTGAGCGAGGACGCGCGAGGTTGAAGACGGGGGCCAGGAAGAAGGTTGCCGCCGGTGGAGTCGGGTGGGGGAGGCGAACCAGAGGCAGAGGTCTCAAATTTGGGTTGGAGAAGAAAGGGGGTGGGCCCCACTCTGAAAGTCAAACCTCCTTGCCCGTTCAACAAAAGGAATTGAGGGGGGACGGGCCGATGCTCGGCCTAGTTTGCCAAAAGAAAAAAAAGAAAGAAAGGATTGGGCCAGAAATTGGGGAGTGAGACGGGCTCGTTTAGTTGGCCCAATATCGGATTTGCTTACAATTCTTTTTATATATTGGGCTGGGAGATGGGTTCCGTATTGGGCTAACTTGTTCCTTATGGTTAATATTGTTAGTGGGTTTGGGTGAATTAGATTGTTAGTTTTGGGTAAATTTTATAAGGGTTTAATTAGCACATGTTAACATTTATTAATTAGAATTTTCGTAATAAAATCTAGGTATACCGGCTTGTATTTAAGTTAATTTTTCCCTTCCTAATTCTTTAGGGAATCGTTCCGTTTGTGATCGTAGTTCCGTCTTTCCGAGGATCCTTCGTTCGAGGTAAGTCGTTTTTCGACTTGCTCGGTTCTTTTCTCCCTTGTTAGATTGCGTATTGATATTGTAGGGCGGGTTTTGGGAACTAGTCCCGAAATACCTTTTAAATTGATTTGAACTCCTTGTGTGTGGTGTGCGTTAATGATTTTAAAATGTGTTTATCGGAAATTATTTTGAAACGTTTTCTCTGTGTTGGTACCGTTTCCAACACGGCCCATTGTAGCTGGTGTTGAGGAAGAGTTGGCTACTTTGACCCGTGTGACTGGGAAAATCGTACCCCTTCAAACGAAAATTATTATCTGTGTGTTTTTGGCAAGCGCTCCAGTGGAGGCTTAGCCGGAGTTAGAAGGGAGATTGGGAAGTGGAGTGGGAGGGCCTGCCTCTGCACTCGGCGTGGTGATGAGCGCCTTGGAAGTCGGACCGTGGACAAAGGAAGAAGTGCATTGCTGTGTGATTGTGAATGCGTATGTGACTTGTGTGACTGATATAACTAATTTAGGTATTGGCCTTTAGAGTTATGATTGCGGTTGTGGAATTGTTTGCTGACTATAGATAAACGATTTTAAAGCGTTCTACAGTTTCCATATTCTTTCTAGCTTGGTAGATTAGACGCTGACCCTTCGGGGAACATTTTTCAGTTCCAGGTATGAATCAGGGAGCCGTGCAGGAACCGAGGCAAGATGGCGGGCCGGAGCGGTAAAGAGCGCGTGTCATAGTGGGATTGGTTTATATTAGTTATTTATATTAGTTAGAATATTGATTTTAATATTTGTTAGACAGAGTGGTATTTTGTTTCAGTTATTGTCTTTTGGATCAGATAGTTCAGTTTCAGTAGGCGTTATGACGTATTTGATTATTTATAATTTTCGGGGATTCATGCATAATTACATTTTTCTAAGTTTTATTAAATAAAGGTTGGATATTTTATTATGTTTTTCTCGTCGTGCCCGAGTTGTAAGGTCCTACAGTGTAGTTGTCAACCTAATAAATAGTACCTTGTAAGGTCTATTCCCTAATAGCGCCTCGACGGAAGTCGGGGTGTTACAGTCAAGCAAGAAAATGGTGCAGGAGCCAAGTCACAAACCAAAAAAATTACCTCGTAATCAAGTGTGCACTCCTGGGTCATTGGAAGTGTATAAAAAATTAAGACAAAAGCAACTAGAGCGAAATGTTGGGCATCTTCCAAGTGTTGGATTGTCTCCAACAACTTTTTTAGGTGATGAAGTTGATGAAGGTTTGTTCAATCTAACTCCACATGATCAAGTTGTACAACGCTCTCCAATAAGATCAAATTCCAATCATGAGGTGCATGTTGGGTGTGATACCAACTCCTCTGCTGAAGTGGCAGTGCATAATCAAGCTGAAATGGGGATTGATTTCCATGTAGATAACAATGATGATATAGTGCAAGGTAACTGCTTTTATGATTTATTTTCTCTAAAATGATATTTGTGATTTTTATGACTTGTCAATGTCTTTTCCTTCAATCTTCAAATCATTATAGCTTATTTTCAGATTTTGAAGATTCTGTATTTGCCCTTTATTATAATTTCAGCCACTGAAAAAAAGAAGCATCGAGGACCAACGCTTATGGCAAAAGTGCATCATCGTAAACCTGAAGAGCGTCAGGTCATCATCTTAAATGAAAATGGCCACCCAATTGGTCCGTCTGACAAAGTTGTTGTTGAATTTGCTAACTTTCTAGGAACAATAGCAAAAGATCTTGAACTAGCTCCCTTAAATATTCTTGATTGGAAGTATATGCAAACGAAGGAGGATATTTGGAGTTATGTCAAGGTATATGTAAATTCTATACCTCTACATTTATATGTCAATAATTGCTATCAATATTAATAAATTTATATTGTGATTTGTAGGAGAGATACATCATTCCAGAAGAAGGAATGGATCATGTCTTGAAATCCGTCAATGCGATTTGGGTTGTTTATAAATCAAGGATGAAGAGTAAACACTACAAGGCATATGAAACTAATGAAGAGAGATGGGCTAACCGTCCATCCACAATTCCAGATTATCAATTCAAAGATCTCTTAGATTATTGGGATAGTCCTGCCGCGAAGGTATTTCATTGTTGATTCTGTTTTTATGATGGATTCCATGCTCAGTTTTATCACTTTCTGATTTTTGCAAATATATATATAGGAAACTACTAGTAAAAATGCAGCCAATCGTCAAAAGCATAAAGATGTGCACACTTTAGGTCCTGTCTCACTTGCAAGATTGCGTCATAAGTTGGTAGTTTTATTGAACTTTATGGTTCTTCTCGTATATTATTTTATTTTTGTGCTTAAGTAATTTTTTTTCATTGTTGATTTTGTTTTTATGATGGATTCCATGCTTAGTTTTATCACTTTTTATTGATTGATTGCTAACTCTTGGTGGTTAAAGTGTATACTCTGAAGTGTTTATGTGATTAGAAAGTGGCTTGTCTACCTCTTGGTGGTTGACTGGCTCTTGTTGGATTGATTGCCGACTTAATTTTATCGCTTTTTATTGATTGATTGCTGACACTTGATTGATTGTTCATGCTCTTGATGTAGAATTGATATTGCCTATGCTGATTTTTTAAGCTATATTTTTGATTTTGTTGAAGTTGTAGCTCAATGCCCACTTCCATAAATTTGTCTCAGACTGCTTTAATTTGTTGATGTTGTTTTCTAGCTGGTTTGCTTATATTATTTATGTTAACTCCTTGATGTTGTGCTTAATTAGTTCTTTTTTGTTCTAATTCGACTATCTATATTTTCTTATTAGACACAAAAGAATCCAAACAAAGAACCTCCACCACAATCAATGGTCTATAAAGAATCCAGGAAAAGAGATTCTACACGATTCTACAAGACAGATGGTTACAAGGCTATGGAAAACATTGTATGGCAATTTATATTTCAGTCTAATCATTTTGAATTGTTTGATTACATCTTTCAAGTAGAAGAAGGTATTACTAATAGTGATATTTTCTTTATGTAGGAGAAACTTGATAAATTACAATTAGAAATTGAAAGTGAGGAGAAAACCAGTAATGTAGACCCTTTGTGTGAAGTCATTGGCAAGAAGAGTATAAAGCGGGGATTTCTTCAAGGCCGAGGAGCAACAATGTCTAAGTCGAAAGACAAGGAGAAGAAAGGAGGTTACATACTTGACCAAGAATTCTTTCAAAACATGAAAGCGGAATGGACAGCGGAAATAACTACACAGCTGGCATCAAAAATATTGTCTCAATTGCAAGCATCTAATCCTCATATAAATCTGGTCATCCCAGATTTTACATCACCAACAAATTCAAATCAAGGAATTGAGGATCAGAATTTACAAAATCTAGTTGGAAATCATCCAACACCACAGGTATGTACAAAGGTTTTTTCCTTGTTTTTGTCATTGAATAGTATATATACCAACTAGACAAAGAAGTTGGATATATATTGATTAGTTTTATTTTAATCAATATTAGCAGATGAGTGAAGATGATGAAAGTTGAAGCTACAAATATCATCCAAGTACCACAATGGACTCAACTATTTTGGTGCAAGCATAATGTAAATGGCATGACTTGTTGGCATGGACCATATTATGTAGGTGCATTTTGATATATATATATAGATGCATGCGTGTAAGAGCTAGTTATAGCTAGGTAATTATACTTAATTACTACATGTATGTACTTGAATACATATATTTTGGTACTATATATGTATCCTTTTGGATATTAACTTATAGTATTAATATGAAGTTTAATTTTAACCATATTTACCTTCTTGAATGTATATTTTGTTATAGTTGAATGTACATGTATGTAATTATATATATATATATATATATCTGATTAATGTAATGGAAGAATATTGTTCCAATTGTAATATTTAGTTATCTAATGCAATGGTTGTATTATGTAATGGATTTTATCTAATGCAATGGCTGTATTATGTAATGGATTTTATCTAATGCAATGGTTGTATAATGTAATGGATTTTTTATCTACTGTAATGGTTTTTGAGAAGGTTAGTAAAATGTTACATTAGGTTAAACAACCATTGCAATAGGGCTAATGCAAGGGCATCTGATGTAACCATGTGTAAAGCATTACAATAGGCCTATTGTAATGGTTATTGGCCCTATTGTTATAGTTATTAGAGGTTACAAATGACTAGTTATTTAGTAGTGACCCTATATCATTTTACAGATTTAGCGATCATTATTTAACGATCACATAAGATAGTCGTTAATTAGCGATCACTTGAGGGGTGTGTTTCACTTATGGGTAAAAACTAAAAAGTAGTTTCTGGAAGTAAAATTATTTTTTGTATCTTGAAACACGTAAAAAGTAGAAAGAGATGTACGAATCTCAAGAGTATTAAAAATAGTTTTTGAATATAAAGTGATTTTGGTAAGAAAGTGATCAAACAAGGCCGAGCTTAAAATCCAACACAAAAAATAAAAAAAACGGATTTTCTAACCTATGCCCTAAGGGCATATGATAATCATCTTATTTTAGAAAGATTTGGAAATTTTATTTATTTAGAGATTTAAATCTTTTTTACGACGGGTTTATTCGTTTCCTTTTTAGGGTTTTAGTTTATAAAACCGGGAAGCTTATCCTATGCCCTAAGGGCATAAGTTAGAAAGACCGATAAAAAAAGATTTAGTGACCAAGTGGTCGCTAGGTTTTGCTCAGGATTCTGCAACCACTTGGTCGCTACAGTTTGGGACCATGTGGTCTCTAAATACCGACACCAGAACAAGCAATTTTGGCGGGCTTTATGTCACAGATTTTGCTACCAATTGGTTGCTAAATATAATGGTCGGAAAAATTGCCAATTATCACCAATTTAGGGTCAATATAGTCGCTACTAATTTCCTATATATAAACTCCGCACATCCTCATACCTTTGTACAAAAAAAAAATTCACAAAACGAAGGAGTTATTTGCGCATCTTAGTTGTTGGAAGGGACGAATTCCATCACATTTTGCCCATAGCTCAATTACAAGTATGTAATTAATTTTTTCGTTTAATAAAGGAAATCTTATACATATATGCAAATATTGTTGTCAAATCCAAAATTGTTAATTTAAATAATTATATGAGATTGTGTTATTTATGTCTACATTAATTTTACTTCCAATTGCGTTATGTTGCATTGTTAAAAGTTTATTTCCGATCGTAATTTGACATTCAACGACCATATGGACAGTTAATAGCACCTATATGGTCGTCGAACTCCTATAGAACAGCAATCGAGAAATATTTAAAAATGTAAAGTTGTTGTTTATAAATAGCGACCATATGGTCGTAAATTAGGGACCATGTGGTCGCTACACGTGATTTGGTGACCAAATAGTTGTTATTCACAAAATACAATATTTTGTAATTATAGTGCTTAATTAAACTTTTTCAAATTTGTGACCATATGGTCGCCAAATCAAGTGTGCCGACCACATGATCGCGCGGATTATAGTCTAAAAATTATTTACAAGCTTATATTCGTTTACAAGAAGAAAATGCGTGAATGGATGTATTTCCGTATTATAGATGGTTTTTTGAACGACATGTAAGAATTAAGGTGTCCCTGTCGAAAGTGCAAGAATAAGAAACTGATTTCAAAGATGATGTGCAATATCATCTTTGTTAAGGAGAGTTTTATTCCTCACTAGCTATTACCAATGAGTTTCGTACGGAGAGATAGATGAAATATTTGCGGAATTGTTGGCTGAGTCTAGACAAAATGAAGGTTGTAGTAGTACTGATTCGATGCCAACAATATTTGGGTATGATAATCGAATGGAGCAGATGGTCTATGAAGGGTTTAATTCGCAACCTCATTATGCTGATGATCCCATCTAGAATAAGGAGATAAGGCTTGAGGGAGAGCAGTACATATTATCATGAGTCGCCCAATTTCGATACATAATGTATGTACAACATATTGTCGGCCGCGACTAAGCAGTTGTGGCCTGGATGTGATGTCACATAGTTGGAGGTGGTGACTGAGCTACTTAGCCTCAAGTTAATGTTAAGGTTGACTGAGTGTGGATATGACATGATTTCAGATTTATGTGGACGCGTATCTCACACTAAGACAACTTTACCAGCCAGGTTTTACGACACGAAAAAACGGGTTAAGGGTCTCAGCCTTCTATACGAAGCCATAGATTGTTGCCAAAACACTTGTATGATATATTATGGTGCAGATGCAGAATACGCGACTTGCAAGATGTGAATATCCTAGATGGAGGCAAGACAAGACGAAGAAGCTAATTTCATATTCTCGTATGTTTTACTTGCCAATTACTCAACAGTTGTAAAGGTTATATGCATCGGTGGTGACTGTCAAACACATGAGATGACATGCAAAGCACGTACAAGATGGGGTAATGCAACATTCGTCATATGTAGAGGTCGGCATGGAGTCCCTGACAATGGGAAGATCCTCCCTCGTTTTGAAGGTCGTCCCAAACTGAAATCTTTCAAGAATGTTGTCTTAGGTAATCGGGTTGTTACAAATAGAATCAAGCTCCGCAAATTTGAAGGTATAGATGAGAATCTTGTTGAGATTAATCAGGAAGAAATTGTTGATGCTTGTGCTAATTGGTCTTCTTCTCTGGTTGGTTTTCTGCCTAGACCGCATGTTTCCTTTCAATCCATGGAGCGGTTCATTCTCACGAGATGGACTCAGGTGACCCCCTCTCGAAAATCTCTCTCAATAGGGATGGTATTTTTGTGTTTAGATTCAGCTCGGAAAATGATGTCAATGTGATTGTTGAATCTGGCCCGTGGATGTTTGGAGGCTTAAAACCCCTCCTGCTGCGTAAATGGTCGTCGAGACTCAAGATTGATCCATCCAAATTCAGTATGCTCCCTTTGTGGGCTACACTCCCCAATCTCGACATCAGTTTTCTCACTCTCGATGCGTTGAGAAAGATTGGAACTAGTCTTAGTAAACCTCTCACTATAGATAACCTCACGCCTCAGTACATGGTCTCTTTTGCTCGTATTTTTGTTAAAGTTGATGCCATTCACGCCAACCGACAGTTCATCAACACTAGAAAGCATGAAGGGGATATTGAAAAGCAACCGGTCCACTTCGATTGGAAGCCTTGGGCTTGTAGTGTTTGCAATTCTTTTGGACACAAGAATGGAGATTGTAAATTATCCAAGATAAGCCAAGGGATAAAAAGTCATCCTCCTCCTTTACATTGGGTTGTCAAAAATCAAGTTGTAGCCAGTGGTAATGATGGGATCAGCCAAATTGAAAATCTTGGTGTATAGCCCAACTGGGTCAGTGACGGTCGAGTTGGTGGGTTAATCCGGAAATAGTCAACAAGACAAAACAACTAGAAGACTATCTCCAAGGGAAAAGCGATCGTAGAAAATGATATGGATTCCTTCCTTGCTAATGAAGTGGTTCAAAAGAAAGTTAATAGTCAAACTGATATTGCGGGTGGAAAAATCATGATTGTCGTCCTTGATGGGTCAAGTTTTGAGAATGTTGCCTCTCAAACTCCACACCCTCATGGATAGGTTCCGTATTGCCATCTGGAATGTTAGAGGGTGCATCACTCTCGGCAAAAGAACTACCATTTTAGAGCTCATAAGAGATTTTGAAATCAGAATTTTAGGCCTCCTTGAGACTCGCATCAGGCTCGAGAAACTACAATTCATTACTAGATCCTTTATTAAGGGTTGGGCCTCTGCCTACAATGGTCATCTAGCCATTAAATGTCATCTCTAGATTTTTTGGGATCCCACTTATGTCAAGTTAGTTCCAATATATCAAGGTTACCGATTAGCTCTTCCATTGTGTTGCTCATATTGCTAGCCATGACACACCTTTCTCCATCTCTTTTGTATATGCTCATAATGATGACACTCTAAGGACCAAATTTTTGGATGACCTTCGGCACATTCAAACCACCATGTGGTTGCCATGGGTTGTTCTCGGCGATTTTAATGATGTGCTCGGGCCTCAAGAGCACCTCCACGAGAATGGCTCTCTCGGTAGATGTTGTCCTAAGCTTGGTAGCCTCATCGATAATTGTGATCTTGTTGACAGGAAAGCAGAAGGCAATTTCTTCACTTAGGACAATAAGCATACTTGATGGAGACCGGATTTTCTGCAAGTTTTTCTTTGGTTCAACGCCTTCCGAAAGCGTCTGCGCTTTTTGATTGCAAGCTCACCTCGGATCACTGTCCGGTTATTGTCAGATTTAGGAACCCTTCTCAAAGACACTCCTCGTTAAGTTCAGAAATATTTGGACTCATGACCCAACTTTCCCTAGATTTGTTTCAGATGTTTAGAGTGATCATATTCAGGGTTCTCACATGTTCTCTATAACCAGAAACTTAAGATACTTAAGTCCAAGTTTTGATGTCTTAATAAAGAGAACTTCTCCAACATTGAGGAGGAACTTCATACTCACCAGCAAAAGCTCAAAGACGTTTAGACTTAGCTTGTTACCTTGCCACTCGACCCCACTCTTCTTGCTGAGGAAAAATAGCTTGTTTAGTGTTAGAAGATGGAAGTTTGAGCTTTGATGGTTTCAGAGTCAGTGACCCTGTGTTTGCAAGTCGAGTCGGCGACTTGGCAAAGTCACTGACATTACCATCTGGCGAAGCGATCTATTTACGGAAGGAACGCACAGATCTTGTGCGCTTAATTGAAGACATCTGCGTGTTCTATTTTAGGAGAATATCATCAAAAGAGTGCTAAAATCAAGATGAAGATAATTGTGATTCTCCTAGAATATTTGAGTGTACATATAATTGTTTTATTTGGAAAGATTTGTAAAAGATTAAGTGTATATTGTTTTCCTAATCGAATGGAAAAAAATATACATGAGATCTCTCTTACCTTAGTTTAAATACTCTTGTGTTTAGGCTAATTGGTACGCTTGAGAGCTTAATTTTCATATTGTGTGTAAGAAAGGAAGAGTGTGCTTGTGCGTGATTCGTACAAGTGATGAGTTAAGAGATCTTAGGCATAGCATGAGATTGAGAGTGTGAGTGCAAAGGTAGAGCGTGTTTCAAGGGTGTGGGATATATTCATTCTTGTACACAGGAGAGCTTTGTAATCACTCAAGAAATCAATAGAGCGAATCTAAGGACTCTTGAAATCCGACCAAGTGATAAACTTGGAAGGGAGTGGTTTTTCTCTAAGTAAACTAGTTGGTTTACGAAGAGTTTCCACTATACATCGCCTGTCAGTGACCGTTGGTAACGTTTATTTTACTGTGTGTTTATTCCGTTGCTTTATTACTCAAAGTCGACGACTTCGTAGGAGTCGCCGACTCGTCCTAGTACTAACGATCCTACATTTAGTGAGTTGAAACTATGCAGCGGCTGGTTCTTAAGGATCTTGAGCAAAGATCAAAGGCTACCTGGCTTACGCACGACGATGAGCATGAAGCTTATCTCCTTGAGAGTCACATACCAATTTCTCATTTCATTTCCCGGCCATGACAACGCCCACAATTTCTAATGTGAATCACAAGAAGACTTCCTCGCTAGTTGATCTCCTATTTTACAAAGTTATTCCAATACTTATTCTCTTGGATTAATTCTTTTATTTAATTAAGAAACAAATATTTCATTTAATTAATTAAAAAACAAATCGAAGTAAAATATAATTATGAATAAATTTTGAAATAAATGATTTCATTTGCTTCATCATACTAGACGTTTTCTAAAGTCAAAGTGGATAGGCATTGGAGAATTAAAAGATTAAGTCAATTATAATGGCAGAATTCAATTACAAATATTCGTAGTTCATCATTCAATTTACACAAACTTATACAAAAAAAAAAAACTAATTACACACACTCAATAATAAACCTATACTTTCCACAAAACACGATTGGTCAAATAACACGTACGTACGTAATTGATTTGTTGATAAAAATTTAGGTGGTGAGGGGATGACATCAGTTTATGTACAGAAAGATCGATCTAAGGGTTCACAAAACTGAGAAATTACATTTTTCTCACCTCAAAACAATTCTACTCCAACCCCTTAATGTTACGTACGTAATTGATAGCAGCCATGATTGACCCCACCAAAAACCTCCCTCAACCCTTTTTTAATTACCCTCAATTTCCAAACACGTACGTAATTGACCACTCCCAGGCCAACTACTAGCTAATTCTCACTTCTCCCAACAAAACCTGCTCTAAATAAATACCTTACAACATGCACCACCATTTTCACAACCATGGCACTCAACAAAAGCCTCCTCCCACTCGCTCTCCTCCTCGTCCTCGCTGGCTCCGCGGCCGCCCAGAACTGCAGCTGCCCGAGCAACGTCTGCTGCAGCCAGTTCGGCTACTGTGGCACCGGCGACGCCTATTGTGGGACCACCTGCCTAGTGGGCCCATGCTACTCCAACAGCTCTTCCTCCGGAGGCTCCGTTTCGGCTTCCGTGACCGACGCTTTCTTTGACGGAATCATTGGCCAGGCTGCCTCCACCTGCGCCGGCAAGAAGTTCTACACCCGCTCCGCCTTTCTGGCCGCCGCAAGGTCCTACCCTGCGTTCGGAAGCACCGGATCCCAAGATGTTCAAAAGAGGGAGATTGCCGCTTTCTTTGCTCATGTCACCTTCGAGACCGGATGTAAGTGTTCTAGATTGTCATATTTTTTTATTTATATTTTAATGAAAAATCATTTTAAAAAAAATTGATTGCATACTAATAAATATGATTGGAATATGCTATATGTCGAATGCTGTAAAAAAAATCGTTTTATCGTATTAATAATGGCCAATTTAATATTATAAATATAATGCCAGGCCAGCCAAATTAGGTAGATAGTGTGAGAATGTTTTCCACCTAGAATTTAATGAATTAAAGTATAGAATATAATTTTTAGAATTATTGTATTTTTTATTTTTAATTTGTTAATTTTAGGATGAAACCTTACGATGTTTATGTGCTATGCCATCTATCTATCTACCAAATTATCTTTAGACGGTATTAAAATAGTTTGATCCTGTACCATTATTTATATAGGTTGGATTGGACTTATTGTGTTTCTACTCTCTTATAATTTACCATATCTACCTGACTATTTGGGTTGGGCATAGCTAGTTGCTATCGAGCTATATATTATCTAACTTATCAACCTAAGTATCTTCAAATGTCATTTGGATTAATCCACTTGTACTTAATGGGCGTGCGAGAGTTTTCCACGTCGAGAATTTAATAAATCAAAACCTAGTATATAATTTTTTGGATTACTCCTTCTATTTTCAATTTATTTTTAAATTAAACTTTATTTAAGCTTATGTGTTATGTTTATCTATCTACCAGCCCACAATTATTTAACAAATAGTATTACACGTGATTTTGGTATATCTAGAGATGCGATTTAAGTAAAAAAGGTATAATAATTTTGTCTTTGTATTATAATTTATTTTTGGTCTTTGTGTTATAATAAATAACCTAACGTAATGGTCTATTAATATACATGTACTGACAATATTATCTATGGTAATAATTTTGTCTTTGAGCAATGAATTTCGTTGAAGTACTTGAAGTAGTAACGGAATAGTTGAAATATATATTTGATTAGTCAACTCGGACAAATAAGGACCTGTTCAATTTAAACAAAAAACATATGCTTATTAATCTTGAAATATATAGAAAAGAAGTACGAACTCTTATGTATTTTAAAGTTAAAAATGTTTTCCATTAGTGCAGACTTTTGCTACATAGAGGAAGTAAATGGAGCATCGTCGTCGAACTTTTGTGCCCAATCTACACAATGGCCGTGTAACCCGAGCAAGGCCTACTACGGGAGAGGCCCTCTACAAATCTCATGGAACTTCAACTACGGGCCTGCGGGCCAAAGCATCGGGTTCGACGGGCTCAACTCCCCTGAGACGGTGGCCAAAGACCCCGTTATCTCCTTCAAGACCGCCTTCTGGTTCTGGATGAACAACGTCCACTCCATCATCACCGGCGGCCAAGGCTTTGGGGCCACGATCCAGGCTATCGACAGCATCGAATGCAATGGCGGAAACAACCCGGCTGTCAATGAGAGGATCAAGCTCTATACCCAATACTGTCAACAACTTGGTGTTAGCACTGGTGACAATCTATCTTGCTAGTTCCCACATTTCTTCGATGTGGTATAATTAAGCTAGCTAATAAGCTCTATACCTAATACTGTATGAACCTATTATCACACCTTATAAACTAATAAGATTTGGGTTCATACCAATATGAGCATATGTATATTGTACGTCACCTAGCATACTATTGTTTGGGTTCTTAATCATTATAAGATCTTATGTGCAATCACTTATTTCGATCATATAACACATTTGTATCAGTCCATCATTATCATATCGGTACGTGTTAGGTTAAAAAATTACATTAATTATAAATCTTTAAGGCATAACATAAAATGTTTATTAAATATAGACATAATTCTCCTGATTTGAAGGCAAAACTATAGTTTATAGGCCACGAGCCGAGATCCACAAAATATTTAAGTACAAACTAAATGTCATTAAAAGCTAAAATTGGTCTAACACAAACTAATGTGTCCCAGCCTAGGCCACATCATGATTTGACGCCACCTCTTCTTGACCCCATTACAAGAAGCCGAGCTAGACTCCTCAAGAACCACCTCCAAGCTGGATTAGCCACCATGGCCATGCCACCAAGCCCCCAAGAGACCGTGATTACGCTGCTTCAAGTTGTTGGCTCACTTGGTGAATTTAATGCACTTAATTCCCCTTCCAAGTGGCGCCATTACTCAACCACCATTAAGGCTCACCTTCCATCAATGTAAGCAGCCAAGGAGGAGGTCAAACATCACCATAAATCAACCACCTCTTCACCATCTCCATTCAAGTGAAGACCCTTAGATTCCTCCTCTTAATGGCCGAATTTGTGAAGCCTTTTTGCTGGCATTTCGAGGCTTATATTAGGCCATAGTTACTTTGTATTTTCAGATTATTTATGATTAAAAACTCTAGAGCTAAAGTCGACTCTATGGCTTGTAATTCTTGCTTAGGGCGTCCAACCAAGTGAACTTTTCTTTGTGTGTTCATCAAAGGTTTGGCACGATTCGATTGGGTGAGTTTATCCCAGTCGAGTTTTCCTTGTTTGATCTTTGTTTGGTGAGTTCATCCACACAAATTTCAAATACTTATCCTTATCAATTAAATAGTGAGAAATCAGTTTGTTTTATATCCTTTGAGTTTGTTGAGTTCTAAATCCACCAACAACACCATTCGCTCGATCAAACTTGGAGCAATCAAAGTGGCAATTTCCATCTTCCCATCCACCCATTCTAACCAGTTGCAAGGAGATCGAAGTCGGGACGCATCATACAATTAAGTACAAATTACAAAAGGTTTACAATTTGCTTTTTCCCTTTTCAAACCAAACCAATCTAAAAATTACTCTATAACTTATGGAGAGAATGAATATTTGATCTATTTTATAGAATGAATATTCGATCTATCTGGGCATAAAGTGGCTTTGGCCAATCAAATCAGGTAAGAGATAAAAATGGAAAAAAGAAGAAGGAATTGCACAAATTGCTTGTGTAAATATTACAAGAAAATTATTTCAAATAACCAATCTTTTGGTACGTGGGTGGTAAATAATGGAAAATTGGTTGAAGGAGAGGTAGCTATTTCCGTTCCATCGAGGGGAATTTTATTAATATTGAAAAAAGAGGGCTAAGTAGTCAGCAAATGGAGATAAACCGACCCTACATCGTCATAAATTAATAAACTAATCCCCTCAGGCGGGACACTCAATATATGTAAACCAATCGGAAAAGTAAGATCAAGAGAAACAATACGATCGGCCACACAATTGGGGTATTTCTAACTCTGAGCATTTCCCCTTTGGCCATTACGAGCCTGAAACTGAGACAGTTTTGGGATCTTGCACTTTAATTCACCTCTGTTGTCGTTCGTTTAATGTTAACTTGGCTCAAAATCTCCATCTCGGTGGGTGTTTCCTCTCTCCCAATATGGCTCATTTGGCACGTAACTTGCCCTAGAAAGCACCGCCGTCTCTAGCAATGTTATATCTTCAAAGGGCTAAAAACTACATTGTGGTGATTGAGGGTATTAGGGAACAATATCCTTTTGTTGAAGTAGAGTATGTATTATATTGCATCAAAAAGGGCTCAAGAGGAGCCCTCGATAGAGTTAACCCAAGAGTGGGTGACAGGAGAAGTTAGAGCTCAAAAAAATACATCAGAAGATCAAGTCAAAGAGAATTCACAAAATGTGCAGGGTTCAGAGCCATCTTTCAAGGCTAGGTTCGCCCCCTCTGATCTTAGCTAGAAGGGTGGCTTTGATCTTGCCAATGAGGTTGCGCGAGCATGAGATGACTTGGGGCTGCTCATTGTGGAAGATGGTGCGGTTTCTGGTGTGCCAGATTGATACATGACGATCTTCGGGTTGAAGATTATCACGTGAAGAGAATGTCAAGGATATGGATTTCAAAGGAACAAGTTGATTGATTGTTGTTGAATGAATTCGAACTTTGGATTTGAGAGAACAATATAATTTGTTTGAATTTGGAATGTGAGAATAAGAAAGATAAAATACAGAGTTTGGGTAGGAAAATCTTAGAATAAGAAAACTAAATAAAATTTCTCATCCCAAACTAAAATCCACCATAAACATAAAAGTGATTACAAAAGAGTATTTAAAGACATAGAAACACCTATAGAGAGATTCCATCCTAAAATAAAACTCTTTATCTATCTAAGATAATAATAACGATAATATTCCTAATAACAAAGACTAGAAAATTCAGAATTATTAAAAGACATAATAATAACATAAAGATATAATTGAGGAAAATCTTAGAATCCCATAAGATCTTGTACTGCTCTCAGTAAAACGCAATTTTGACCATCTTCCCGTTGAATTCTCACATTGACGTCAACTGTGAAGTTGTAGAGAATTGGATATCCAACGCATCTTAAATCACCTCGAGATCAATTTTCTAGCCAAAGATATGACCGTTTTATTGAGCACTGCTCATAATGTGACGGGATCTTAAACTTCCGAAAATATCTTCAATTTTATCCTTTTCCTTGGAGGTCTTGGATGCCTCACTTGATAGTCTTCAAAGCATATTTTGACATTCTTGAATACCTTATTAAACTTGAAAGCCCGAGACCTTGGAAAAGGTAGTGGTCTAGGCCTTTGCGGCACCTTCTTTGCAAACTTATCCTTTATGATCCTTTGATTGCTATAACAGATCATGTAGATGAAAGAGGTGATGGCCATGGAGTTTGTTTTCCAAAGAATTGTTTTCTTTTGGCGTCTCCGGTGAAGCCAGTGGCACCAGTCTCGAAGATCATTGCATCTATGATTTATCTAGAGTCAGGAGAGGAGGTTGTGTAGGACAGCTTTAACAAAGGTGTTGTGTGACCAGAGGTGTTCTCCTGTTTCGAGTCCATTCTTGCATAAGACGCAGATGGTGTCACTTGTGGCGGTCCATCGCATGATACGACCCTTGGTGGGCAGGCGGTCATGGTAGGAAAGCTACGAGGCTAAGGAGCATTTGGGGTCATGGAATCCTTTCCAGATGTAGTTCCAGTGTCCAGAAGGGGTACCAGTGGGTCGGAGAAGGTGGTAGGCATTAGAGGTAGAGTATTACTTGAGGCATCGGCAAGGGTCGAGAGAAGTTGGTTGGCTGGAAGTCTTTGGAGTAAGGAATTCCTGACTTTGAGCAAGGACTTCCAACACCTATTGTTCGAATTCTTGGTGGAGATGGTCCAGATGCAAAGTTTTGGCGCTGGTGCGGGTTTTGCCGCGAGCGTGGGAACTGCTGTCGGGGGCGCGGGTATGGCCGCGAGCGCGGTTGGGCTGGCGCTGGTGCGACGTTTGCAGGCGCCGGATTAGGGCTTGAGACAGCAGCCGCATATTGGTTGTTCAACAGATCGTAGACATTGTCGGTACGAAGGTGCTCGATCTCTTGCTCGCGACGAACGGTTTCTTGCTCCCGACGAATCTGATCCTGATCGAGACTGATTTTCTACATGTCGGTGTGTAATTGCAGGAGCATGTCGCGAAGATCCGTCATGGTAGATTCGGTGGCGGCGGTACTGCCATCGGCGGTAGTTATGGTGTTCAGGATGAAAGCACCAGTTGATACGAGCCCGGTGTGGAATCGTATCGAACCCTTGTTGGTCAAGGGGTTGAGCGGAGTCCGAGGTGGACGCCTAACTCAGAGAACGAGTTTAAAGGAGAGAGAAAAGGGTAGAGAGAAAATTAGGGCAAATAATTCTTGGATAAATTATGAGAAGGTAAGACAAGAGTATTTATACCTAAACCCTAACGGTTCAAAAAAGGCGTCCCGGGAAAGAACCATAAAGAAAACCCGAGAAGAGAGCAAAACTCTAGTTTATAAAAATTACATATAATAATTATAAAACTGAAATATTAATTATAAGACTGAAATATAAAATATCAATCCTCATATCGCTTTGGCCTACGTCGATCCCGTTACGGTCTCGAATACGTGACTTGAGGCGTATCATGCTTCTACTTTACATCTATCAAGCTTCCAACAAAGCAAAGTCGACTACTACTTGATCACTCTACCTCGCAACAGTGTCCCCTTGCAAGTACTTATATTACTTGCTAAGCTCGTGTTTTGTGTAACAAATATTCTTGTTTCTGGTTGAAATGAAACATGATCTTTATAATGAGCACTTGTGGTTGTAATCACACTTTAGTGAAAAAGAATTAAGAAAAGATCCTCTCTTTACACTAGTCTTATTCTCTCTCGATCCTATCTTTTCTCACAAGACTAACACTTAGACCAAAAGATCCTCTCTCGATACAAATTATGCACGAACGACGACAGGTGAGGATAAGGTATTGATCAACTGCTGATATTGTAGAACAGTAACTCACCAAAAAAAAAAGTATTGATATTGTAGAATTGTAATTCACCAAAAATATAAGGTAAATGGAGTTTTGAAAATGGACTTTTTTTAGCAATGAACTTTGAACACGTTATTAATTGTTGTGATGATAAGGTTGGAATAATCGAAGAAAAATTCCAATGTCACGGCCATACATCCTTAGCTAATTAATTAGACTTTTGTAGCCTACAAGATCAAGATCACATATCTTCCAAAATTTCAGCGCTAAACGTCGTCGTTTCTGCGGTTCTCGCTGATCTCGATGTGGAGAGATTGACAAAACAAGTTTCATGCCGGCTGCTGAACACTACTAGTAGTCTAGTACTCCATAATGTCATCAATTGTAGTCTTCAAGTCGGTATTATAGCAATTAATTCACGAAATGGACTCCTTAACGTGCTCAACCCGCTGATTCGCTAGCTGACTACAATTACCTCTCTAGATGGCATTCATATTTTGGCATAAATTTTCTGTTTTACGTGGTGTATCGTTCACCTTTCATATCCTTTTTTTTTAAAAAAATTCCTTGGCCAGCTGGTCACCCATATTTTCTTTGTTGACGGCGGTAAACTCTGTATTGATTATAATAAATTGGGTGAATTGCACTTAACTTAAGCAACCTATATTTTATAGAATTTTTTATTTTACTGTTAATTGAGGTTTCAATTTTGTAGAAAATCATTCTGAATTTTTATTCTATCTTCATTTAACTATTTCTTGTGTTCTTTTTTGTATTTATTTGGTCACGCTTATTTTTTCATTCTTCAAACACCCCTTAGTTTTTAACATTGAAATTCAAGAAAAAAACCACACCAACGCCACATATAAACCTACATAAAAATTTCATATCCCCTATTCAAGCATTCATTGTAGGTTAATTGTGGGATTAAATGAGAGGTTGGTTGTATGAAATAAAACAATATATATTGGTGGTGGTTTTATACAATCGAAATAAGGGGTAATTTAGTGAAAATATATAAAATACGAGGAGGTCAAGTACAAATTTGCACTTCATTCTAATTATTTTTTTCCTTCCAAAAATGAACTTTTCAGTGCAAAAAAATATACATGAAGATTATGTGAAATGAAAAATAAATATATTAATTAAAAAACGTAGCTCTCATGCTCGCTTAATTACATATCCATAACGGTGTATTTGGACATATAGTCAAGCGGTAAAAATTTTACAAAGTCGACTCGTAATGTAGTAAGTGAGTCGGTACGTACTCGATACTTGTCCATTCTACATTACGCAAACGCCACAAACCAAAAATGACCTTCAAATGTTAGAGTCCCTAATATTATACTTAAAAGAATATTAATAAGCTCTAAAAAAATAACCAAAATAATTCCAAATAATAAAATCTAACAAATTAAATTAATTTTTATTTTAAGGTTCTTAACCTATGGTACAAGAAAAATCGATATAACTATCATCTAGGATAAAAAAAAAACAATCATATCTGACTATGTATAAGAATATAAATTCGAAGTTTTATGATATACCAAACATACCCTCAGCAGCCATGGATTAATAATTCGTCCCACGTACCTAGCTCCTTCGTTTCCAAACACGCAACTCACAACCAAAGACTTTTCTCCCAACAAAAATCCCCCTCCCACTTACACACCCTATAAATACCCACCCTCCCAACCCCATCATATCCACACAATTACACTCAACCATGGCTCAAAACCTCCTCCCGCTCGCTCTCCTCCTCGTCCTAGCCACCTCGGCCGTGGCCCAAAACTGCGGGTGCACCGGCAACAACTGCTGCAGCAAGTACGGCTACTGTGGCACAGGCGACGCCTACTGTGGCGCAGGCTGCCAACAAGGCCCTTGCTACGGCTCATCTGGTGGTGGCGGGTCCGTGTCATCTATTGTGACCGACGCCTTCTTTAACGCTATCATTGGCCAGGCTGGCTCTGGCTGTGCCGGCAAGAACTTCTACACTCGCTCGGCGTTCCTTAACGCTGTGGGATCGTACTCCAGCTTTGGGACCACCGGCGCAGCCGATGTCCAAAAGAGGGAGATCGCCGCCTTCTTTGCTCATGTCACCCATGAGACCGGATGTAAGCTAAGCTTGCTTCTTCTTTTTTTACCTACCTCGTCGTTCTTGATATTTTACGGTTCTGTGGTTAGATTTGTCTTCTGTTGTTTTTCTTTAACATTTAAAGGCCGGTGAAGTATTAATGAATTCGTTGAAAGTATAGGTTGGAGTTATTTGGGGCCACTAGATTTATTAGTTAGGTTTGAGTGTACTAGCTAGTAGTCCCTACCACGACAATTGTCAAGCTATTAAACGATCCAAATTAATGTTTAACTTCGGGTTGTTTTACATGATTTTGCGTTACTTATTATTAAAATGTAAAAACCACATTAATATAATATTGGAGACCAAATATGGTCTTTTGTTGTCATGTATACAATTTATAGGAGTCGAAATAGAAACCTTATGGTACTGTTTGTTGTGAGATATTTCACATTAAAACTTTGGGAGTAAAATTGTCTAGTATATAATCTAATGAGCTACTCTATCCATTGACATATAATTTTGGATTGGAACATTATTGGACTTATATGTTACGTTTGTTACACGCATAACCCTCGATTATAGACCCATGTCTCAAATTTATTTACTTCTAAAAGGAAAGTAATTCCATGTCTCAAATTGGAAATGTCAAAAACAAAATATATCTAGAGTAATTTATAAGTCATGTACAGTACAAGTCGGGTCAATTATTTCGGGTTTGACCTTTGACTCATCAATCGTCAAATTAATAGTGTCGAATCATGGATCAGGAAATTAAAGGTCGACTTTGACCAATTCTATATTTTGGGTAAGTCAAGTAGCATTGTGATGGGATATCTATAACGTTTGAATGGTTTCTCACTCGTCTTGTTCATCCACCTATAATGAATGCAGCCTTTTGCTACATAGAGGAGATAGCCGGACCATCACAGCCAAAAAGCACCTATTGCCAAGCAAGCGCACAATATCCGTGCAACGCAAACAAGGCCTACTACGGGCGCGGCCCCCTTCAACTCTCATGGAACTACAACTACATCGATGCGGGCCGGGCCATCGGCTTCGACGGCCTCAACTCCCCCGAGACCGTGGCCAACGACGCCACCATCTCCTTCAAGACCGCCCTTTGGTTCTGGACCAACAAGGTCCACTCCATCATCACCGGTGGACAAGGGTTCGGGGCCACGATCCGGGCCATCAACAGCATCGAGTGCGGCGGCGGGAACACTCCGGCTGTGAATTCAAGGGTCAGTCTCTACCAGCAGTATTGTCAAAAGCTTGGAGTTGACCCTGGTGGCAACCTCTCTTGCTAATTTAATTACCAAAGTTGCAAGCTGAAAAAATATTAAATAAGGTGAAGAGAAAATCCTTGAAGATTTTCTTATTTTAAACCAAGTTATATAGTGCTAATTTGTGAAATGTATGTATGAGTTATGTATCATCGTACTTAATTGAATAAGATGTGTTTTGTTTTCGTAACACTATGAGCATTATTGGTCATATGGCAGAATCTACATGTTTTGGGTATTAAGTTTCCTTATATACAGCCGATTGAGGTTTCTGAATCAAGACATTCCTATCTTATAAAGAGATTTGTAAATTTTGGAGAATGGAATTATATGACTATTTTCAATTGAAGGACTTATAATATATAGAATTTTACATGGCTTATTGCCCAAGAAAGACATTATCTACACAAATATATAAGTATATGCAAATATTTCCTTTCAACCATATAAAATATACAAATATTTTTTAAAACTCTCCTTCAAGTTGGAGCATGTAAATCAACAATGTCCAACTTGCCAAAAAGATACAAAAACTATTGTTTACACAATGCTTTGGTAAACAAACACCGAGAAATCGTAATAGAGATTTGAGCCACACGAGCTCAGAATACATGGTAGCCATAGAACGGTACTTAGCTTCAATGGAAGAGCGAAACACAATATCCTATATCTTGATTTTCTAAGAGACTCGAGAAATGCCAAGAGACACAAAATAACCTATAAAAACGTCGATTAATAGGAAAAGCAATCCAAGCTGAATCTCAGTACGCTGTAAGATGTAACAAACTCTGAGAAGACAAAATCAAACCCTGACCAGGATGTCCCTTAAGGTAATGCAGAGCTTGTAAGGTTGCCTACTAGTGATCAACTAAAGGAGACTGTAGAAACTAAGCTAAGGTATGCACAGAGTGGCAAATATCAGGCCGGGTAATGATGACATAGATAAGACGACCAACTAGATGGCGATATTGCTCAGGAGACTCAAACAAATCATCAGAAAATGTAGCAAGTCGATGATGTTGCTCCATGGGAAACAGATTGGCTTGGCGGCTAGCAAATCGGCTTTAGAAAATATGTCTAAGGTGTCTCTTTGGTAAGAGATCGAGAAATATGCTTGAGGGACTACGAACAATTTCAATCCCAAGAAAATACTTGAGAGCCCCTAGATCTTTCATATGAAAACAGGAACGATCTTTGAATCGACTGGTAGTAAAAGAATCATTACAAGCTATAATAAGATTGTCGACATAGATGAGTACCTGAAGAGTAACATGACAACTCACATAAGAGAATAAGGAGTAGTCAACCCAACTCTAACGAAACCCAAACTGACGAAGAGTAGTAGACAACTGGGCAAACCAATTACGCGATGCTTGACTTAAACCATATATTGACTTTTGTAACTCACAAACATGACCCAAGATACCCTTAGAGTAACCTGGTAGCATCCGCATATACACTTCTTGATACGGACCCGGTGTGGACCGCGTATCAAACCCTTGTTGGTCAAGGGGGTTGAGCCTATTCCGAGGTGGAATCCGACTCGAGCTAACCAATGACAGGAAATAAAGAAGCTAAAGGAAATTAGGACAAGGCTATTTTCTTGGATAACTTTATGAGAAGATACACAAGAGTATTTATACCTAAGCCCTAACGGTTCAATAAAAGCGTTCCGGGAAAGAACCGTAAAGAAAACCCGGAAAGAGAGCAAAGCTCTAGTTTATAAAAATTACATTAATTCAATATTCTACTAAAACTGAAATTATTAATCTAAAATTACTAAATTTATTAATCTAAATTCTAGACTATTAATCCTCATATCTCTTAGGACGACGCCTAATTCTTGACGGCCTGTTCTCCGATTGTAAGACCGTATCATTCTCTCCCCCGATGAGAATAGGCTTGTCCTCAAGCCGTAAATCTGGGAATGAGCGTCGGAGGATGTCCACAGGTTCCCAAGTTGCTTCGGCTTGCCCGCCATCCGACCATTCAACGTGCCATTCTTGACGCGGCGTGCCATCAACAAGGACCTCTCTCGCCGCCATATATCGAATTGGTGTCGAAAGTGGTCGGTCGTACAAGAAGTCCGAAGGCAAGGTGGTTGGTTGAATTGGTGACCCGTCAGTAAGAAATGGTCGGAGCAGGGAGACGTGGAACACATTATGGATACGAGCCGTAGGTGGAAGTTCCAAACGATAGGCCACCGGTCCAATTCGCTCAATGATCGTAAATGGACCATACAAGCGCCGAGCTAGCTTAGCCGAAAGAGACCGACTCACCGAATGTTGACGGTAAGGCTGGAGCTTCAACAAGACGCGATCACCGATATTAAACTCGAGGTCTTTGCGGTGCTTGTTTGCTTGGGACGACATTCGTTGTTGCATCTTAAGCAAATTGGCGCGAATCAAGTCAATCACTTGAGCTCGATCGCGTATAGCTTCGGAGGCCAACGTCGGGGGCCCGATTGGCGCTGTCACCCGAGCAATAGGCGGTGGATCGCGGCCGTATAAGGCTTTAAACGGGGACATGTTCAAGCGGGGAACATGGAGTTCAATGCGAGTTCCGCCCATGGTAGAAAATCGAACCAACGTCGAGGTCGCCCCTGGGTAAATGCGCGAAGATACTGCTCAAGACTACGATTCTTTACTTCCATCTGATCGTCAGTCTGTGGATGATAAGCTGTGCTGTGGTGGAGTTTCGTACCACTCAACCGATGTATCTCCGACCAAAAAGCACTACGAAACACGGGATCTCTGTCAGACAAAATTATGGTCGGGATGCCGTGTAACTTAACAACCAAATCAACGAACAAACTGGCAACCCGAGGAGCATCAAAAGACGGGCCCAGGGCACCAAAATGAGCATATTTGGAGAGCCTGTCGACTACTACCAAAATTGTGGTGTGACCTCGGGACGGGGGCAGTCCGGTAATGAAATCCATGGATACCTCGTCCCACACTTGGCTTGGAATTGGAAGAGGCTGAATTAACCATGCTGGCTTGCTAGTACTGTACTTGGTTGATTGACAAATGATACAAGCGTTGACAAAGCGTTTAACATCAGCGCGCAGGCCTCTCCAAAAAAATACATCGGCGACGCGACGGAAAGTGCGTTCGACACCCGGATGGCCTGCGCTTGGCGACGCATGGAATTCTTTCAGAATCTCGGCCTTGATTGGAGAGACCGCCGACAGTACCAATCTATGATCGTAGTACAACACGCCTTGATTGGGCTTGCTATTACGTCCTACTATTGGTCATATGGCAGAATCTACATGTTTTGTGTATTAAGTTTCCTTATATACAGCCGATTGAGGTTTCTGAATCAAGACATTCCTATCTTATAAAGAGATTTGTAAATTTTGGAGGATGGAATTATATTTTCAATTGAAGGACTTGTAATATATAGAACTTTACACGGCTTATTGCCCAAGAAAGACGTTATCTACACAAATATATAAAGTATATGCAAATATTTCCTTTCAACCAAATAAAATATACAAATATTTTTTAAAACTCTCCTTCAAGTTGGAACATGCAAATCAACAATGTCCAACTTGCCAAAAAGATGCAAAAACTATTGTTTACACAATGCTTTGGTAAACAAACACCGAGAAATCGTAATAGAGATTTGAGCCACACGAGCTCAGAATACATGGTAGCCATAGAAGTGATAGAACGGTACTTAGCTTCAATGGAAGAGCGAAACACAATATCCTATATCTTGATTTTCTAAGAGACTGGAGAAATGCCAAGAGACACAAAATAACCTATAAAAACGTCGATTAATAAGAAAATCAACCCAATTTGAATCTCAATACGCTGTAAGATGTAACAATTAAACTCTGAGAAGACAAAAGCAAACCCTGACCAGGATGTCCCTTAAGATAATGTTGAGCTTGTAAGGTTGCCTGCTAGTGATCAACTAAAGGAGACTGTAGAAACTAATTAGCTAAGGTATGCACAAAGTGGCAAATATCAGGCTGGGTAATGGTAACATAGATAAGACGACCAACTAGATGGCGATATTGCTCAGGAGACTCAAACAAATCATCAGAAAATATAGCAAGTCGATGATGTTGCTCCATGGGAAATAGAACTGGCTTGGTGGCTAGCAAACCGGCTTCAGAAAATATGTCTAAGGTGTCTCTTTGTTAAGAGATCGAGAAATATGCTTGAGGGACTACGAAAAATTTCAATCCCAAGAAAATACTTGAGAACCCCTAGATCTTTCATATGAAAACAGGAACGATCTTTGAATCGACTGATAGTAAAGGAATCATTACAAGCTATAATAAGATTGTCGACATAGATGAGTACCTGAAGAGTAACATGACGACTCACATAAGAGAATAAGGAGTAATCAACCCAACTCTAACGAAACTCAAACTGACGAAGAGTAGTACACAACTGGGCAAACCAATTACGCGATGCTTGACTTAAACCATGCATATATTGACTTTTGTAACTCACAAACCTGACCCAAGATACCCTTAGAATAACCTGGTAGCATCCGCATATACACTTCTTCACCCAAATCAACATGAAGAAACACGTTATTGTTAAGGTAAGGTTCCCTTGCCCCTTTGGGTTTTGATGATAACAACCCTTGACATTTGATATGTTCTATGAAGTGTTTAAGGGAAGGAATTGTCCAAGGGAACAATGAATGAATTGTTCCTCTAACTAGAGGGAATAATGATGGGAACTATGAAGTTGAAGGTTCCAAGAGAAGCAAAACAAAGAAGGTAGATTCAAGGGAACAATGAAAGGAAATGTTCATCTAACTAGAGGGAACAGTGATAGGAATAGTGAAGTTCAAGGCTCCAAGAGAAGCAAGACAAAGAATGAAGATTCAAGGGAACAATGAAAGGAATTGTTCCTTTGGATAGAGGGAACAATGAAGGGAACTCTCAGTGTAATGGGACGACACTGTTCCCTTGACAATTGAAAGGGAAAGAAAAACCAAGAAGAAGGAACGCTAAAGGGAACACTAGTGTAATATGAAGGAACTATTCTCATCAAAGCTCAAAGGAACAGTGATGAGAACGCTAATATGAGGAACTGCTCCCATTTAGGGAACATGATGGGAACAATGAAGTTTCAAAGCTCAAAGGAACAGTGATGGGAACGCCATTATAATATGAGGAACTGTTCCCATCTAGGGAACATGATGGGAACAATGAAGTTTCAAAGCTCAAAGGAACAGTGAAGGGAACGACAGTGTAATGTAAAGGAACTGTTCCCATCCAAGGAATAGTTCCTCAAGAGAAAAGTTCCAGGAGAAGAAACAATCAAGGGAACAATGAAGGGAACTATCAGTGTAATATGAAGGAATTGTTCCCATCCAAGGAATAGTTCCTCAAGAGAAAAGCTCCAGGAGAAGAAACACTCAAGGCAACAATGAAGGGAACTATCAGTATAATATGAAGGAACTGTTCCCATCCAAGGGAACTCACAAGCCAGTCCAAAATAGCACATGAGCGAGAAATACGGAGACATGTTCCCTGCAAAACAGAGGCACAGTCTGTGCATCAGACTGAGCCTATTCATTCAATGGCTTGATGAGCTTCAAGAGTTGACCAAATTCAAACAAGAGTCACATGTTGAGAAAGCACGTACTTGGGGAACAAGATAAGGGCAATCTTGACATTTTCCAAATTGAAGATTGGGGAGCAGGGCTCTTTAGATATAAGGGAAATTCCTTTTGGTGCCCTCGGGGTTTAGACTTTTCCTCTTGGTGCCCAAAAAAAATTCTTATTCCTTTTGGTACCCTTGTAGTTTTAAAAAGTCCTTTCCATAACCTAAAGTATACCCAAAACCAAATTCCATCCATTTTACTCACATTTCCGTTAACAATTGATTAAAAAAAAGTCTCCAATTTTTTTTTGCCTTGACCGAAACTCAGAACCCCATCATCAGCTTCTCCTCCAATATAATGGACAACGAATTCTTTCTCGACGCCGGAATCCCACCACTCCTCAACTACAACCAACCGTTGATGCCCACGTGGCACCCCTTCCGCCGCCAGACGTGCATTTCCCGACGCCGACTACTGGAGACGGCTCCTCCGACTGCTTCTTCGACTCTGCTCTCAGATCTATGGTCTCCTCCCCGGGCTCGGCCTCCAATTCAGCCATCTCCAACGAGCGGTTCGCCATCAGAGATCTGATCGGAAAGCTCGATCGGCAACATCTGCAACTCCAGCAACATCTCGCCGTCGGCGAATGCTCCTCCGGCATCTCACATCAGCGTCAAGAACTCTTGTTACAGAACCCCGCTGAGCTCCATGCATAAGGCTGACTTTTTCGCCCACCCGGAAATCCAATCGGAATTGCTTGACCCGCCATGCCCGGAGACCCCAGGTTCGCCGATCTAGCGGCCCCATTCTTGAAGCTTCAATTGCAGGGCAAGCGTTTGGTTTTTAACAATTGATTTTTTTTTAATTAAATTGCAGGGCAAGCTTCAATTGATTTTAACAATTGTAGGGCAAGCGTTTAGATTTTTTAATTAAATTTAGTTAACGGAAATGTGAGTAAAATGGATGGAATTTGGTTTTGGGTGTACTTTAGGTTACGGAAAGGATTTTTTTAAAACTACAAGGGTACCAAAAGGAATAAAAAAAAAATTTGGGCACCAAGAGGAAAAGTCTAAACTACGAGGGTACCAAAAGGAATTTCCCTAGATATAATTAGTGACGAAGCTCAAGAGAAAAATTCACCCCTTCAGAAATCCAAAAAGGCAAGAGCATTAAGAGAGAGTGAAGGTGGTCGACGACGAATGTTTGATTTCATCGACGGCGAGGAAGAAGTTCCCAGGTGCAAGGGAACTGTGATAGTCAAGTCCAGGTGTAAGAGTGAAGGAAGATGTTCCCATGAGGAAGAGAACTGTGATAGTCAAGTCCAAGTGTAAGGTTTGGTTTACTTGTCTTAGTTGAGTTGTTTGCTTAGGAACTTGGTTGAGAAGACTCATTAGTGTTCTAGAGTTAGGAAGAACTACTAGGAACAGAGAAGTTTGAGTCTTGCTTGTTGTTACTAAGGAACAATCAATAAAACAAGTAACTCATTCAAAATCCTCTAAGGGAGGTAGAGTTTAACACATTCAACTAGTTGGTTGAAGTGGGGTTCCTCTATAAGAAATCGTGTCCCTTTACTTTTCTTATGCTTTTGGTTCCTGTTCATTAAAATTTCTTGAATTGTTCCCTTAATTATCTTTGTTCCTATACTTCTCATATTGTTCTCTAACTTGTGTCTATCACCTGCATATTTATTATTATTTTGCTGCCCAAGGAACAGTTCCCATAACTTTTCCTTGACTCTATTCTAACACACAACTTTTCAACAGTTATGAACATCCATCTGATGGAGCTCTTATCCACGAATTGCAACAACTAATAAAAATACCCTGACGAAAACCATTTAGCCAACAAGAGCATGTCTCAGAAGTTTCAATACCTTAGATCGATCTGGCAATTGCCTAAAACAACTAGAAGTGCTTTATATATTATGCTCAATAGAACCGTCCGAATGATATTTGATTCGGAAAACCCACTCATGACTAATGAGTTTTTTTTTATCAACATGAAGATACTTAACAAGCCATTTATTATTGCGCTAAAGTGCCTGAAGTTCAGCATCCATAGCAGCTCTCCACTTAGGGAATCGAGCGGCTTCAACAAAAGAGCTCGGCTCGGTGTCAACATGAATAGCGGCCAAAAAACCAACATGTTTCGGTGAAAAAGCGATCACACAAAACAAAATTAGAGATAAAAAATGTGGTTATGTCGTAAAGCGTTGAGTAATTAGTTACTTTTCGTCCAAAGCACATTTCCTTGAGTATAAACTATTAAACTCTGATTTTAATTATGAATATATGATTTTCGGTTGCACAAAAGAATAACAAAAAAAAACTCTCCTGGATTTCTTTCTTTGACCATTTCTTCTTTAGGAACGGCGGTAAACTTCATTTGGCATATTCAAGTGTATAGACAGAAATGAAGCAAAAAAGACCAGTCATAATTTTTCCAAATATGCTCAAAATATGATTATTTGACAAATTCTATAACAAATTCTCGTTTGACTGTACATGATTTAGTTTTTGGTCGAAACTGTACATGTTTTATTCAAAAGATGTGCCTTACATTTCCGGCAAACGATGGCGGGGTCAAGTCTCTATTTGGACTGATCGACAACGGTTTTTATCATCTACAATTTCAAAATTGGCGTTTAAAAAAGGCATTCTTGCTTTGCAATTCTATTTTTTAATTGAAAGAGAAGCAATACACTGCAAAGTTTTTAAATAGTCTTAATTTTTGTGCCTTTATAAAAGAAATTATATTATTTATTTATACTTGTTTAATCTTAATTAAATTGATATATGTAATGATATTTCTAAAAGACTATAAATATTTTATTCATAAAAATATTATTTTTAAAAATAATTATTAAAATTTGATATAGAGAAGTATATTTTTATAAAGTTATATGTATCTTATATCTAAAAAAAAATTATCTTATCCAAATATAAAACTAGGGAGTAATATATTGATTGGTTGTTTTGTTTCATATATAAATATAATTAATTAAAAATAATTCAATTAAATAACAATCAATCAAATTAATTTAAAAAGATGGATGATGTGATTTAATGTGAGGTTGTTTTATATATTATTTTAACCTTTGTTTTATTATATCGTAATGATATGTATTCTTTTTCATAAAATTAATATTTTTAAAATTTGTAAATTATTTAAGAAAATTATTAAAATTATTATTATATTCTCATTTATTACTTCAATTTTTTATTTTATTAAAAATCAATATTAATAACCTATTAATAATTACAAATGCAAATATATAAAGTAGAGACCACGATAACTAAAAGGAGGTATATTGTAAAACAAAAAAATTAAGTCTAAAGGACATGTATAAAGAAACGGAGAGAGTAATTAACTAGTTGATGTCTCGTGATACTCATGGAATGATTTTACTAAAAAATAATTATACTTGTGATATTGAAATATTATCTCTTCCATATTTTGAAAATATGTCTTTTTATTTATCTGATTCATATTTTAACATTTTTAAAAACATTAAATCTATTTATGAAATATTGTCAAGGAAAAGGAGTAATGTAGATTATGTTGTCTTAATAATTTATATTTATTCTCAATAGAGCTGTCAAATGGGTCGGTCAGGTCGGGTTCGGGTCCGATTATTTCGGGTTCGGGTTCGAGTCATAACGAATCATCGTTCAAATCGGGTCGGGTCAAGTCGAGTTTTTGGGTGGATTGGGTCGATCCAACAGGTCAAGAAAATCGAATTTTTTCACAATTATTAAAATATTATTTTATTTAAAAATGATATTTACCAATAATCTATTATTTTTATATATTTTAATAATAAAATATATTATAAATTTCAAAATATATTATTTATATTCTAAAAATTTAAAAAATCGGGTCAACCCAACGGGTTTTGGGTCTATTAGGTTCGATTTATTTTGGGTTTCGAGTTCAAATTTTCGGGTCTTGACCCTAATTTTTGGGCGGTTCGAGTCGGGTCTGCTTTTGACGATTCTAATTCTCAATATTAAACCTAATAATCTAGATTTAGTTTATTTGATTTGATTTCAAAAAAAAATTACATATTACGTGTAATAAATTACTTACATTAAATTTTATATTATATTTTTCTTTATTAATATCCTTTTTATAATATATCTAAAAAATACTGAGTCATATTCGTGCAAAACACGACGGGTACAATTAGTTAATTTAATACTATATACTAAAAAAAAGGTTAAAAAAATATTTAAAACAATATCACATTAAATCACAGCAATCATCTTTTTTAAATTAATTCAATTGGTTGAAATTTAATTGAATCATTTTGAATTAGTCGTATTTATATTTTAAACAAAAAAATTAATATATTACTTTTATTTTTAAATATGATAGTTTTTTAGATAAAATAGGTATAATCTTTTTAAAATATCTTACCCATATCAATTTTTAATAAAATTATATCATAACAAATGATTACATATCAATGAAATATAACCAGCCAGGTACTTACTTCCTTGTCGAACAAGAAAGGTAGGAGCGACATAGATAGAGCTTAGTTGATCGAGGTAGATAGAGTCTTAGAGAAAAAGAAAAGAATGTCTACATAATTAAACGAATTCAACGTAATTCTAACTATTAATCAATAAAGTGTTCGCAATGGCTTGCAATTCTCCCTCCGGCGAGAGACAGCCCAACGACATCCGGTCCTTCTTGTCCGGCCCCGGATTGCGCATCCTCCTCGGCGTCGGCGCCGGCTACGTCGCCCGACGACTATGGGCCCACCCCCAAGATGTCATGGACTCCAAACTCGCCCAATTGCGCGCCGCTCCCACCATCCCAATGTCGGCGCTCAAGGGGCGCGCCCACCTCTTCACCCGCGAAGGCCAGCTGGTTCTGATCCAAAACGGCGTCGTGAAACCGGTCTCCTCGCTTCTCTACGGCAGGAGAGGCCAAGGAGCGGTGGTGAAAAGGACGGAAGAGTACTACACGTTGGAGGACGTGAACAAGGACACGAGGCGCGAGGAGTTTGTGTCTAGGGTTCCCTTCGCCCTCGTGCCCGACCCTCTCCCAAGATTGCTTGGCAAGGACTTGTCCGTGGTCGTGGAGAACGCGGACGCGGATCAGTTGCCTCTGAGCCACGAGTATAACGTGAAAGCGCGATTGACTCCAACGGTTTACAGGGTGACTCGGATTAGCGCTCTTCTAGAAGGGACTCGGTTGGAGAATGTGTTCGGGTGGCTGAGAAAGAGGGACGGCTTCTTGGAGATCGAGCCGTGTTCGGATTTCCCCAAGAAATGCTTCACCATGAACCGATCGGAGATCAAGAGGGAGATTCGAGCCCAAGCTGCTGACGCGGATGTGTATCCGATCAGGACTTGTAGCATCGGGGTCGGACTCGTGTCCTTGGGATTGATCTTTAGTGGTCTTTATTCGTATGGTGTGTGTTGAGCTATTATATATCAAGAGAGGGCTTTTATCCAAGTTTTGACTTTGTTACTACTATAGGGTTTTTTTTGGTTGAATCTTCTAGCTAGGGTTTGTTGGGTTTAAAGTTATTTTCAGGCTATATATGATGTGTTTGAATGTTGAGTGGCTCTATGTATATCAGGTTTACAAGTGGTTTGTTTACAAGTAATATTTAATTGGAAAGAGGATTAGAATACAATTGGCAAAACTTTTGATGTTGATTGTTCGATCTATTCACACACTCTTATTATCTTCATTAATCCAACCCCATATGGCCAAATTTACATTTTACTGATCAATGTATATTTTAAAGGGTAATTTTGGTAATTAGGCTTAAAATAGAAGTATAATAGATTAATAGTACTAGTTGGGAGTTATGTTTTAATAGAATGGATAACCCCTAACTCTTCCTCCCTTCCTTTCCTTCAACAAGTGGTGAATTGACTCAATCATCCGACTTGACTCGTCCATTGACCGACCGTTGACCAGTGTTGACAACTATTATCAACTGTCAACAACTTATTGTCAACAATTGTTGCCAAATATGTGTCATCATATACAATATTTCTTAGTGTTATCAAATATGTATCATCACTCAAGATATCATCAAATATGTGTCATCTCTCAAGGTGTCATCAAATATGTTCATATCACTCAGAGTGTCATAAAGAGGATTAGAATACAATTGGCAAAACTTTGAATGTTGAGTGGCTCTATATATAAGGTTTACAATAGTAGTTTGTTTACAAGTAATATTGGGAAAGAGGATTAGAATACAATTGGCAAAACTTTTAATGTTGATTGTTCGATCTATTATTTTAGGAATCTGTAAATAGAGGGAGACAATTTGATAGTCTTGAATGCGATCAGAAAGACGGGCCAATGCTTATGGGATACATCTATATATAACATTAAAAAGTTGTGTACATGGAGCATTTAGTGCATTTGATCAAAATTTTCAAATATATTAAATCTAATGTTTTATATGACAAGATGAGCTCCTTGACACAATGGTTAAAATGTTGGCATTTATAAAGAAGGTGTAAAGTTTGAATCTCTAAATAATCTTTTCCTCGTTATGCCTATTGCCTAACAATTGTTTATGCTGCATAAATAATTTAGATTAATATCTATTGATTTATCCGACTGTTTTTAAAGAATAATAATCTTTTTTGAAGGGAAAAAATAAAATAATGATCTATTTTTTATACTTTTTTATACGAGAAGAAGACCATTTTTTTTCTCATTGTGCATTCATGTATTAAGTTCATTAAATCTTTTTATAAAATAAACAATCTCTTTTTTTTGTTGAATGATAGTAATAATAATCTAATTCTAATAAAACTATCTATATAAAATTATGTGTATGAGAAGAATTTATCACAAATATTACTTTTTTTTTATTATTAAAGTTTAAGGTTCAAGTCTCTTTGTGAATATCATGTATAATTACTTTAGTCCTATTTAAATTGTTCAACCAACTCAGCAAAAGATTATATAAGGAATAGTCCTATTTGATTACTTTAGTCCTATTTAAAGTTTTAAGGAATTATAGTCCTATTTTTTATATGTCTATTATTTATTGTATAAATGTTATAAGTATTTCAATGTATAATATGGATGTATAGCTACACATATAGATACTCTTAGGATATTTATCCTCTTAAAGGTGTACTTATTGTCCACATTTAACACCTTTAATTCAATCCTATTTATTTTAATTTATAATATGAATGCATACATACACATAGAGATTCTCTTATGATACTTATCATCTTTAAGATGTACTTATTGTTCATATTTACCAACCCTATTTACATCATATTTATTTCAATTTATAATATGGATGTATACCTACACATAGAGATACTCTTAGAATATTTATCCCCTTATATGTGTACTTATTGTCCACATTTACCACCATTGATTACACCATTATTTATGCGTATTTTGACCAATTGTATTCCATGGATTGGCCTATATATACATTATTCTACAAAGAAATCCATTGACATGCACATTTCTCCCTCTCTTGTGTATATAATTCTCTCCATGCTTACAATTATAAACATGAATAGCTCAAGATATGTATAAATTATTATTTTTTCTCTATGTAGTATAGGTTATTGGGATCTTAATTTTATTATATATTTGTTTAAATCTCTTCTTCGACATTATATTGGAAGCCTATTTTTATTTAAAATTTAAACTAATTTCTATCTAATATTCCTATTTTTAATACTATATTATAATTGATCTTTACTCCGTATTATCTAAACTAAATTGTTGTCAACTTAGATCAAATAAACTTTTTGTTATATATACAAGAATATTATTTCAAGTAAATATATTTTTGAGGGTTAAGTTTGTAAATTGATTTTTAAAATTCTAAAATAATATAAAGTCAATGTGAATTTTTATTGTGATTTTTTTGAAGAGACATTAATTCTAAAAATATATAATCAATTGAATCGTATGAATTGACTAATTATGATTCATTCCATCCTAAATTATTTAAAATTTAAAATATAAACATTACCAAAGTTCTTATTTCTCTAACGATATGTAAATGCATACAACATCTAATGACAATTAAAAAATTTTGTAGCGTGTGTGCAAAGTTTTCATATTGGGCGACAAATTTCAAGTACTAGGTGTGAAAAAATACACAATTTTTCATACAAAATTCGAACGTACTAAATTTTGGAGTATGATTTTTTTAGATCAAACAACCCACATATGATTTCAATTCTTATACAATTACAAGTTCCAAATGTTTTTACAAACTCAAACGATAAAAATATACTTTATAAAACGTTTACAAAAAATAAACGAATGCATGTTAAAAACGTGTCTCGTGCGTATGCACGGGATTGTCCTCCTAGTATATTATTATATCTGACATCATGGTCTCGTTATTGTGGTTCGAGACTATTCGAATTAATCATGTGGTAGAAATTCTAACGTTGTAACCGATAAAATTGTTAAGTTGAGCCATAGCTTTCCAATTGATATCAATAAGAATTTTGAACAAAAAAAAATTGATATCAGTAAGAATCATCTAGAACTCCATGTATGAATGCTCTAGAACATTCTCGTAAAACAGAATTCCTAACTCTTACCTTTTCAAAAAACAAATTACCTTTTCAAAAAACAAATTACATTAGTCATTCTTTAGGATGGAACGATATGTCCCAACTTTAGAATGGAACCCAACTAGTTGGAGAGAGGCCGTTTGGCGAATAGCTCTGGTACCATATTAAGTTCAATGGGATTTCATCCTAAAACCAATTGGCAATAGGAGAAGTAGTCCAAGAATATATATACTAGGTAAGATATATCCTAACTTTAGATGTGAGAATGCATTCTAATATTCTTAAACCTAAACTTTCTATGCGAAAACTTATATTCCAACGGAGTTTTCACCTTTGCTTGATATTTTGATCGACTTTTTTTTCCCTAATTTTGATTGTTTTCTTTTGGGTTTCTCTTGCAAGGAAAAAGGGGATAATGGCTAATTGTATTTTACATAAGTATATAGCAAAGCGCATCTATTAAACGAGACATTCTACAAGCCTGCAATTTAAAAGGTCCCCTGGCTGTGACTAATTCCCTACTATTATTGAGTACTCCATTTCTTATGCCTAGCTTTCCTTTTCAATATTAAGTTCAATGCATCGTAATTTCATGCGTTCGGATGAATCCAGTCTTCCAACAATTACGTTTGTGTAAATTAATTCAATCAAATTCGTTTTAAATAGAGAATCGTTTCTATATCCTAGAGAATATTTACATGGATTAATATTACTTATAATATTACACAAGCTAAATAATACGGAGTATAATACAATATAAACAAGTTCGAACACGCAACCAAAATACAAATTCTTTGAGGCCTTGACCCTTTTAAAAAATATCACACGGTACCGTTATATCTGCAGCCATCCAAATTGACCAGTTACTTCCTTGAGACTTTTCTAAGTTTGGCAGAATGATTTTATTCATTTATAAGTCATTATATTGACTTTATGCATAAGAAAAGGTCATATGGCAAACTTTTGAAATCTCCATTCTATTCTCCTTGTAATTCATTCTTATAAATCTTATAAATACCCACCTCCACATCATAACATCTCGCACAACACAATTAACCAATTATGGCATTCAACAAAAATCTCCTCCCAATTGCTCTCCTCCTCGTCCTAGCTAGCTCAGCCGTGGCTCAAAACTGCGGCTGTTCAAGCGATCTTTGTTGTAGCCAGTACGGCTATTGTGGCACAGGCGACCCCTACTGTGGGCCCGGCTGCCAAGCGGGCCCTTGCTACTCTAGCTCATCAAGTGGGTCCATCTCGTCTGTGGTGACCGATGCTTTCTTTAACGCAATCATTGGCCAGGCTGCCTCTAGCTGTGCTGGCAAGAACTTCTACACTCGCTCAGCTTTCCTCAGCGCCGCTGGATCATACCCGAGCTTTGGGACCACCGGCTCCACCGATGTCCAAAAGAGGGAGATCGCTGCCTTCTTCGCCCATGTCACTCATGAAACCGGGTGTAAGTTTGTGATCAAAGTATTTGGATTCATGATATATGTCGTTTTTGCTTACTTTCCGGGTTGATGTTGTTTGGTGGCGCCCCTAGGGTCTTTCGGGAGCACCCTCTGCGTGAGGTTAGGGGGTCCCCATCTTGACCCACCAGATTCCGCTGTAGCAGAACTCCACTTGAATTGGTCAATGTGTTTGTTGCTAATGTGATAACTCTTGTGCTAACTCTTGCTCTTACACATTAATGCAGCCTTTTGCTACATAGAGGAGATAGGTGGACCATCACAGCCAACAAGCACCTATTGCCAAGCAAGCGCACAATATCCGTGCAACGCAAACAAGGGCTACTATGGCCGCGGCCCCCTTCAACTCTCATGGAACTACAACTACATAGATGCGGGCCAGAGCATCGGGTTTGACGGGCTAAACTCCCCTGAAACTGTGGCCAACGACGCTACCATCGCCTTCAAGACCGCCCTTTGGTTCTGGACCAACAAGGTCCACTCCATCATCACCGGTGGACAAGGGTTTGGAGCCACGATTCGGGCCATCAACAGTATTGAGTGCAATAACGGGAACACTCCAGCAGTGAATTCAAGGGTCAGTCTATACACCCAATACTGTCAACAGCTTGGGGTTGCCACTGGTGACAACCTTTATTGCTAGCTCCTCACCATAGTTGTTTGATGTGGATACCAAATGGAAAAGAATAAAATAACCTAGAAAGAGAACCCTTGAAGGTTTTCTGTTTCAAATAAATTGTACTCAAGTATATTATTGTATGAATTTATTATCACCTTACTTGAATATATAAGATATGTTCTAAGCTCATACCACTGAGCATGTTTTACATCAGAGTGTATATGATAAGGTCTTCTTTGTTAGTTACTTTCTCCCAGTTTTAAAATATACCTTACAAGTAAATTATGCCAAATAAGTCTCAAAAAGTCCCATGTAAGAAATGTTGACATTAATTTTTCAATCCTAAAACAAATAAACAATGAATTTATTTATTTCTTACATGATTGACTTGTATGAAAAAGCCTGGTTTGGAGGCAAAAGCTATAGAAGGGTTCCACACAATGTTATTTTCATTAAAGAGAATTGGTTTTAACATTAATACAAAGAAATAGCTCATAATCAAAATGATTGCCGTTTGTTTTTATCCCTTTCAAAATCAAGTTGAAATCACTACACTCTTTACCTGATCATATCACCAACCAATTCTTCAATCAACTTCCCTTCAATTTCCTTGCCTATAATGTCAATCTCCAATCTCACCTGATCATCCCACTCTCTCCCCATCAACTCCTTCCTAACTGCCATCTCTGCTACCACGTTGCCACTGTCCGCACCGTCTTCCTCCTCCTCTTCCACCACCCAACCACCACTCCAAAGCCACTCCTTCATTCGGGCCCAAACCCGCACCGCCAGCGATTCCCCAGCTTGGCTGAACCCGGGTCTCTTACAATGGGCCCACTGGCTAGCATTTGAGCCCATGCCTATCATGTCCAACAGGGCTGAATTGACAAAGTCAAACACAAGCTGGTGGTTTGACCGCAGCCGCCTTTGGTCAACATACTTTTCCCTCAACAAAGGGTCCAGAGGGCTCTCGGGCGAATACCATCTTGTGAGGTTGGAGATCAACTGAGACTCGTTTTCCAAACCAGCTAATGATAATAGTGATTGAATTAAGGAGAGCCATTCTTCTTCCTGAAATCCTTCTTGGGTTTTAGCTAAGGTGGCGGGTTCTGTAGGCTCTTCGTATGTCAAGGTACGAGCAATGGATCCTATTAGTGGTGATTTATCAATCAAGTTTGATTTTCCACTAGTGAAAGACATGCGTTTGCCTGTTTTTTATGAAGATAGATAGCAAAGAGTGAGATCGATTGTGAATAGAAGTTACCAATGAGAACAGAATACCATCCAAAATTTTGAATAAGCCTGGGTTACCATGCTGGTTTGGCACAATGGAATCAGAAAAGGCCATGGTGTTGCTGCAATCATCTTCAAATGGTGGCTCCAAGACTGAGATCGGACTTGGCTGGTCCTGATTTTCACTTGACGTTCCAGGAGTAGCTGGCTTTAAAGTAGACCACGCCACCTGGAAGAAACATATACTTTCATCTGTTAAAGAATTTACAAAAAATTAAGGGCGTTTGGATCACCCAAGATAATGCATTATCTTGGGTAATTCAAACGCGCCCTAAAGCTCCAAAGTGAAAACAATAGCCCCTGACCATCCAGAGAACCAGCAAATGAACTGAACAAAATTTTACATAATTCAAGGTAATCAGAGGCAATTTAGTAAACATAGTTTAGGATTAATTTACCTGATGATGATGATGAGCTAGGCCCTGACTGGATTCACCCCAAATAGATCTATTTACTGATTGTACATCAGGACACTTAATCTCATTGGAACCATTGAATTGGGAGCTACTATTACAAGTAATTCCAAAAGGCGCAGAGGATTCAGCATGGTTTGGTGTAGGTTGATCTTGGGCCTGAGATTTATCATTCTTTTCTTTACTCGGTTTCTTGCTCTTTGGGAAAAATAGGCTTGTAACCTTTCCTTTAAGTGAAGATTTTGTGGTCTGTTTGGTTGGCCCTGGATCTAAAGCTTCGACATTTAACCTGAGACCAGAGGCTGTAGAGCTAACAGGGAGGGATTTTGACCTCACCAGACTTCTAGGAGACTGAACATCTCCACCAAAATTACTACTCAGACATGATGTGGATACCCTGGGATCATAATCCCTCTTAGAATCATCTACTTCAAATATTTCAGGCTTACAATCAGAAAGAGCGAGCATTTCACCAAGTGTACTTGAACTCCTTTGCACTTGCCGGTGTTCTCCAGCTGACCCATTTGATGACATCATTGCCCATCTCTCAGAAAGCCTCTTCTTTGCCTCTCTAGCAACTGAAGATTCAGGGGACAAGGATACGCGACCGAGCGAAGAGTAAGAATACGGGCTACTATATTGATTGACGTAATCCCAGCAATGTCTAGAGGCTGGTGACATCACTTCTGAGTCAGAAGTATTATCCACAAATTCATCTTCTGACTTACGGAATGAACTCTCATCACCAATGTAGCCATTCAAAAAAACTGATGGAATATATTTTTCATCTTTTCGATTCCCAGCCAGATTTTCACGCATCCGCTGCATGATTTCCTTTGCAACTTTCCTTGGTTCATCATACAAATCAGTTTCGTGTACATTTCCTCTTGGTGATGATGGCAGAGGCACATCTTGAATCCTCCCTGAGCTAGGCTTCAATAACACAATTCGTGTTGGTTTAGGACTTTCATCAACTCTCCAAGTAGCTTGATGATTCCCTGAAGGTGATTTCTTCACTTGTTTCTCATTCCAATTGCCTGAAGCAGGAAATTTATCATTCAACACCATTTTTGAAGGCCTGAGGACTGTTATACGCTTGGTTTCTGTGGGCAAAGGAAGTGGAGACCTTCCATACAAATGATGTGTAATCAAGGAACTTGGCTCATGAAGGACCTTTAGAAACAAGTCTGGATTGGAACTTAAAACCTCTAAAGCTTCCTGGAACTCCTTTGTCTGACGGAGCTTCTCATCTGTAGAGAGGCGTTTGGCATCCATAAATTTTTTACGTATAAGAGCCATTTTTTTCTCGTCTGTGTTCACATTGCAACTCTTTAGAGGTGAAACATCCCTTGAACCGTTTGTTTTAGAAGATGACTTCCTAATCTCATATATATCTTTATAATTGCACTGCTCCTGGCACTGATGATTCTCATCTTCTTGCTGCCAATACCCCATGGGTGGCTCTGAGTAACAATTTTGTATATGACAATTAGAATTGCTCCTTTCATGGCCTAAATCGGGAAGAGCATCAAGACCCATAAGCTTGGCAACCAAATTAGGTGAGTTTTGTGTAGATTCCAAATCTTTGGACAACTCTTGAGCTATGAGCATCTTCACGGACGTTCCTTCAGATCTTTTGGTTGAAGAGGACCTTGTCATTTCAGAAACCATCTGCGTTCTCAAATAATAAAAATAACATTAAGATATCACAAACAGATTCAGACTCCCATAATTCCATAAATGAGTACAAGTGCATAACAAAATTATGGTATATTGGACAAAATACCATTTTATCTTCCACCTCATGAGCAATGGGGCTCGACATCCTTGTGACATCAGATCGACATCTTGAAAGAGTTGAACCTAAGAATCGAAAACAACAGAGTTACCCACATATAGCTGGTTTGAAACTATCAGAAACTTTAACTTACAAAACATATGTAATTTGATGATAAAAGCGCACACAGACACAGAGAGAAATAGAATTGCAAAACTATATTGGCAACCAAGTGATTAATAGCAGAAATTCACCATCAGGAAAATGTGGTTTCTCTGTAAGTAGCCTGTTTCTGGCTACAGCCGAGGTCAAATCAAAGAGATTTGCCACTCTCCCCAGGCAACCAGGGACAGGTTTCTCTCTTCCATTCAGCTGAACACCATTCATGTGGACACCTGAGAATAGCCAAATCCCCAAAATTAATCACGTTAGTGTGCTTTTGCAACCAATTAACTCATAAATTCCCCTTCGAGCAGGGAAAACAAAAGTGCTAGAATGTCCTTGAATATGCAAATTTTGCAAGGACAAACAAATAAAAGTAGTGAGAACATGTCAGGTAAAATAAAGAACTAAACATATATTAAAGACCTGGAGAAATACATCACACTAACAAAAAGTCAATTAAGAAGTTCAACTAAAACGACCCCATATTCTTCAAAGCCAAAAAGCACAAGATAATGTTATGGTTTGCAAAAGGTTTCATTTAACACGGAAATGTTAGCTGTTCTAAAGCCCCAGAAGGAAAAGCAAGAGGGCCACAATCTTCGAATTGAAAGAACTAATGCTGAAGAAGAAGAAAGAACAGCAAAGAAAGAAAAGATTTTTACTCACAGGAGAAAGACACCTACAAATACTTTGGCATATATCCTTAAACTTCAAATCACAGCTGAGAAAATGGGAAGAACGAAATTTCGATAGCACAATTTTAACGAAATCGGTTCGACAATCACTAAATCACACCACTGAACAACCTGCATTAAGCCGTATCACCAACAAAACCCTAGAAAAAGACTTGAACGCGGCCGCAGAAGCTCAGGAAAAAAACCCCAAAATTTTCAACTCGTAAAATCCACATCATATACACAACAAACGAGGCGAAAAACTAGTATGAAACCCTATCCAAAGCCCAAAGCTCCAAAAGAGGGAGCAATTGAACTATTGAAGGGAGAAAATGAGAGGTCCGTGAGCATAGAAAAGCAAAAGGAAGTAGAGATTGAGAAAGTACATACACTATAATAGAGACACTGTACAGATACAGAATCAGATTCGAATAGCTTTGAAAAAGGACAAGATGAGAAAGAGAGAGAGTGTGTATGTGTGTAAGGTAAAGCTCAAAAGGCGAAACAGGCGGAGGAGGAGGAAGAAAAGATCTTTTCTTTTCCTTTTTGATGGAGAAAGATGAGGTAATCAAGTGGAATCTGAGAGGCCAATGTTGGTCTCCTGCTCTGCAACATCTATTTAATCTTGATACACAGGGTGGGATTGGCCGGAGATGGCCATTACAGGGCGGGAATCCGGCGCACAGCTCTGAGAGACTCGAATGGAGGTGCTTACTAATTTCTCTCTCTTGCAGAGTGCGGAATTGAGAAGAGCGGTATTCTATTCGCCTGTGACTTTCGATTACGTAATACCCAAAATAACTTGCTCAGCTGACGGTGTGCTTTTTTAATTCATTTTTACTATTCATGGGAAATTGTCATACAATATTATATTATATTCCATCCGTAGTATATCATAGTATCATCATATACAAGAACAAGATACATCATACATGTTATTTTTGTCCTAAGATAAAAGGTATAATAAACAATATAGGATGAACTGGTTGAGAATTAAAAAGAAATTGAGCACGAACAATGATCAATCCAAACTTTCAAATCATATTAGAAATTTAATAAGAAAGATAATGTATTAGACAAACACAAATCCATTGTATTATATTAGTTTTTAATAAATCAAAAGGGGAAATGATGAAGTAACATGGGAGTATGGAACTTCATTCTTAGAGATTATTTGGTGAACTTCATCTATTATAGATTATAATTATTAGTGCAAATAAACATGGAAGCGCTTTGATGATGTAGTTTAAGGATTGACATTTAAAATTGGCATTATCTAGGAAAAATAACTTGGTCTTAAAAAAATAGAAGGAGATGATCTTTATGTGGTTGTATTGGAAGGAATTTGGAACTGTGTCTAAGGAATTGAAATGATACTTTTGAATATCTTTATTTATCTAAAATTCTTTGCTTTTGGTCAAATTATCTAAAAATCTTCTTGACATTACTAATAAAACATGTTTTTAGAAAATTGAGTTATGTGACTAAAAAATTTACATTCCTCAACTATTTACTCTTGATTGAAAACATTTATAACCTCTCAAAACTTTATAATTGTATATATGTTAGCCTTCGAGTTGCACATAAAAACTAACCTAATTCTAATCTATTATAAAAATAATTCCATTTTTCTTAAATTTTTAACATTCAACGAAATCAATTAATAAAATACTTCTCAAGTTTACACTAGAGATGGCAATGGATCGGGTTCGGATCGGATGGAAGATGATCCATGCCCATTCGTTAGTCAATCCGGGTGCATTCATCTGTCATCCGTCGGGTGATTCGGGTGGGTCGGGTCGTCCATGGATGATTGAAAAATATAATTTATATAGCATATGATGTGCATTTGTATAATTTAACACATGTAATACAAAATTCTCGTTTGTATCACAAAAAATATTATATAAATAAGATATAAGAAGTGATTCAAAATGCACAAGTAATATTTAAATGCAAAGTTGGAGCAACAACCACAAATTAAAAGTTAATATTAGTAATTTTTATACATATTTAACATATATATATATATATATAATTCGGGTGTATCGAGTCGGGTGAAGGGTAATGGGTGAAGGGCCTTCATCCATACCCATCCATCACCCTACTTTATTCGGGTTTTCACCCGCTTTCCGGGTCGGATGAATCAGATTTCCATCGGGTGCGGGTGAAATTGCCATGCCTAGTTTACACTATTAATTCACATTAAATATATATACCAATCAAATATTGGAGATGTAAGAAGACTAATCTTGAATACTTATAAAAAAATTATTATTTTTGCAGACATTTCAAGATATATAAATAGTACGGAGTAGCATTTTTATGAATATTCAAGAAAAGTGAGAGATTTATTCATTGAATCTGCTATGTCATTAGTGTGTATGTTAAAAAAGAATCAAATTTTTATTTGTATATCAAATAATATAATTTTAAGACTAGAAGAGTAGGACAACTATTGCTTAGTAGATTGTTCTAATGTTATTTAATAAAATAATAAACAAAGGGACACCTATTTAACTAATTAAAACATAATTTACGTAAAATTATTTAGTTCTAATTTAATGGGTTGGTGTGGTAGAGACAACGGGGATGATTTAGTCAATAGACCAGCGACAACCACAAACCACGAATGGATATCTACCTAGTACAAATATAAAGCAAAAAGTTTTTGTAAAAATTTGAGCCACATGGTAAATTTAAAATATTTTTTGATTTTTTATTTCTCATTTTTAATCCACTTTTATCTTAACCACTTTCCCACTATCTCAAAAACTATCATCCACTCTTTTCTTCTAAACAAATTAAAATTTTATAATTTTTATTATTAAAGAAAATAAGATTCAATCATAAAAATTTATTCGAAATAAATATTTAAATAATAAGTTAGGAAAAAATATTATTTTAAAATATACCCGTATAAGGTACGGGAATAACACTAGTTAGTCTTGAATTTGTAGACTAATGACACCTTGGATCTCTAATCTCAGATAAAAAAACGTAATTATTATGGTTAATGATCTCCAATGAAACAAAAAGTCGATTAACCAAATTTAGACGCCCCAAGCAAGCATTTGCGGTGATCAGCCTTTTCTAGCCCACTCTTTCCCTTTCGCGGCCAACAATCGAAGTTAGATGCTTGTGAATTGGATGTACATGCTCTTAGGGGGTCCGATCAAATATTTTGTAGCTTTTTTTATCAAATAATTGTGGCCGTTTTTAATAATACATTTAATTCGGTCATATGATTTATAGAGAAATAAAATAAAAATAACATATTATTTAATTTTTGGGTTTTTTCCTACCACACATGTCAAGTGTCAACAAATAACTATGTTTGTCCTCTTTCAAACTTAATTAGAAGGCATGATCACTATCCCATAAGGGCATATTTGGTAATCAATAAAAAGAAAATAAAGGATGGAAATATTTAAGTTATTGGTTGGCATTTGGCAATAATAATTAATTTCTTATGAGATTGAAGTATATCATACGTACTAAAAAGCATTCTATTTTTCTGATTTTATACATCATTTTCCTAACCAATTTTCTCAATTTGATTCATTGCCCCTTGTGCACGTGGGCACTAAATTAAGCATAAATATTGATTTAAATTCCAACTATGCACGTACGTAACCTTCTACTAAATTTGGGAGCTAGCTGTATATATTTCCACTATTTTTGTTAGTTTTAGATCGATCGATGGAGTTGATGGGAGTTGAAATATCAACTGTCAATTAGGTGTTATAATTAATTATGAGTATGTATGATGGATTTATTGAAGCGTTCGATCGGGATTTTAACTACGTGTTTTACGTGCATGTCTTAAAGAAAACTAGCTATGCGTCAATTCGATTGATGTAAACGTACGTGGTCCAATTTGACATTACGTTCCTTCTTGTTATAAAATTGTACGGTCGATATTTGGTAGTTTGATAGGAAATATTTGTATGGGCACCGGAATATCTAGAAATTACGATATGACTAATGTATTTTTGCTCTCTCACTTAAATGTTGTTACCTAACTTGAAGGACTTTAGCTGATCGTTATGCAAAAGTGTTTGACATTTTTTTCTACCACAAAAAAAAAAAGTTTTTGACACTTCACCTTTCATTTGTATTATATAGTCCTAGATCATCATGTGGTGGTTGCTAAATGATGGTGAATGAAAGGTACAAATAAATCGGTATGTAAAAGTTTTTGACAAATGAGAAAGATTTATTTATTCTTTTGGACATGCAATAATACAACTACATTCATTCTAGTAACTAATTTGTTTTTCTTACAAGGGAGTAACTTCGGATAGTAAATTTCGGATTTGTGAACTAGCAAGTAAAATCCATGTACAGTACAAACTATGTAAACTGATTTGTGCTAAACTCGACCGAATGGGAAGAAAGGTGGTGAAAAAACGAAGACAAGGATCGAACCTGAAATTTTTTAATGGCCCCATATCTCTTACCACTAGATCATCCTATATGGAGCAAAAATTGGACCATTTTTAGATTTGTGCATGTCATATCTTTGCCCTACTAATCTCCTCTATATCGTTTTAATTTTATCAAATATCTGAACAGAACCAGTAGCCAAGCCTCTCCAGTCTAGATGGTAGGTGATGGCGTCCGTGATTATTAAATCAAGAATTCGAATCGCTCTTCTCTCGTTGTAATGGTCTAAGTGCCTCCTATGGAAAAAAAACTAACTAATAGTTTATTTTCGTTTTATTTTATCAATATTGAATTGATAAATTATTATAATTGTATAGAATATGTACTATTATAATTTGAAAATGAAGTACGAGTCTCTCACCCAGTCACCCTCTATTGACTTTGCACGTTCGCATAGGCTTCTTGCTGAATAGTCGGATAAACGACAACAAATCATTCGCAGGAGCTTTATTTATTGTAACAAATATATGTCATGAAATCATGGTAAACTAGAAGATAAACAAGCTAGATAATATAGAAGATAAACAAAATTGACCAACTCATGCAAAGATACTCTCATATACTCTGGTGTTTGCTTTCCTCAACAGGGAGACTGGGAGAGGATGTGTATATTAATTATGTGAAAATGAAAATTATTCTACAATAATTTTGTTTGCTTAAATATATAACTCTATCTTAATATTTGGTGGTTGTATACTTGTTTTCTGTACAATATACGATATAGTCGATCATATACAATACATGAATTTAATTACAAACTAAACAAAGGTGTACAAGAGCAAAAAAGTCTACACAATGAACCGAACGAAAATGATGAGCTTTATTTTCAAAACGTATGAATAATATTAATCAGCAAATAATTATTGCGGTAGTTGGATTTTTGTAACCCTTTTTATGCGTATGATAAGCTGGGTCAACAAAGTCCACTCTTGCATGCACCAAACGACAAACACTCAAACCAAAATTGCTCTTGAATGTTTCTACCAAAAAAAAAAATTGCTCTTGAATGTTTAGATGTACAAAATCGGGTTTGAATTTAGTGGAGTTTGTGTAAATTTCATGTGTAAATTTCCCCAGCCTTCTTCATAAATAAGTGAACCCTATCTATAAAATACACTAAAAATAAAATCAAGAATTGACATAGAGAAAATAAAAATAATTTAACCACTGAATTTCATTTTAACGATTAAGATTTTATTAAATCTGACCACATAGATAAAACTCTACCGGTTTCAATTTTGAGGAGACAAATGACTTTCGAACAGTTTTATTTGATTGGCCCTTAAAACTTGCAAATGTAAATAATAAAGACGAATGAATGGCGCCCCGTTCAGAGTTTCATGGCGTCCAGGAAATGAAAGCGGAAAAACCTACCGCTTTATATGGTAGCGGAACAATATACCGGTACATTTTTTTTTAAATGTCAAGTCAATGGTGCAGATTCCCTCGCGTGGGAATCTGCACCAGTACCGGTAGCGTTTTCCGCTACCGGTACTGCGTAATCTGCATTTGCAGATTACGCGTTGACCCAAGGCGGAACATTTATTCCGTCGTTTACTCCTCCGCTACCTCCTACCAACCCACATTACACACACTCATAAACCCACCCCATCTCCATTCTTTCAAAAAAAACACTCCATCTCCTTCTTCATTTCGCCCTCCATTTTCAATCTTCTTCAACCTCAATTCTTCATTTCTCCATTCAAGCTTTACAACAATGGATTTATACTTTTGTAATTTAATTTTACATATTTTACATATTTTTGTAATTTAATTTTAATTGATTAGTAGTTAAATTTTGGTTTGTTAATTTTTATAAAGAACCGGATTCGTGGAAAATCAAAGTCAAAGACGCCACCTCCGCCTACTTCTAGTTCGCATAGAGGGCGGGATGCACCTCAATCGATTAATTTGAATGAGGGTTTCGCCACAAGGGACAATGTAGGTGGCCCAAGCGGTAGTGAGGCGATTGTAACCACGGCTCTAGAAGCAATGACGGTCCAATCCCCATACACCCCGCACGTTAATCCGTTACAAGGTGTAGGTACATAATTGTTTTTTTGCGTAATTTAGGTTTCAATTATTAGTTAATTATCGTAGTTGTAAATTTTAGAATTTTTTAGAATATTAGTTGTAATTGTTTACACTATTTTAGAATATTATAGAATATTATTTTGAATTTTATAGAATTTTGTAGAATATTAGTATTAATTTTTTAGAAATTTTGAGCATATTAGTTTTAATATTATAATATTATTAGAATATTATAGAATATTATTTGTAATTTTTTAGGATTAGTTATAATTTTTTAGCATATTAGTTTTAATATTTTAGAAATATTTACATAATTATTTAGAATTATTTCGGTTATTTTATATTATAATATTATAATATTATTAGTTTTAATTATGTTGTGATATTTAAGGTTTTATTTTTAGAATTGTTTAGAATTTATTAGAATATTAGTTGTATTTTTCAGAATTTGTTAGAATATTAGTTTTAATATTTTAGAAATATTTACATAATTATTTAGAATTATTTCGATTATTTTATATCATAATATTATAATATTATTAGTTTTAATTATGTTGTGATATTTAATGAATTGTTTAGAATTTTGTAGAATATTAGTCTTAATATTTTAGAATTATTTACATAATTGTATCGAAATATTTACATTATAATTATTTTGATTATTTTGATTATTTTATATCATAAATATAAAATATGTGCAGATTTCGATGACATTTCATCAATAAGAAATTATCTTTCTAGAGGGGGTGCTGATTTTGATATTACCACCGACCTTTTTGCGGACCCTACTCCGCTCACTGGTAGACGCTCGACCTATGAGACAGGTCCGCCCACACATGAGGGTTACCAATTTCGCTCACAATACCCGGAGTCCCAGTACTTGTACTCACAATACCCAGCCTCCCAGTACCCGGACTCACAATACATGTCCTCTCAGTACCCGTCGTCCTCCCAGTATCCGTCGACCTCCCATTACCCGTCGTCCTCTCAGTACCCGTCGTCCTCCCAGTATCCGTCGACCTCCCATTACCCGTCGTCATCCCATTACCCGTCGTCCTCCTAGTATCTGTCGACCTCCCATTACCCGTCGTCCTCCCATTACCCGTCAGAAGTAATCTGTACGACAAGTGCACACTGGAATCTAGTAGCAAACGTCAATCCAACCATTAGCGTCTCCATCCAGAAGTAATATGTACTGACCTGATTGATCAAATCATCAATATGTGTCCAATAAGGATGTATAAGTGCATACGTCTCGTAGTGGGTCCTCAACTCCAAAGTCATCTCCTCTCGCATCCTCCTCCAATTATGCGGCCCCCAACCAATCAGATAAGCGAGTGCCCTGTACCCACAATTACCATCTCCTACGACATCAATAGCACTGACGATGAATTGCCTCATGAAGTTGGGTACATGGACACCGAAATCAACTTCAATGTGCCCTTCTACTTCAAACGTCGGACGATATACATCTTCCTCTTCCTCTTCTTCTTCATCTTCCCCTTCCCCTTTCCCTTCCTCTTCCTCTTCCTCTTCCTCTTCCTTTTCCTCTTTCTCTAGAACATGGCTATGTGCAACCCCAGACATAGAACGCGGGTCTCTTTCGCGTTTTTGAAGATGCTCCAGCCTAGTCAAATCTCTTGGTTGGACCTTTGAGTTCTTCCTTGGCCTACCCTTCTTCTTTCTCTTGAGAGATGGCTCCATCAAATCCCCCTCTTCGGGATATTTGAGGTTTTTGTATTTTTGACCAACCTGATGTTTGACGATAGGATCAATCTTTCCTTCATAAAATTCTTGTATCATCCTCGTCCATATATCGTCATTTCGATCGAGAGCTGTGGGGGCCACTTGTTCATCTACTCCCCTTTGGCCTTCCCACACCAATTGTTTCCAAAAATCATGAATCATCGAAAGCTCAATAGGACAGCATTCATTCATACAAGCAAGGACTTGGTGAGGGCAAGGTAGTCCACGGGCCGTTGTCCACCATGCATCTTCGCATGTTGGACGGAAAGAACTACTCGGGTCAAATATAGCATTGACATGGCCAAACAACTCTCCAATACACATGTTGGAAACCTTCATTGGAAGACGAGAGAAGACGGTTTTGAGCGGCTCACTCAATTGTTTGATGGACAACGGTTCGCTCGTACGGTCCCTTTCCATCTCTCCCCTAATATTATGCATCTGAATGTTCACCATGACGTGTATCTTTCTCAAAACTGTGCTGAACCCACCAACAGAAGACTCCAAATAATCCTTCAGCAAAGAGTGTTGGGACTCAACCCTGAAAAATATTGCGTTAAATAAGTACCAATAACGTTAATAAAAGTTTAGGGTTTTCTCGTAAGGAAAATTAATTTACTTACCTGTTCGTGGTCCTTGTAAACAAATGGAGACGATGATCGGTGTATGCTCTAACTATGTGATCACGCCAGGGAGTAAGCCAGTTCCTCTGGAGGTACGCCAACAACAAGGGATTGAGTGGATGTTGTATTCTAATCTGACCATCCCGCAATAGACGAAGTCGTGCCTCGTACTCTGATACACTCGTCGAGCAAAATAGCTCCCATGCTTTGTTTCCAAACCACTTCGCGGTCCCCTCAGGACCCTTTCGCCAGAGCGTATGCCTTGCAATTTCGCTTGATATGCATCCAACACAACAAGTGTTTGGCGTTGGGAAACAAGACCGCGACGGCGTTAACCTCGGCAACATCACGATCAGTGACAACAACTTCTGGCATTTTTCCAACCAATTCGAACACCTGCCGCAATTGATATAACACCCATTCGTAGTGATCTTGGGTCTCTCTTGCCATAAATGCAAACCCAATGCAAAAAGTCTGTCCGGTGCAAGTAAACCCTACCATCTCACACAAAGGCATGTTGTACCTAACGTGATAATTAATTTGAATAAGTTAACGTGCAAAACTTAATGTGCAAAGTAAATACGCTTTTATTATAAATACTTACATGTTTGTTTTGTATGTCGCATCCATAATCACAACATACGGAAATAGCTTCAGCAGATTCAACGACTTGGGGTGGGCAAAGAAAAAGTCAATTATCTCGTTGCTTTCCTCCTCGGATCGATAATCGAGATAGTACCCATTTGACTTTAAGAAATGGAGCGAGAATTGAGTTACCGTCATCGAGCTCATCTCTTTCTTCAGTATCTCGTGCCGAAAAGTGTACAATTGCCTCATCGATGTTGTCATGTCCGGCCACTTTTGCCGCAAGTATGTCATAACAAATTTCGGTTCACCATGTGCGAGGGTTAATAGCCTTGCATCCTTCTTTTGCTCATCAGTCGGGCGGCCGACAAAAGGGTACCCCTCCAAACTAGTAGAAAGGTCGTGGTTGTGGCGACCGTTTTTCACGCTTAGCCGCCAAGAATGGGTCCTCCTGTCCCTTTGTCCAACCAACTCAAACGGACAACCAATTTTCCTAGTACGTGGGTTTTCCCTTAGATTATCACCAGCTTGTAACAATCTTCCTCTAATGCCAAATTTCCCCTTCTTTTTTGGCTTGTACTCACCAGCCAACACACATGCTAAAAGGACCCTCGTTTCCCAATAATTTTTAATGGTCAACACCATGTTCAGATTCTTGCTTATACCTCTAGCCCATTTTAGCATTACGTTCCGATCCGGCCACTCATTATCAGACTCAAAGTGGGTAGAAAAATCGGGAAACTGTAAAAAATTGATTCACAAATTTAGAGAGTTTAATTATTACTTGCATATAACAAATTATAAAATATTATAAAGTTTGAACCCTAAACCTTTCAACTCAACTTATTTTACAATTATAAAATATTATAACTAACAATTTCTACCCAACTAATTTAACAATTATAACAACTATAAAAAACCTTATTATTTCTAAATAACTATATTTAACTAAAAAATTATTATTAAATATTTCTAAATAACTATATTTAACTAAAAAATTATTATTAAATAATATAACTAAAATTCGAAATTTACATACCACATTTTCATAAGGCATTTCGTCCCCACCGTCGTCTTCACCCACGTGTTCTTCGTCGTTTTCACTCTCGTGTTCTTCGTTTAGATTCATGGGATTAGGATTGGAATGCCATTGCCTTCCAAATGGCCACATCTCAGAGGTTTTACTTGCGGTGAAATTTTAGAATATTAGTTGTAATTGTTTACACTTTTTTAGAATATTATTTTGAATTTTATAGAATTTTGTAGAATATTAGTATTAATTTTTTAGAAATTTTGAGCATATTAGTTTTAATATTATAATATTATTAGAATATTATAGAATATTATTTGTAATTTTTTAGAATTTTTTAGGATTAGTTATAATTTTTTAGCATATTAGTTTTAATATTTTAGAAATATTTACATAATTATTTAGAATTATTTCGGTTATTTTATATTAGAATATTAGAATATTATTAGTTTTAATTATGCTGTGATATTTAAGGTTTTATTTTTAGAATTGTTTAGAATTTATTAGAATATTAGTTGTATTTTTTAGAATTTGTTAGAATATTAGTTTTAATATTTTAGAAATATTTACATAATTATTTAGAATTATTTCGATTATTTTATATCATAATATTATAATATTATTAGTTTTAATTATGTTGTGATATTTAATGAATTGTTTAGAATTTTGTAGAATATTAGTCTTAATATTTTAGAATTATTTACATAATTGTATCGAAATATTTATATTATAATTATTTTGATTATTTTGATTATTTTATATCATAAATATAAAATATGTGCAGATTTCGATGACATTTCATCAATAAGAAATTATCTTTCTAGAGGGGGTGCTGATTTTGATATTACCTCCGACCTTTTTGCGGACCCTACTCCGCTCACTGGTAGACGCTCGACCTATGAGACAGGTCCGCCCACACATGAGGGTTACCAATTTCGCTCACAATACCCGGAGTCCCAGTACTTGTACTCACAGTACCCGGCCTCCTAGTACCCGGACTCACAGTACATGTCCTCTCAGTACCCGTCGTCCTCCCAGTATCCGTCGACCTCCCATTACCCGTCGTCCTCTCAGTACCCGTCGTCCTCCTAGTATCCGTCGACCTCCCATTACCCGTCGTCCTCCCATTACCCGTCGTCCTCCTAGTATCTGTCGACCTCCCATTACCCGTCGTCCTCCCATTACCCGTCAGAAGTAATCTGTACGACAAGTGCATACTGGAATCTAGTAGCAAACGCCAATCCAACCATTAGCGTCTCCATCCAGAAGTAATATGTACTGACCTGATTGATCAAATCATCAATATGTGTCCAATAAGGATGTATAAGTGCATACGTCTCGTAGTGGGTCCTCAACTCCAAAGCCATCTCCTCTCGCATCCTCCTCCAATTATGCGGCCCCCAACCAATCAGATAAGCGAGTGCCCTGTACCCACAATTACCATCTCCTACGACATCAATAGCACTGACGATGAATTGCCTCGTGAAGTTGGGTACATGGACACCGAAATCAACTTCAATGTGCCCTTCTACTTCAAACGTCGGACGATATACATCTTCCTCTTCCTCTTCTTCTTCATCTTCCCCTTCCCCTTTCCCTTCCTCTTCCTCTTCCTCTTCCTCTTCCTTTTCCTCTTCCTCTAGAACATGGCTATGTGCAACCCCAGACATAGAACGAGGGTCTCTTCCGCGTTTTTGAAGATGCTCCAGCCTAGTCAAATCTCTTGGTTGGACCTTTGAGTTCTTCCTTGGCCTACCCTTCTTCTTTCTCTTGAGAGATGGCTCCATCAAATCCCCCTCTTCGGGATATTTGAGGTTTTTGTATTTTTGACCAACCTGATGTTTGACGATAGGATCAATCTTTCCTTCATAGAAGTCTTGTATCATCCTCGTCCATATATCGTCATTTCGATCGAGAGCTGTGGGGGCCACTTGTTCATCTACTCCCCTTTGGCCTTCCCACACCAATTGTTTCCAAAAATCATGAATCATCGAAAGCTCAATAGGACTGCATTCATTCATACAAGCAAGGACTTGGTGAGGGCAAGGTAGTCCACGGGCCGTTGTCCACCATGCATCGTCGCATGTTGGACGGAAAGAACTACTCGGGTCAAATATAGCATTGACATGACCAAACAACTCTCCAATACACATGTTGGAAACCTTCATTGGAAGACGAGAGAAGACGGTTTTGAGCGGCTCGCTCAATTGTTTGATGGACAACGGTTCGTTCGTACGGTCCCTTTCCATCTCTCCCCTAATGTTATGCATCTGAATGTTCACCATGACGTGCATCTTTCTCAAAACTGTGCTGAACCCACCAACAGAAGACTCCAAATAATCCTTCAGCAAAGAGTGTTGGGACTCAACCCTGAAAAATATTGCGTTAAATAAGTACCAATAACGTTAATAAAAGTTTAGGGTTTTCTCGTAAGGAAAATTAATTTACTTACCTGTTCGTGGTCCTTGTAAACAAATGGAGACGATGATCGGTGTATGCTCTAACTATGTGATCACGCCAGGGAGTAAGCCAGTTCCTCTGGAGGTACGCCAACAACAAGGGATTGAGTGGATGTTGTATTCTAATCTGACCATCCCGCAATAGACGAAGTCGTGCCTCGTACTCTGATACACTCGTCGAGCAAAATAGCTCCCATGCTTTGTTTCCAAACCACTTCGCAGTCCCCTCAGGACCCTTTCGCCAGAGCGTATACCTTGCAATTTCGCTTGATATGCACCCAACACAACAAGTGTTTGGCGTTGGGAAACAAGACCGCGACGGCGTTAACCTCGGCAACATCACGATCAGTGACAACAACTTCTGGCATTTTTCCAACCAATTCGAACACCTGCCGCAATTGATATAACACCCATTCGTAGTGATCTTGGGTCTCTCTTGCCATAAATGCAAACCCAATGCAAAAAGTCTGTCCGGTGCAAGTAAACCCTACCATCTCACACAAAGGCATGTTGTACCTAACGTGATAATTAATTTGAATAAGTTAACGTGCAAAACTTAATGTGCAAAGTAAATACGCTTTTATTATAAATACTTACATGTTTGTTTTGTATGTCGCATCCATAATCACAACATACGGAAATAGCTTCAGCAGATTCAACGACTTGGGGTGGGCAAAGAAAAAGTCAATTATCTCGTTGCTTTCCTCCTCGGATCGATAATCGAGATAGTACCCATTTGACTTTAAGAAATGGAGCGAGAATTGAGTTACCGTCATCGAGCTCATCTCTTTCTTCAGTATCTCGTGCCGAAAAGTGTACAACTGCCTCATCGATGTTGTCATGTCCGGCCACTTTTGCCGCAAGTATGTCATAACAAATTTCGGTTCACCATGTGCGAGGGTTAATAGCCTTGCATCCTTCTTTTGCTCATCAGTCGGGCGGCCGACAAAAGGGTACCCCTCCAAACTAGTAGAAAGGTCGTGGTTGTGGCGACCGTTTTTCACGCTTAGCCGCCAAGAATGGGTCCTCCTGTCCCTTTGTCCAACCAACTCAAACGGACAACCAATATTCCTAGTACGTGGGTTTTCCCTTAGATTATCACCAGCTTGTAACAATCTTCCTATAATGCCAGATTTCCCCTTCTTTTTTGGCTTGTACTCACCAGCCAACACACATGCTAAAAGGAACCTCGTTTCCCAATAATTTTTAATGCTAAGAGGACCCTCTTGCCTATACCTCTAGCCCATTTTAGCATTATGTTCCGATCCGGCCACTCATTATCAGACTCAAAGTGGGTAGAAAAATCGGGAAACTGTAAAAAATTGATTCACAAATTTAGAGAGTTTAATTATTACTTGCATATAACAAATTATAAAATATTATAAAGTTTGAACCCTAAACCTTTCAACTCAACTTATTTTACAATTATAAAATATTATAACTAACAATTTCTACCCAACTAATTTAACAATTATAACAACTATAAAAAACCTAATTATTTCTAAATAACTATATTTAACTAAAAAATTATTATTAAATATTTCTAAATAACTATATTTAACTAAAAAATTATTATTAAATAATATAACTAAAATTCAAAATTTACATACCACATTTTCATAAGGCATTTCGTCCCCACCGTCGTCTTCACCCACGTGTTCTTCGTCGTTTTCACTCTCGTGTTCTTCGTTTAGATTCATGGGATTAGGATTGGAATGCCATTGCCTTCCAAATGGCCACATCTCGGAGGTTTTACTTGCGGTGAAATTTAGAGCTAAATTTTTTGACCGTTTGGCACCGCGTCTTCCATGGTTAAATTGTGAAGTGGTCTGGTGTCTTACAAATTGCGGTAGCGGAAACTGGAACCGGTTTTTTTTTTTACTATAGCGGTACCGGTACACGCTACCGGTACCAACAGAGGTAAAAATTTTTTACCTCCTGTCTCGATCCTCGGTATTTTACAAATACCGGAACCGGCCTCCGGTACCGCTACCATTTTTCTTTTTAAAATTAAGCGTTAAAACTTACCGCTATAATAAATTCTGGGCGCCCTAAAATTCTGACCGGAGCGCAATAAACCGGCGATAATAAATTATCAATACAATAATGTTGGATTTCTTTTTTCTTTTTCGTTTTTTTTGATCGAAACTTTTTTCTTTTTCTTGTGTTTGAAAAAAATGGTGGATCTTTATTTCAAGTGAAATTAAACAATATAATAATGTTGACTTTCTCTCCTATTAATAACGTAGGAGTGTGATTTAAGAATCCCTATGTAAAGTTAAATTAGTCCTCAAATAGAGTAGCTACCAAGAGTGTTGTATCTCTCAAAAAAAAAAGAAAAAAGAGTGTCGCATAATGTGCACACCATTCATAAGGAATATTAGTAGTAAAGTCATCTCCAACAGTTTTTTCAAACTGTTGGAAATTATGTATTTAAAAAATTTTAGTCATTTTTTTATCCTAACAGCTTCCTTATCTAATTCTCTATAATGAATAATTCTCCAAAAGTTTGAAGTCTCTTCCCTATATTTAGAAAATTCTCCAAATTTATTTGAAGAATGCATTAATTAAAAGTGTATACATGGAAACTTGTGATTGGCCATATGAAATTTTATAAAAAAATTATAAATAAATAGAACTAATAAATTTAGATTCTCTAAAATGAAAAAGTTGTTGGAGTTAAATAAAATTTTATTTGGAAAATATGACTTCTGATTCTTCATTTTGGAGAAAATTATAGGGAAACTATTGGAGATGGACTAAGTAATCAAATATATTTTAATAGTTATTTTTAGCCGAGTTGTAGCGCCCCGGTCAGAGTTGTAGGGCGCACCGGCTTTTTAGCAGCGGTGTGCCCTACCGCTCCAAATTTAAAAAAAGAAATTGAATAAAAGGCAGCGGCAGCGGTGGCCGCTGCCGCTGCCCATTATTTTTTTGTCGTTTTATGGCAGCGACAGCGGCCACCGCTGCCGCTGCCTTTCAAAAAAAAAAATTATACCAAGCGCCAGCGGTAGCCGCTGCCGCTGCCTTGCCCTCAGTAAAAAAAAAAACTACCGCGGCTATTTATAGCGAGCGAGACGAGGTTGGAGATGTCGGGTCCGCTCCCTTGCCCTCTCAAATTCGTCTCCAAATTCGTCTTCAAATCCTCCCCAAATCCATCCCCAAAACACCTCTACTAAAATAATGTCGAGTTAATGGCCATTTGATGAAGGGCAGGGCTATTTTAGTTCAAATCCGGCGAATGTGAACGACGATCAATATGGCGGTTTAGAAGGAATTCCTTATGGTGGACATGGCTATTCTAGTTCAAATCCGGTGAATGCGAGCGACGATCAATATGGCGGTTTAGAAGAAATTCCTTATAGTGCACATGAGAATGAGGAGGTTTTGCATGAAAACGAAGAAACGGTATGTAATCTATTATTTATTAAATTATTAATTTTATTATAAACAATCATATTTTAGGGTTGTTATAACTAATCATATTTTATACTCCCTCCGATCGAAATTAGATGTCGTTTTAAGTTGAACAAATTGATCGTATTAATTACTTATTGGTTGCTTTTATTTTCCTTAATTTGTGTGTAATTACCTAGAACGATATTTAAATCAGATGGAGTAGTTGTTATAATTGTTAAATTCGTTGTATTAGTGCAAAATTTTCATTTTAATTTCTCATATTGTGTTGAATTTGTGAGTTTATAATCGAATTAATTAATGAAGTATTTGTCATAATTGTTTCCAGTTTCCCGATTTTTCTACCTATTTTGTGACTGATAATGAGTGGTCAGAACGGAATCATATGCTAAAATGGGCTAGAGAAGTAGGACGTAATTTGAACATGGTGTTGACAATTAAGAACTCATGGGAAACGAAGGTCCTTTTAGCATGTGCGTTGGCCGGTGAATACAAGCCAAAGAAGAAGGGTAAATCCGGTGTTAATATGCCGACCCTACAAGTTGGTGATGATCTAAAGGAAAAACAACGTAGCAGGAAGATGGGCTGCCCGTTCGAATTGGTTGGCCAACGGGACAGGAGGACCCATCATTGGCGGCTAAGCGTGAAATCCGGTCGCCAATTATCCCGAGGAGGGGGATGTGGTGGAGCCATCTAGGGAACCACTATGTCCCGGTAAACGTCATACATTTACATAAATTTCATAGTGGACTAACTTTTATTATATTATTTACGAATTTGTCATTGTAGGTTACGCTCGTAGATGAAGCCCCCATGCCGACCTCTACGAAGCTTTGGGCCCAATATCATCATCCTAGCGTTGATGGGGTGGATATTCGCTTTCATGAACGCATGGCCCGATACGGCAGTTACCACAACGCAGAAGAGTTGCCTCCTAGTTTTTATTAGAGTAGGACTAGTATTAGTATTTGTATTTGTATTTCTACTGGTACTTGTATTGGTACTTGTATTTGTAAGATATTATTATGGTTATTATTATTTGTGGGACTAGTATTTGTATTTGTATTTGTATTTCTACTAGTATTCCATAAAACATTCAAATATCCATAAAACATCCAAATATCCAAACATAAAAGTCCATAACACATCCAAACTAATAATGCATAAAACATCTAAATATCCAAACATAAAAAGTCAATAACACATCCAAACAAGTAATCCATAAAACATCTATCTGTAATAGCCGGCATCACTACGCCGTCTAGGCTGGTAACGAGGGGTGGCGGAAATGGGCGCATGTCCGGTTCAGCTTGGGGCAACTCTCCAAAAACTGCTCTGTCAATACCATTGAAAAAATCTGTGGCATATGGACCTCTCATTTCACTAGCGTATGGACGGAAACTTCGGACGTACCCTTCCAAGTAAGCCATGCGCTGCGTCAAAAAAACATGATTATTTAAATATTAATAAATTAGTATAGGTAATAATGAACAACATATATGGTTCAATACGGTACCTGGACAAGTTCGACCTCACGGGGAACTGGCGGTGGATGAGCACGTTGATCTCTCATAAGATATGGATGAGACAGAGGCTGAAGCCATGGTACATAGTTTCTGTCCGCTGCATAAGGGAATATGGCCATCTCCCCCTCGGGCACCAAGGATTGATAACGGGATTCTCAACGGTCATCCTCGTCTCTGAAAGTGACTTTATATTTGGTTGGACCCAATCTCGTCTCTCTTTTTACAGTTTCTGGCCTAATGACGTCCAACACTGGAATCTTTTGGTGGTAACCGAGTTGCCTGTAGCATCTGTCCGGTATATACGGCTCCCTCACATCGAAGTAGGTGAGTACCCCACGATCACGAGAGAGCACAAGCTCGCCGGTGGAAAAGTTAAGGCCCTGGCCCCACGGCATCCACATAACCTGATCAATCTTGATCTCATCTAATTGACGTCGTATGGCAAGACATTCTTCATCATTGCTGTGTCGGTTCCGATCTGAATGGTACGGGGTCGGATCATCACCCAACGATCTGCTCAACCGACCTCTAAAGGTCGGAAAGTACCTCCAAATCCAAGTCTATGAAATATATAAATATGTTATGTTATATGTGTGTACAAAACGTTACAATATATTTAAAGTGTATATAAGGTTAGATATACTCACGTGTAGGACGTACATGCACCCACTAATACCCGCAGCATCTCTGCGACTTGCACAACCCAACTGCCTGTACAAGTAGGCCAATGTACCCGCTGCCCATGCATAATGAGATGTCGTCGTATGGTCTAGTACCAGATGCAAGAGCTGTAGCTGGGTAGCGCCATCAGACTTGTCCAAAAACAATGTGTTTCCAAGCAACATAAACAAGTAAAGAGATGCAATCAAATGTGGGTCCGCTTCTTGTGCCACCAGGGCTGTCAACCTATCCCTCAAAAACACCGTGTTGATGCCACCGCCTGAGGTCTGCCTGTTCACCTCCCTAACTTCAACTCCTAGCATTTCCGCCATCCTTAGGCGTAAAGCTTCATCACTCAAAAGCCCTTTCTTAACCTTAGCGCCATTCAATGGAAGGTTTAGTATCTTTGAGACGTCGTGGAGGGTGATGGTAATCTCCCCCCAAGGAAAGTGGAAACTATTCGTTTCCGAGTGCCATCTTTCCACGAATGCAGAAATCAGCGCTCTGTCCATTTCCCGGAACTTCCAATCTTTCAGATGACTCAAGCCGCTTTGGTTTACAAGCGTCACCCAATCCTGGTTTGAATGGTTGTCCGCTAAGGTTTTCAAGAAGTGTAACGCCTCAGACCGACCTTGCACCTTAAGGTTTTTTGCCCACTGTTCACATTACAACAAAAATTAAGTTTTGAACATTATAAATAATATCATAAATTTTAAAATTATAGGTCGTTCTTACCTGTTGGTGATCCCATATGTAATGTGCCTTATGCGTATGAAAGTGGGTGAGTAAGGACGTGTCGCTTGGACCACCACCATATCCGCCCACCGGATGGACCGGGGCCGCTAATCCAGGGTCCTCATAAGGCGGGACCTCATAATCATGGGCCGGGATATCGGGCTCCGGAGGAGCCGAGTAGCGCATGGGAGGGGGTGGGTTTGTGTACGACGCAGGAGCCGGGTTTGTGTACAACGTCATCAACGTAGACGACTCTTCTGGTGGCGTAATATGGCTCGTACTACCATAATGGTGCGTCTCTTGTGGTGGCATATAGCTTGTACCACCATACTGCGTCTCTGGCGGTGGCATATAGCTCGTACTACAACCATACTGCGTCTCTTGGAATGGCATATAACTCGTACTACCGTAATTATACGCCTCTTGTGTTGGATATTGCAGGGGAAATTGGTAACCCCCGTATTGCCCATGAGCGGCCCCGTATTACCCATGAGTGAATAATGGACCAGCTTCACCATAACCCGTATTAGCAAATGTGGGCTGGGTACGGTCCCCATAGAGGTCCGGAAATGTATCACCACTTCTATTCAGCAATCTTTCGATTACTGAAATATCATCTGCATGCATTTTTTACAATATTTCTCTAAAATCCAATAACGTGCATAATGCTCATTTAAGCATATAATTAATATATCAAACTACTAATTCATCCGTAAATATAGTAACCATGCACATTAAGAAAAATTCATATTCACCCTCAACAACTACTTAATCGCTTATTTTTATAATACTTATAAATTAACTAATAATTACACCATAAATAAATTAACTATTCAAATTACGCAATTCTATAATTATTTTCTACAACTACTTAATCACTAATAATTATACATAAATTAGTCTATAAATTATACATTGATTAATTAATTAATTATTTTTACCACATAAATTAACATATAACTTTACTAGCATGTAAACTACTTAATCGAATTTGTATTCACGGACTTTGGTTATACATAAATTAGTCACTAATAATTATACATAAATTAGTCTATAAATATTTTCGTATTCACGGACTATTCTAATAATTAACCTATAAAACTACTTAATACATGAAACTAATAATTAATCCATAAATTAAAAAAATTTAATATTTTGCGTACCAAAACCCTCCACGGGGGCGACGGAGGCGACGGGGGCGACGGGTTGGCTCGTCGTCGCTTCCGGAAGTCGGACTTCAACCTCCTCTCGAGCTCTCGAGGTTGCCTCGGTCTCATTCAAGTTAATATTTCGATGAGATTCATTCTGCCGTCTACGCTGGGAGCTTGAAGATGATTTCGAGCCAAACAAACCCTATTAAAAAAATTACGTTAGTTTTAACCTTAATAACTTGAAATAATTCAATTAAAATTAAAAAAATCATACATACCGATAGCGAAAAACTCTTTATTTTTGGGACCACTTGAATCGAATTAACGGGTTTTGGAATCGGATTTGAGACTACTTTCAAAGGAATTGAAGCAAAAATGGAGGGGCGAAGTTGTATGTAAGGAGGAGTTGTATGTAGATGAAAATAGAGAGGGAGTGAGGAGGAGTTGTATGTAAGGGAATGAGAAATTTTGAGGACCATTATTCGATTTAAAAGAGCCGAAGCTCAGCTAACTCCGCCCGCCACCTACTCGACATTACTCCGCCCCGACAGTCAAACTGGGATTCTGCGAATTGTAGAATCCCAGGCGAGCGGCAGCGATAGCCGTTGCCGCTCGCTGGTGCAGAACTTTGACTGGATTTAAAAAAAAAAAATTAAAACGGAGCGGTACCAAGTACCGCTTGCATGGGAAGCGGTAGGGTCCACCGCTCGCTTTACCGGGGCGCCATACAGGTCTGAGCGGGGCGCCCCTCATTCCTCTTATTTTTAATTAAAATATTGAAGAAAACAAGTTCCATTGTTGAGAAAACCATTCTTGTTGAAACTGCTGAGCTATGAGTCTAGCTAGCTAGGTGAAAGGATAAACATCTTATCTGGGGGGCGAGAATGAAAATGGGACCATTGTTTAGATTTTCTGAGCGGAAAAATGGGACCAGTTCTACCTAACATATATCCTTGTTTGGCGGAAAATTATTTCTATAATTTAAGAAATTCCATCCGATTTTTTTATAAAACTATTATACTACACATTAGTATCATGAAACTTCATAGAAACCCAGTTTATAATATAAACTTGGATATTCAGGTTCACTTCCAGCAATACGTGACCTGTCCTAATCACTTACCTTTTAAAAAAGAAAACGCTATTTCACCAGCCTTTGTTAACTGAAAACACTGTATCAACATTCATGTACAAAAGAGACCCTCAAATGTGAATCCATCACACAAGAGGCCAACTTGGACAACTGTAGTGATAGCTTGACAGGCCATGTTACAACGGGGCAATTTACTGAATGCACTATTCACTCATAAAACCAAAGTCATATATATAATGTACGAATAGAGAATTTTAGGTGCAAGTTGTGTGAAATGGGGGTGTTAATCAAACACCGGCAAGGAGATCCTTGATAGGGACACACCATTGATCATCTCCTCTTCCCAAGGCCATCCCACATGCGACTTGCTCCCCCTTTGAAAATGACCTCTCCTTCCCCAAGTTTCCTACTTATCACATCTTTGGACCTTAACTTTGTCTTATTTCTGAGATGGGACCAAGTTCTTGGTTTATGATGTATTTGGAAATTGCATTCAAGATTTTCTTTAAAGGAGTTGGGCCTTCTTTGGGCCACAATCCAAATCTATTGTCAAATTAAATAGTTGGGCCTTATTGGGCCCAACAAAAGACCAATTGGACCGGCCCAAGTGACGTGTCCACTTCTATGCTGAGGAAAACGATCACAACATCAAAATGAACCACACAAAGCAGATATGGTTTGACAAGTGGCCACCTCTTATTGGACAAGAAGATATACTCTTCCACAAATGAGAAAAAAGATATCAAATTTCAGATAAATGTAAAAAGAATCCTGCAATAAGCCAGGGAGAGATCAAAAGCCCATATTTTAGTTGAGTTCTGTCAATTGACTTTGATTCTTGATTGGGAAGGAAGGCAATGGCAAGCATGGCATCAGCTGCAATTGGGCTGGGATTGACACCCATGTCCAAAATCACCACCACCAGAAACACCGTGAGGCTGGTTGTCCGGGCAGCCGACGAGGCCGCCGCCGCCCCAGCACCATCGTCCGAGGGACAGGCCCCACCTCCCAAGCCCCCTCCAGTTGGACCTAAGAGAGGCACTAAGGTTAGTCATAATCCTACATGTTTAACAAGTTTGAAGAAATAATTGATCAAGCTACAAAATTCAGTTTAGTATATAGTTCTGGTATGAGTATAACTTTATCATCTCTACTATTAGTATATATATGTAAAACCATGATTTTTTCAATGTTAGGTGAAAATTCTGAGGAAGGAGTCTTACTGGTACAAGGGTGTTGGATCAGTTGTTGCTGTTGACCAGGTCTGTTCTTTATAAGGCTTCATATGGCTGTTTAGTTCAGTTTGACATTGTTGAGTTTGAGATTAATCTGATGAAAATGGTGGTTTTGCAGGACCCGAAAACCCGATACCCGGTTGTGGTTCGGTTCAACAAGGTGAACTACGCCAATGTATCGACCAACAACTATGCATTGGATGAGATCCAGGAACTTGCTGTCTAGAAATGGAATTTTCATTAGTGATCAAATTGCTTTGTGTAAAATTTGTAATGTTGTTGTATCCCTATCTTCAAATTAACACTTGTGAGTGATTTGTGTCATCTGCAACAAAGATTTGGTGCTCTCCGGAACGGAAAAAATTGCTTCATACTTTCCTAGTGAATGTTTTCTTTTCTTTATCCTTGTGAATGATTTTAAGAAACAAATTTATTATTGCCTTAATCGTCCAGAGCTTTGTGACTTTCTGAGATTCTGGCATACTAACAAGTTAGCTTTAGCATAAGGTTTTAACAAAGCAGAACAATGGGGGATTGGCTCTTTCTGGCAATGTAAATTTATCATATTATACAAGATTTGGGAAGGCAAAATACGGTATAAACAGTATTGAAAGTGCAGTGGGAATAAACAAACTCACAGTATCCAGCAAAATGCTAACATGATCAAAAGTAATTTTTTGTTAGCTAGCTATATCTACTATCTAGTATCCTGTAAGAGGAACGGTTATCAACCTGATTGATGTCTTCATCTTGATTTGAGCCATGAGTTGAATCGTCAGGTTCAGGAAGACGACAATGGATAGGCGTGTATCTTGCAAATATGAAAAATGCAATATATGCAAGCTTTTATCACATTGACACAGTCCAAAGCCTCAATCAGAAGTGCCTAATGTGCTTATAGATTCTGCTGATAATGCGTTCTTTTGGGGCCAGCAGATGATTTTCTTTTATCCTGAAAGAATCAAAGGCATCGTTTCATCTGGTTAATAGTATAGAACAAACTTATATAACAACTATTCTCATGATAAGTCAACTAGGAAGCAGAAAAACTGGTCTAAACATAGTTACAGTGTATTTTGGTAACTTTGAGAGGATCATACAGAGTAGAGTACAAGACCATTCTTCCATTCACTTTAGTCATCAAACAAAGGGGAAAAAATACGGGTATTGCATGATTAATGGCCGTCACAAATTAGTTCAAATGCAGAACGAAGAAATACAAGGATATCAAATGATTAATGGATTCCACATACGTGAAAAGAATGAAAAAAGGAAAGGAGACCCAAGAGAGCCGGCAAGTGACAATATTACCTTAAAAAATGAAAGAACAAGGTCAAAGTTTCCATTAAACTCTTCCATCCATGCCATCAAGAAGACCTGACCAAATACCTTGCACTGGTGGTAGCTGTGCAACAAAAGCATTCCATGGTGGGTACCCAACTCCACTTCCTCTGACACGACCATCCAGGCGCAAAGACATATACCTGCAGATTATTATAAACCGAAAAAGCATTTAACATGATTAAGGGTGTGTTTGGTAAACAACTTAGGCTACACTGATAAGGTAGTTGATAAAGCCTAACTAGTTCATTTTATCAATTTTCCCATGTGTTCTTATTCTTGAATCATATGGATGACAGTTTTACAACTACTGTCAGCATCCTACCTAAACAGAATGAACATTGATGAATAACAAGAACCAAAGCAAGTGCTACTTCATCGAATTTGGCTTCATGAATTCAGACAACCTGTGCTATCAGAGTTTCTATGTTCTTCCAAAAGAAATGTGATGAGAGGAAGAAGACTTGAAACACTGCACTTACACAGGAGAATCAGGAGCCACATTTGCCAATTTCTTCTGCTCATCCAACCACCTGATTTGAAAAATAAAAATTACCCATGTGAGGTCTATAAGAAAACAATCCATACAAAGAGAAGCCAACCAAAATAAAATAAAAACAGTACCCTTTCCACTCAGCAGCATAAACAGGAATTAGCTGCCAGAGTCTCCTCCTCTTAGCAGTTATTTCCTTAGCATCCTCACTCCCATCAAACTCAAAAGTTGGTGTTTCACCATTCGTAACTAAAGGAACAACAAGTACTCCTCTTTCCAAGAGCTTCTCAGTAAACGGTTCACTAAACTTAAAAGATTCTGAAATGAAGGAAGCTGGACCTGCTAAGATCACAAGACGACCAATCCCTCTCAATGAGCTCAACGGAATGATCTTCTTCTCATCCACACGGACCTTCAGGTTAGAGAGGATTTCCTCTCTAGAGAGCCTGGCCTCTTGTGCATTCTTAGCTTTGTTGTCTCTGTAATATAAGAAAGCGAAAACTGAGACGGCTCCTATGTCTATGGCTAGTCCATTCAGAATGTCAGGGACCTCATCAGCTCTGGCTGGATTTGAGAGAGCAGCGATCAACCGAGTTCCAGCAATTAGTCCTCCTAATCCCCCACTAGCAATGAAGGCTAGATAGAAGAACATTCGAACGGACCGAAAAGGTGAAAGTACTTCACTCCTTATCTTTGCTGTAGAACTATATAGCATACACATAGACCCAGATTCTCAAATGTTAGAATCTGACAGTTGAACAACTGGTTGGAGAATGCAAATTAGTAATGGTAATGCTTCCAAATTAGAAACTAAGAAGATCAGTATTCAGGGTGAATTTACAGTTTGGACAACGCAATTATGCAAAGGTAGTTTCTGAAATTCAAATAGGAATTCAAATTGTGAGGATGGACTGCATCTCTGTACCGTGAATTAAGTATCTAAATTTGCACCGAAGCAAAAACCCTAGACTTCCGAACTTTCTCAAAGTGACTAAAAGTCACTAAAATTTCATTATCAATCATTGTGAGAAAGAAAGAGAGAAAACCTAATTTCAGTAGAGGGAGAGGGCTTGTTGGCAGAAGAACATGCGACGGTGAACGAAAACAGTTTCTTCCTCCGTCTATTGCGATGGATCAAGACAATCGTTTTGTCCTGGAAGCAAAATGAGCGGCGAATTCCGGAGGTGATTTTATCGGGGAAATTCGGGAGCCCGACGGCGTAGGTTAATAATTGGGCGGGGAAAGCCATGGGCAGTGAGAGCGGAAGAATCAGCAATGGCGGATTTTGCAGTGTGAGTAGAGAAGGCGGAGGAAAAAACGTCAGCCGTTAAGCGAATGGCGGGACCCATTTCACCCTCAGCAGCTGAGGCTGTGATCGTTATGCTGCGGGTGACTACCATGGTGCCACGGTGCACTAGAATAACTCAAAAGTACACAATATTCCTAAGCTAGTCAAAGACTCCAAGTAAAACAATTTTCCAAATTCACAACAACGAAATAATATTTCAAGACATTAGAGACCCGAAAAATAGAGCAAAAAATTGCGATATTCGATACTTCAAAAAAAAATTATTTTATCTTTTATTGTGGTTTTGTTTATGCGGTCTTTCTAACATAGGATAAGTGTTAGTTCTCGTGTCCTACACGGAATTTTATAAAATTATTTTATTATTTATTTGTATTTGTTAAGTTTTGATTAAATTGATATTATCAAGGATATTTAAATAAAATTATACGTGTCTTGTCTAAAAAAAACTATCATTTCTATAAATAATTATTAAAAACTGATATAGGCAAGGATATTTTAAGAAACTTGTAAAATTACTATATTAACCAAAAATCAGACAATGACAGAGCGGCGAGTGAACTAGGTTTTGGTCGATCGTGATATGTCTGTCGTCCTCCTCATTATAGTCCTTCCTAAAATCAATAGCATTTTCGCAGTCCCATTTATTTAGGCTATTTAATTATATTTGTTAAATTTTTTAAGTTCATATTGACAATGATATTTCAAAAAAAAACTATCCGTATCTTATCTACAAAAACACTACCATTTCTAAAAATAATTATTTAAAAATTGATATGTGCAAAAGTATTTTTTCTAGAATTTGTATGATAGCATAAAAAATATCAATATACACACAAGTATTTTTTCTAGAATTTGTATGATAGCATAAAAAAATATCCTAATGATCTTTCTTTCTATCATATCCAAAAATAAAATATTGTTTAATAATGAGATTTTCTATCCTATATTTTAAAAACATTGATAAGAATTTATCATATCCAAAAATAAAAGATTATTTTAAAAAAGGGAGTGTTGTGGTCCAATCTAAAAGTGACATGTGTCGTTTAATAATATTTTTAACCTCCGCTTTAGGTTATATTATGATTTCTAAAAATAATTATTTAAAAATTGATATGTGCAAAAGTATTTTTTCTAGAATTTGTATGATAGCATAAAAATATCAATATACGCAAAAGTATTTTTTTCTAGAATTTGTATGATAGCATAAAAAATATCCTAATGATCTTTCTTTCTATCATATCCAAAAATAAAATATTGTTTATAATGAGATTTTCTATCCTATATTTTAAAAACATTGATAAGAATTTATCATATCCAAAAATAAAAGATTAGTTTAAAAAAAGGGGTGTTGTGGTCCAATCTAAAAGTGACATGTGTCGTTTAATAATTTTTTTATCCTCCGCTTTAGGTTATATTATGATATGATATATAGTTATGAATATCTATTTTAAAAACTAAAATCCTAAAAGGAAATGTCTAAATTCTTAGGAAAAAAATTTAAATCACTAAATAAATAAAAACAACAAATTTTTCCAATACAAGATGCTTATTCGAAAATCCATTGTGTATGAATTCAATCCCTTTATTCTTTTTGGTCGAAATTCAATCTTTTTTATTTATGAGATCATGAACACACTTAATAAGTTAATAGTAGTCTTTTTAATCATAAAATCTCGTTGGAAATTAAATGTTTATGCGTTATCTATTTTAAACTAAGAAAACATTAATGAATCATGATGGTTGTTAAAAATGCACATAAAGAAAATCATTTTTGGTTATAAAGCCTTTTATTTGCAATCCAAGAGAGATTAAAGATGGTGTCTTTTTTAGCATTCCTCATAATAAAATAACCATTGTAAGAGTTAAATGTTTCTTCTCTTTATGATTGTTCAAACTTGGATAGACTAGAATTTGTTACACTTTAAGAGTAAACATTTTTTTTCCTAAAAAGCATTGCTTAATTGTCTTAAAATATATAAAAAATAATTATATTTTACGTTTTTCAAAATAAATAACCAAGTACTTAGTCCTTACAAGTGTAGCAAACCTGCCCATCAATAACTAACTTCATGGTGTAACCACTCAATATTGTTTCTCTCCAATGCATATGCATCCAAATGGAGGCTTCTTCCATGACTTGCCATGTATAGGTTTAGTTAAAATAAACATGACTTGTGGTTTTGTTTTCACTCCAATGAAATTTGCACTCCTCTATTATCAAATTCCAACTTTTCAGTTTACTCTTCGTGAGAAGGTTGTTGTGGAGAGGGTCAACCAACAATTAATGAAGCAACTTGGCGACCAATTAAAATTCCGTGATATCATCCATCCTGAAATCAATTAAGATTCATTTACAAGCTTGTGTTGTCATTTTCGAAACTCGTGTTCAATTCCGTTCACGTCCAACTCTAATTAGTATGTGATAATAATATGAAAGTATTAAAGAGATAGTAGGTAATGTGGTAGGTAAGGTGGTAGATGAAAGTGAACACGAATGGTTGTTTATAACCTCATTTGTGTGCCTATTTATAGGCATTTTGTTCTTCTTATTTAGGCACGTTTTAAACATTAATCAAGAGACAAGAAAGCTCTCAAGTTTCGTTTTATTTTCTAGAAAACATCTCCCTTGTTTGTGTGTAAACCGATCTTCTTCCTTCGGTGCATCATATCCATTAGGAGTTGATCAATTTGTTCTATATCCACCCTAAGGAGTCCACTAATCCATCACTTCTATCCTAAGCAATCCACTCTCGGATCTTTCTCTCACGGAACTCTCTGCAACCCCTCAATATAATCACCATAACTTTCGAATCCATATACCAACCACTCCCAAATTTTGAGGACAGAAGCTAGACTTTCGGATCTAACTCCTCGAGTTGGATTAACTCAAATCCAAGTCCAGACTAGGGAGAACAAGCTAGTTGAAGACATACCAGATTTTTGAGTGTTTGTTGTCGATACCTTGAAAGTCTAAGGGGACTTGCCTTAGACTGTAGACATCACGGTCCTTGATTCACATCATTCTCCCACATCCATTTGCCCCTGTCATTAGTTGGAGATTGTTCTCCAACGAGGTCATTAACAACCCTAGTGAATAATGATATTAGGTCGTTTAATCCTAATTTGTCATCTTTATCAGCAAACCTAGCTAGCTCTACCTACTCAAAATCTTGACGCTGATTGATTATATAAACAGTATCTTACATGGATTTGTAAAAGAACTCCTAGATAACTCTGGATAGCCAAATGAACCAATATAAAGGAGTATACACAGATAACAAGAAAAAAGGTTTCATCAATCTTCTGCATAACTCTGAGAAAATAGAGCTGGTTAAGTTGCTAGGAAACGGGTCTAGCATATACTCTTTACAAGGTAGTTTGGACACTCGAGCTCAAAGGTGTCAAATACCAATTTGTCAACGAGGATCTTGCTAACAAGAGCGATGAGCTTGTACACTACAACCCCATCTACAAGAGGATTCCAGTACTCATTCACAACAAGAAACCAGTTCTTGAATCATATATAATACTTGAGTACATCGACGAGTTTTGGCCACAAAAGTCCCTGCTATCGACAAGGGGGTAGTTCATGAGAGAGCGGTCAACATGTTTTTGGACTAGATTTGCATAAGAGAAGGTAACAAATCATAATCATCATCATTGACCCAGTGAAGCTCCGCTACAACGGAATCTGGGGGGTAAAGATGGGGGTACCCCTGCCCAAGAGAAGGTAACAAATAACAATAAAATTCTCTTTAGGTTCATCTGCTGATTTTTTTCTTATCAATGCTCGATTGGCTTTTAGTTTGCAAAAATAACACATTTTTGAAACCTAAGGGATAGCACTTTACCCCTGTTTTTTCATTCTTGATACAAAAGATAGCATCTTTTCAAAATGATGGACCATTTTAGTAACAAATGAACTAACTTGAATGATATGCAGACCAAAGTGCTCTATAACTTCACCCAAGCCAGTGGAGAAGAACCAAAGAAGGCTGTAAAAGAATCAAAAGAGGTGCTCAATATCATGGAAGAGAATAGAGATGGCCCTTGGAGACGAGGTTTTTTTTAGAGGAAACGAGCTCGGATTAGCTGACTTGGCATTCGGATGGATGGCTTGGTGGCTTGAACCGATGGAAGTAGCAACCGGTTCAAGCTTCTTGACACAGATAGCTTTCCTCGGTTGAGTGAGCGGGTCAGTGAGTTCAGGGCTGTCCCAAAGATTCATGAAAATCTGCCTGATAAAGAGCAGCTGTTTGCTTACATCAAGAACCTCAGAGAGAAGTTAATTGCATAATAAAACCCATGTATGGATATGTTTTAATATCTGAAAGCCAAGAACAACCATTATGTTTGCCTCATATACTAAAAACACAAGACTTCAATCTCAATCAAGGAGAGCGGGTCTCATTATTTGTGTTAAATGCAGTATGTTGAAGGCTACAAGGATTTAATGTACACGAATGAAATAATTTGCTTCCAATGGCAAGGGAAAAAGATAGCACCACAACAATCTCTAACTCACTTGAAAGCACACAGTTGATAAGTGACCCACTTTAGTTGAACACGTATATAACGAGAGAGATACTACATGTCTAGGATTTCCTTGCATTAGCCTCAGAAAGCAATGGTTCGAGTTCTCCCTTCCGGTGCAACTTAACAGTATCTGAAAAAAAAACAGTAGGGATCAATATAGGAGTCTCTTTAAGCCAAAGTTCCCAAAACTATTCCAAATAATATGGAGAAATTAATGGATGTATCTAACCTGTGCATCCGCCGATGTGCTTGCCACCTGATGATCAAATTTGCACAAGAGAATTAGCACTAAACTAGGTAACTAAGAGGAATGTAATTAAAATGTGGAATAAATCTACTAATGTGTTCCAAGAAAACAAGTTTCTTCAGAAGCTGATATGGCATGCTGCATACATGATGAGTATTCTAATTAAACTGCATAAATAACCATTTGCTGTATTTCTAAGTAAGAGAGTGCATTCGTATTGGCACAAAAGATGAGTTAGCTGGCAGAAATTGCAAATGTGCATTGCCAATGGAACAAAAAGATAACAACTTTTCTTAGACAATAAAATCTCACCAATGAAAACATTAGGTACAGTGAATTGTCCAGTGAGCCTCTCCAGCATCTTCTGTAATTGTGGTCCTTGGGCACCTAATGATAATAAAAAAGACAAGTTTTAAGTTTTACAACTTCAGCTAGTTACTAGACCTTGTTGATGGATTAAAAGGCGAATTTTTTGCTACTGTATAACTTAGGTTTTCGTTAGGTAAACAAGCTTAAATGGGATCTTAAGCTATGGCACTTTTTTTTCCTTCTTGAAACAAAAACATCTGGATTATGTCATTATGAAAGGATGGCTCATATGGAAAAATTGTCTAAAATCCCTAATTCAAACAGAAAAACATTACCCAATTCGTCCAATTCAATAACCAAGGGATCCACACCAAGCCTTTTGAATAACGACTTCACCTCAGACGAGTACCTTTTCAGCGAAGCCACAATCAAATTTCAAAATTCATGGCCAAAAATACACAGAAGAGAAATCAATAGACAAAAAAAAAAAATGAAAATTCTTACGAACACCAAGTCTTGGAGTAAACAACGACGGGATTATCAGAAATCGTCTTCTTGACGCTCTCCTCCATCCGAGCCCCAAATGAAGCGGAGGGAGAAGATGAGGCACACATGGCTCTAGGTCCCATCAGTCTTCTTTTGTAGTTTAGGCTACCGCCATGGATGTTTGGGGCTGTTTGGGTGCGGTAAAATTGAAGGGAGTCTTTAAGAAGATTAACAGAGGGCAAAGAGGAAGAAGGAGTATAAGGGGAAAATAGAGCATTGCGAGAGGAAGTAGAGGTAGACAGAGTAGAGACAATGGCGTGTGTGAGAGAACTGGTGCCAGCCATGGCTTCCATTTCAATGATATCTCGAACTCTCTCGATCTTAAATCCTCTGGTTCATCATCTATGGCTTCCCTCACGTGGGCAAGAAGTGGAAATATCGAAAGGTCTTTTTAACTGAAAGTTTCAATTAGTCCAGTCTGACTTCTTATTGGGCCGGCCCAAATAATATAGACCAAATTTGTAGGAATATCTTTGGTAGTTGGTGATTATATCTTGCAAGTTTGGAATTGGAAGATTGCAATAAAAATATGGATCAAGTTTGAAGGAGTACCTTTCTTTGGTCGTGGTGATTACTACATAACTGGGTAGTTGCGTTAAATATTCGTCTTATTATTGAAATAATGTGACATTGACATCTATAATTTTTAGAGATTGATTATTTGTAACAATAACGTTACATACGATGATACGATGGCAGATGACCTTCTATGATAAAAAATGGTATCCGATGACACCTAAACGGTCTAACTCGAAATGGTAAATATGTATAGAAGATTCCCAGGTTCGATATATTAGAACAAGACTTACAAAGACGATGACACTTATGTTAGCGACTACACATTTACACCACACTTCATAAGTTATGTTCCGCAACTGTTCAACGTTCAAAACCTCCATTTTTCGTCGTAAATTATGGATGAAATTCTTTTCTTTTCACTTGAAAGAAGAAATGTTAGAGTTTTCTCCCATCAAATATAGAGAATAGGAGAAATTTTAAGGCAAGATGTTTGAATTCATCACAATGATTTCCCCCTTACATTATAGGGTTAAAGTAAGAAGAAAAAAAAAATACTTTACACAAAGAGGAGGAAAAGCCTACAAAATAATTATATGTGCTCAAACAAACTATCTAAAACTCTTATACTTGCTTCTCTACATCTATTCACATCAACCAAAATTTGTGTTTCCAGTAAGAAACATATCAAACAATGAGGAACTGATCTAACATAGAGATCAAAATGCGGAGATGCAACTACGATGACGAGGTATAATCTGCCTTTTATGGTGGGTTTCCTCTTTCCAAACTTTGCCAATATCTTCAGCAATTTTAACAGCATCAGAAGAAGCACCTGAAAGCCCTCTCCTTGTAAACCCAACTGCATATAGCCCTCCTTCTCCCTTCCACCCACCACTTGAAAACGACGTCAATCCATTCTTATCAAACAACTCATTTTCCTGCTCCATCAAAAAAAGAAAAAATTTCATCAGATTTGAATTTCCAGAATAAATTATAGTAAACTAAAAGAAGCTCTTTTTTTTTGAAACTCTGTTCTCACCTGAAGCCAGAAGGGAACATTGCTCCGGTACCCAGTAGCCAAAATGACCGAATCGATTTCCAGCTTTCGGCCATCCACAAACTCAACCGATTCGCTTGAGAATTTCTTGATTCCGGGTACGACCCGGATGTCTCCGGATCGGATCCTGGACAAAGCGCCGATGTCAAGAACTGGGGTTTTCCCCTGCGTGTTCTTGAGCTCCAATGGCCCCTTTGACGGCCTCTTCAATCCGAATTTCTCAATATTTCCCAAAATCAGCCATGCCAGAATCAATAGAATCTTGTCAACGATCCATAGCGGAAGCCATTTCATCATCAAAACCGCCAATTGAAACGTCGATTTCCCGAATACTTCCCTCGGTAGCACGTGAACCTGAAACAGAGCACATGAACAAGCAAATTAGCACAGAAACAGAGTGAACCGGAAACAATTTCATTGGTTTTTTCTATTTCGAGTGTTTTGTTTGCTGTGTTTTTCAATTCATTTGAACTTACCGAGCTACGACAGACCATGGAAGGAACAGCATTGTGATTGGAGAGATCAAGAGAGACCTCCATTCCAGAATTCCCACACCCAACGACGAGAACTCGCTTCCCCTGAAACTCCTCCCCTGTTTTATAGTCACAAGCGTGAATCACTTTTCCGGCGAACTCTCCGATTCCGTCGATCTCCGGCAACGCTTTCTCGGCGTTCTCCCCCGTCGCCGCCACAAGCCACCGGCACACATACTCAACCTCGGCGTTTCCGCCGGCGACTCCCTTTTTCACCGTCTTCACGCTCCATAGCCCCAGAGTCTCGTCGAACTTGGCCGATTGCACCGATTCGTTGAAATGCGGGTTGATTTCGAATTTCTTGGAGTAGTTTTCAAGATACGAGATGAACTGTTTCTTTGTTGGGTACTCCGGGAAGTCGTCCGGGAAGGGCAATCTGGGCAATTGACAGAATTGCTTTGGGAGATGAAGTTTTAATCGGTCGTACGTGCGGTTTTGCCACAGAGAAGCGATGCAATCGGCTCTGTCGATGACGACGAAGGGAACTCCCTGTTCCCGGAGGCAGGCTCCGACGGCGAGGCCCGACGGGCCGGCTCCGACTATGACCGGGCCGTTGACCCAGATTGTCCTCCGTGAAAGGAGGTGGCTTTCTTCTTGTGGGTTGCCGTCACTATTCGTTGCTCTCAACACTATGTTCTCCATTGAAAATCTAAGAGATGGGTGTGCTTAGATTTGGGGCTTCTAAAATGGGTTGGTGGTAGAAAGTTGAAATTTGAAAGTCTGTTTTGGAGGTTCAGTTTGGTTGTCAGTTGAAATTTGTGAAGAACTCTGATGTTTATGAAAGAGATTAACTCAAATGGGTGATGGAAATTTTGAAAATGGAGAGATGGGTTTTGTTTAATATGAGGTTTTCTGAAATGGGTTGGTGCTAGAAAGTTGAAACTTTGAGTTTGAGCTCCAACAATGGAGGATTGGCCTTGTTTTTGTGAAGAAGTAATAACTCTAGTAGGTTGGCTTCGTTTATGAAAGAATAGAAAGCTGATTGATGTGTTTTTGGAGGGAGAGTGGTGGGTGCATATATATAGAGTGGGGGCTGGGACCCTGTTTGAGAAGAGTGAATGCATGTGATGATGTGAGGGTCTCAATTGCAAGTAGCTTTAGTGAGTCGGCTTCTTCAAATTATTGTAGTAATCTGTTTGGTTTTGTTTTGTTTTTAATTCTGGTTTAGGGGGAATCATTTGGAGTTGTTTAAATTATTGTTAAGAAGGTATTCTTTTTGAGAAAAGGGTTGGGTTGTAATCACGAGATTGGGAGGGAGTTTTTAATGTGTATATTCCTCCTCTCTAGCCCCGCCTCTTCCATTATATTAACAAAAGTTTTCATTTGAAGCAATTCCTCATGAAAGTATAGTACTCCCTCCGTTTCAAAATAGTTGTTCATAGACAAAAGTGCACATATATTAAGGGAAAAAAATTCTTCCAAAAATACCCCTATAAAGTGATACTTTCTACTCCAAAAAGCTGCTTTGGAAAAAGTGTATGTTTAATGTAGTGTAATTATTAAGGGTATAAATGGAAAAAATTATTATATGAACAACTATTGTGAAACAAGAAAAATTGTCTATATGGACAACTATTTTGAAACGGAGGGAGTATAATGTAAGCAATAGTGTTGTACATTCTTATATAGCCAATGAAGGTATACCGATTTGGTTGCATTATATAGTTTTATAGTTATAGAGTAACCGACACTTGTCAGGGGATCAATGTTCGAGACATTTATTAATTTTCTATAAGAAAATAATCAAGATTAACTTGGATGTGACGACCACCCTAGACATTTTTAAGATTAGAACATTTCTTTCTTGGTCATCTAACAATCTCAAAGAGGTTGACCTAGTAGAGTAAGACATGAGTTTGATTTAAAGAAATTCGAGACGTGCAAGGACGCAGGAATATAGCAAGTAAGTAGCAAGATTCTCCTTTTAGTTTAGGGTTCGATTCTCCACTAGTCTCCTTGATATGAGGCAAATGTAAATCTCCTTATAGAATCTTTGTGAGTCTTTAGGTCTTTCATGTCCTTAGACTAGAACGTTATCACCTCACCCTAAATTTCTTTTACCAAAAACAAATCTTTCTATTTAGCATGCGAGAATAAATGTGTTATGGATATGACATATAGGAAGTATCATGGGAGATTCATAATAAAACTGAAGATTATATAATTAAAGATGTTAGGTTCTTTTTGACATATTTTAATAACTTTTTCATTTTTCACTGTTTTAGATAAGAAATCAAGGCAACATATTTCATTGCATCAAGAAATTGTGACATGAAGCTCTTACGCATCAACTACAATCAAGACTCACAATTCATGAAGAACAATCGTCTGTCATCCTTTCATGCTAGAATCTTTAAAGATCATCCGCTTAGATGATTTCGGAAGGTCACCTAATTTTTACCTTATACGGAGTATATAAAAAAAATATTAAAATGGGTATTTTTTTTCCTTATTAAAACTTTTTCGTACTAATAAAAAATTAAAATGTGTACAAATAATTAATATTTTGAAGACTTTTTTCATTGTTCTTTCATGCCTACGAAGGGAATACTTGGAAGAGGGATGATGATAGGGCAGCTGAGTAGGATAAGGTGTAATGTAATGTGCTGCCACGTGAAGTCGTGAAGTGGAGTAGCATAGTGGCATAACTTTGGGATTTGGGCTTAGACCCACAAAGCCCATTTCTTGACAGCCAAGTACACTCCTACTATGCTTTGGATGTGTTGGTAATATTTGTGGTGGGACTTATCTTTTATTTTTTTTATCCTGTCATTTTGTGTAATAGTACTCACTAGTCATGTCTTTTAAATGTAATGGATCCACAAAAATAAATGAGAAGATATAATCGATCTCGAAAGAATCTGAGACAATTAAATGTTCTACTGAAAATATGAAAAACTTTTTCTGAAAAATTGCTTGTAATGGCTTTTCTATTGGAAAGAGACTAGTCGAGAAATTTATTGTTGTCTAACAAGGCTTCATGGTATGCACCAACACTAATGAAGATACCATCTCCTCCTAAAATGCCCACACACAAAACAAACAATACTTAAATTCCTCTATGCTAAAATCGTTCACATAATTGAGCAAATAAACCCGGTCAATAAAAAAACCACAACAAATTTTTGAGGAAATTAAATCACTAACGTCCAATGATGAATTCGAATGGTTCACCTTATCATGGTGGATTATCTGGTACTTTAGAAACTTATAAGTCTTTGATACCAATAATAACCAAACACGCAGTCCCTAAACAAACATTTGCAACTTTATTCGAAAATAAAAACATGATTAGGAAAGTGCGAAATCCAATGCAAGCTCCTCGTTCATACCACTCCGATTGCGGAGTAACTAAAAGGAGAAATAAAACTAACCTCAAATGGGAAAACCCACATAAAATTTCATTAAACTTAATTTTGACAGAATAGTTAACTTGGATAGGGTGTCCACTTTCGGCTTCATATATCCTTCGTGAGCACCTGGGTTCACCAATCCATTTCGATGAGGGCTTCTTGGCAACTTCTCCGTGTTGATGACTGAAGCCATTGCTCTTCGCCAGGGGATTTTTGAGGCCACCCAACTTATCAAGCTGATCTTTTGATCGAGGAAGACAACCTCCAACTTGTCAATGTTGTGCAAGGTGAATAGAGTTGTCTTTGGGAGATCGAGCTGATCCGGTCAAACATTCTTTGCATGTTGGCCCATTTTCACAAGTGACACATCTCCCATATCTTTCGAGAGGTTGACTCCGTGAAGGACTTTATTGCTTATTTATTTTGTCGGGACTCCTCATTCTCGCTTGCAGCCGACCCAGACCTTTAAACCTCATCCGCAAAAATATTTTAGGGTGGCCACCTTCCTTTAGCTACCCCCTTAATTCTTTTCTGTATAAAAAAATCATGTCTTTAGTCAATTATTTTCATTTTTATATACATAGATAAAGTAAAAATTCCATATATTTATATAGAAATAAAAAAAAAGACTATAACAATGTAGAAAGAATAATTAGAACCCTTAGAATTTGATTAATTCATAAAAGGGTGCCACAGTGGAAATTAGCATGTTTTCCAACTTCTTGTGTTCATTTTTAGTAGAAGTATAGAATAGTTTTTCCACTTTAGAAGCTAGTTGACAAATATAGCATAATTTCCCACTTTTATGAGCTTTTTGTACCCGCACCATTAAAGAAAACTAAAAAGAAATTATTAGTAGAGATTGCTCCTAGTGGCCATAATTCATTGCATACATTTGCCTTTAGCCTCCAAAATTCCAAATTATTTATTTATTTATGTTTATCATGGATAAGTGTGGAACCATGTATCATCAACGTACCTTCCTAATACTGCTCCTACCTGCCTTTTCTCTTTTGAGATTGGTGGGATTTAGATTTTATAATGATGTAATCAAATTTGGAGTATGTATTACGTTGATCTTCAGATTATATATTTTAGTTTTTTTTTAAAATATTTTTTAGGTAAGTGACACAAAAGTTGAAGTATACGAAATGTTAATATACTTCTTCTTCTCCTTCTTCTTTTTTTAATCAAGAAATGAGTAATAGAAAAGAAATTTTTGTTCAAACTTAATCAAGAGAGATGATAAAAAAAAAAGATTTTTATATTTTACTCTTTAAGAACATATAATAAGAACCTTACTTTGAAAATATTTTACTAGTTTTATTTATTTACGAATTAAATATTTTTTATAATTTATAATTTTTTTCAGGATTTAAAATTCTAAAAGTATGTATTCTATTCGATCTATACCCTCGTGACATAGGCTATAAACATCGTAAGAAAAATTGACCTAAGAATACCATACTTGTTGATATAACTTATGAAATGCGAATTGATATCTTATTCAATTGATTATAATTACTACATATAATGATCTTTTTAACTTATGCCCTTAGATTAAGAAGTCTTATATACATTAGGGCATTGGTTAAAAGCCTTATTTGGAAAGCTTCAATAAGATTTTTGTAATTTTTTATTTAAAAATATTTTTATAGGGTATAATATCCATATTAATTAGGACAGTTTTTTTTAAAAAAAATTATCCCTGTATAAGAAATAGGTTAGAAAGACAATTAATTGAATATGAATCATTATATAGATTAAATTAAAAGTATAGGTGTGCTTCATAAATTTATCAACATGCGTGTTGGAACATCATTCTCACATGAAAAAATTTAAAACGATATTAGAGAGGGTTCACTCATGAGATCATTTCTTGGTTTGATTGAGCTAGTTAATTAGTCAGATAAATGGGCATGATTTGAGCTAGATTTATTTGACTTACTGACTTACTGACCTTAAGGCATGATTGAGCTAACCATTCTTAAACGTTCAAATATAGATAAAGTTCTTGTTTGATTAAGCTAGCCATCTTTGAAGACTTGTGTCAAATGTCAACTAGATCAGGTTAATTATATTTTAGGCGAAGGTATTAAAGAGATTGAAAAATGAAAAAAAAATACCCATATATAAATAAGGTGAAATCCTATAAAGAAAGACAATTGTGTAGAAGAGTTGTAAATATTATTATGCAAAGGGATTGATATTTATAGAAGAGTGTCTCATGCAAGATAAATAAGAAACCCTAATACAAAAGATACTATCCATAAGTAAGATATCATGGCCTATATTATATGATAGAAAATAATCCTAGAGATAAGATATTATTCTGTAGATATATCAATATCCCCCCTCAAGCTGGACGGTCGAACAGAGAGGCCGAGCTTGGACAACAGACACGTGAACTGAGGCCATTGAAGAGCTTTTGTGAGGATGTCAGCGAGCTGATCTTTAGTAGAGATCATGTGCAACCCGAAGGGACCGAGCCTGAACTTGTTCTCTGAAAAAGTGATAAGCCAAAGCAATATGCTTCATACAAGAATGAAACACAGGATTTGAACTAAGAAAAGTAGCTCCAATATTGTCACAGAACATAACTGGCTAAGAGGGAAGTCGAACACCCATTTCAGCAAGTAAGAAAGTGACCCATAATAATTCCAAACATGCATCAGCTAAAGCCTTGTACTCAGATTCCGTAGAAGACCGAGAGATAGACTTTTGCTTCCGAGAGCTCCATGAGATAGGTGTAGAACCAAAGTAAATAAAATAGCCTGTAGTAGAGATATAATCATCACGATCACTAGCCCAATCGGCATCAGAATAACCATGCAACTGAGATGATGAGCGAGTAGAAATATGCACACCAATGTGAGAGGTGCCATTGAGATAACGTAAAAGACACTTTAAAGCATCCCAAATGATCTGTAGTAGGAGCTTGCATAAACTGTGAGAGCTTTCTTGGACTGTTGACTTGAGAAACACCGGTTGACTTCTTTGGTGGGATGAGATCCCTAGCGGCTTTCCAAAGAGTCTCCTTAGCAAGATCCAAGGCCGGAGAAGGAGCAAGCTTCTTGAATGCCCCTGTCTTTCGACAACTCGAACCGCTCTTACTTCCACACCTTTTCTTTGACTTGTTCGCCTTTTTGGCATTGATGAAAATTTGAGTGGAAACTAAAACAACCCCACCATTGGCCTTTATGACTTGAATGATAGGTACATTAGGAACTCCGGTTAAAGGCTTTTTGTTACCAACACTTTGAATGCTAGTGCCACTAGCTTGATGGAAATTGGGCTTTGTGCCACTGAATTGTTTGTTGGGCTTGCTGCCATTTGTGTAACCAACTTGATCGGTCTTGGACTTCTTACCCTCATCGCTTGAGAGCATGGTAGGGGATTTTGGAATCCACTTAGTAGTAGTCTTCTCGTTTGAGGATTGAAGCGTCCCAAAAGAGTTGTTGGTTGGGATTTGAGCACAAATTGTGTCCCTCGTGATGTCGAAGACAACTTCAAAGGACCTCTTGCGCATCCATTTGCCTCCTTGCACAACAAAAGTTGTTGGAAGCTCATTGAAATTCACGATCGCTCTTGATGCCATTTTCTTGCAATCAAAAGAGATCATATATTAGTAAATGCACAACTTAAAGATGAAAAGGAAAAAAAGGTCCCACTGGGCGTGCCAAAAATATGTTGAACAAAAGTGCTAATATTTTCACTTTTTTTTTCAACATATTTTTGGCACGCCCAGTGGGTCCTTTTCTTCCTTTTCTTCTTTAAGTTATGCATTTACTAATATATGATCTCTTTTGATTGCAAGAAAATGGCATCAAGAGCGATCGTGAATTCCAATGAGCTTGCAACAACTTTTGTTGTGCAAGGAAGCAAATGGATGCGCAAGAGGTCCTTTGAAGTTGTCTTCGACATCACGAGGGACACAATTTGTGCTCAAATCCTAACCAACAACTCTTTTGGGGCGCTTCAATCCTCAAACGAGAAGACTACTATTAAGTGGATTCCAAAATCCCCTACCATGCTCTCAAGCAATGAGGGTAAGAAGTCCAAGACCGATCAAGTTGGTTACACAAATGGTAGTAAGCCCAACAAACAATTCAGTGGCACAAAGCCCAATTTCCATCAAGCTAGTGGCACTAGCATTCAAAGTGTTGGTGACAAAAAGCCTTTAACCGGAGTTCCTAATGTACCTATCATTCAAGTCATAATGGCCAATGGGTGGGTTGTTTTAGTTTCCACTCAAACTTTCATCAATGCCAAAAAGGCGAACAAGTCAAAGAAAAGGTGTGGAAGTAAGAACGGTTCGAGTTGTCGAAAGACAGGGGTATTCAACAAGCTTGCTCCTTCTTCGGCCTTGGATCTTGCTAAGGAGACTCTTTGGAAAGCCGCTAGGGATCTCATCCCACCAAAGAAGTCAACCGGTGTTTCTCAAGTCAACAGTCCAAGACAAATTTACATAGGTTCCATTCCTATCGATGTTGGAGGAATTGAACAAGTTAACGCAATCTCTTCTTTACAGGAGGTTCAACCAAAGGCCTTAGAGCTCAAAACAACTAAGCCTTCAAGATCCAACAACGATCAAGAGGCTCAAAAAGTTGAAAAAGTTCATGTAAAAACAAGAGGTTCTTATTGACAGCATAAGCAATATCAGGACGTGTCAGACCCAAATACTGTAAGCAACCAACAATCATCTTGTAATCAGAGGGAGAGGGAAACGGCGTGCATGTGTGCCGTGATAAAATGACACTAGCATCAAGTGGTGTAGAAGCCGGTTTGGCAAGCTCCATGCCAGCATGAAGTAAGACATCCTGAATGTACTTGCGTTGAGATAAAAACAAGCCAGAGGACGATATGATGACCTCAATACCAAGAAAGTAAGAGAGTTCACCAACATCTTTAAGAGAAAACTGATGTGCAAGACGATTGATTAATTGAGTAACAAAAGATGAAACATTGCAAGTAACGATTATGTCGTCAACATAAACTAGTAGATAGACAGTGTGGCTCTCATGACAAAATATGAACAATGATGCATCAGATAATGAAGCACGAAAACCAAGCCTAATAAGAAAAGCTTTGAGTTCATTGTACTAGGCCCGGGGTGCTTGTTTGAGACCATAAATGGCCTTATTGAGCTTGCAAACATGAGATGGAACAACATGATCAATAAAACCAGGCGGCTGACTCATAAAGACATCTTCATGGAGAGTTCCTTGTAAGAAAGCATTATTGACATCAAGTTGACGGAGGGACCAACCACGGGAGATGGCCAGGGCAAGAACAAGACGCACCGTGACAGCTTTCACAACTGGGTTGAAGGTTTCAGAGTAATCCCAACCTAGCTTTGATACCATATAGAGAAAGACAATTGTGTAGAAGAGTTGTAAATATTATTATGCAAAGGGATTGATATTTATACAAGAGTGTCTTATGCAAGATAAATAAGAAACCCTAATACAAAAGATACTATCCATAAGTAAGATACCATGGCTTATATTATAAGATAGAAAATAATCCTAGGGATAAGATATTATTCTGTAGATATATCAATAAATCCTACCTTAAATTTTTAGGTCGAAATGTAAATTCAACTTTATATTAAAATACTTATTATATAATATAATAGATGTAACCTCTAGCCCTCTAAATCCTCTAATTAACTATAGTCCACCGAAATTTAGGATAATTATAAGTCAAGCATGCGTTGTTAGCCAATTAGATTTGATCATTAAGTCAATAAAATGATGAATTTAGCACCCATGCACAATATTTCACTGTGATTTGTGTACGTAAAACCTACTTCATCATAATTTGCTAACTCTCATATATAATTTACAACCGAATGCATAACGGGATTATCATCATTTCTTGTTATTCTTACTCCAATTAATTATACCCATAGGTAGACCTGTCAATCGGGTCGGGTTGGGCGGGTTCGGGTTCGGTCATTTTGGGTTTGGGTTAAATCGGGTTGCGGGTCGTTATGGGTCACGGGTCAATCGGGTCGGATTATAGCGGGTTTTCGGTCGGGTCGGGTTGACCAGCGGGTCTAAAATATCCTTTTTTCTTATGATTATTAAAATTAATTTTTAATTAAATAATAATATTTAATTATAATATATTATTTTCATTTATTTTAATAATAAAATATATTATAAGTTTCAAAATAAAATTAAAAAATTCTATAAATAAGCTAAATCGGTCAACCCAAGGGGTTTCGGGTTTCAACCCAACGGATTCGGGTTTCAACCCAACGGATTCGGGTTGTAGCGGGTTCGGTTTATTTCGGGTTTCGGGTTCAAATTTTCGGGTCTTAACCCTAAAATTATCGGACGGGTCAGATCGGGTTAGCGGGTTAGGTCAGTTTTTGACAGGTCTACCCATAGGCCATATAATTTGACATTTCTAAATCAAACACTATATATATATATATATACACATGTACGGTATGCTTAATTGAGGGATTAAGTTTTTGATGCGAACATTTATTTAATAGTCAAATTAATGTAAAATTGAGGGCGTAGCTATGAGTTACCAATCTAAGCGGCAACCATGAATTTTTAGTTTTTAGTTTTAAAAAAATTGAAATCAGTTTTCAGTTTTGAAACTATAATTTTTAAAAACTGTTTTATTTACGTTTTACAATATTATCATGATATAATAACTCATAATATAATATATTCTAAAAATTAATTTAGTTTAATAATAAACATAATGATTTATATGGTGGGGGTTGTAACACTAAAGGTGGTGACGATAATATTTGTGGCGATAGCGACAACGATGGAAGCGATAGTGGTGGTGGCGGCATCGGAGGAGATGGTGGTAATCAGGTAATGTAGGTGAGAATGAGAATGGTGATGGTGGTAATGTAGGTGGAAGTGAATATGAACTTGCTCATTTTTTGTTCAAAGCACATATCTATTTGACATAATGCCTCGTATGCCAAGAAATGCTCAAACACAACAACCATGGAAACATCCCCCCCTGCACATTTAAAGTCGACTTGATAATTAAGAGCCTTTGATACCATCAACCACTAGTTTATTCTCCAAGCCATGAATGCTTTCAAGATCCCCCCCCCCTCCCCGACCGGTCGCCCTCATTGAATGGGTTAAAGCATGCATCACCATTGCCCGCTAATAGATTTCATCAACGAATCCCTTCGCGAATTCTTCCCTAGGTGCCATAGACTCTAAGGCTGCCACATGTCCTCGTATCTTTGCATTATTGGGAAGAAGTATCTCTCGAGGATCCTTCTTATCAAAACGCAAAACTCGGACTTCATCTACCACCCTATGTGTAATATGATTCTACTCACCCATCTTTGCTTCGCTAACAATCTCATTCTCTTCTGTCGAGGAGATGCCGAATTGGTTAGAATTCTCCAAAGTGCATTCGAACATTAGTGACATCTTTGGTTTCAAACGCAACAAAGACAAATCTTGTGTCTATTTTGTCGGTGCCCTCAAACTTGAACAACATCGCATTGCCACCATGTTGAACATCCAGATTGGCATGCTACCAATGTAACTCATATGTCTTCCCATATGCTTAAAGAGCTGGCCATTTGCGACTTCAAACCTCTAATAAGCTGCATCATAATGATAGCTTGCATATAGGAGTAGTTTAGTTGCATGTTTTATATATGTTTTAATTAGGTTTAGGTTAGTTTTTATGTAGTTTTTAGGTTTTTGTGTTGTCGGGTATTATGCGCTGGTTTGCTCGGTTTTACAGGTTTTAGGTTCAGGAGCAACAACGGGGCGAGTACAGATTGACCATGGCGGTGGTGGACGAGCCAAGGGAGCTAAGGAATGCTAGGATGATGGATGAAGAAGAGCTAAATCAAGAACAAAAACCGAGCCGAAGACAAGCCTAAAGCTCGGGATCGACCCCGAGCAATGTGCCCGCTCAATCTCGACTGGTGGCCAAGTGCGCGGGATGGTGAAATTGCGCGGCCGCGCATTATGTCCAAGCAGCGCAATCCTGTTTTTTCAGCGAACATGGATTTGGGCCGAGTTGTTGGTTTTGGGCTTTTGGTATTGGGTTATTTGGATTAATGTCATCCGAGTTTATATGTTTAAGATAGAATTTGAGGGATATTTTTAGTAGACATATAAATACTTTATGTTAGTTTTATTTTTCATAACTTTTGATCAACTTTTGGAGGCTAGGGTTTTCTCTCAAGGAAGAACCTTTGAACCTTTGTAAGTTTGCTTTTAATTCAATTGTGCATTGCTAAATTTATTGTGTTTGACTAGTTATTGAAATCATAGATTGCATAATATTGTGAGGTTTGATTGATTCTCATTAACTTGAATAGGTTTTATTCTCTATGCTTAATTGAATCAGAATTATTCTAGGGTTTTGTTAGATTGATCACCTAATAGAATTTCTAGGTTAATTTACAACTAATCTGATTAATGCCCGTTCGGGGTTGATTAGATAAAGTAGCATCTATAATTGTTTGGACCCGTTCGGGCTATTCAATTGTAGAAGGGAATAAATCCACAAATAACTTAGATGTCTGTTTGCTCTAAGTGTTTGTTTCTATTGATAACTTGATTCGTAAAGCTGTCGTTTAATTGAATCTAGACGTTGTTTTAGGTTGTTAAATGATTAGGGTTGTTTAGACTGTTCTTTCAACTATTTATGAAGTTTGGGTCATAATCCTTATTAGGAGTATAATCCACAATAGATTATACAAGGGAATTGAGAATCAAGATAATCAATGATCAATAAGCATATCTATGATGGATTTAACTAGTTGAACATATTTCTCTCATATATATTTACAATCAACTTTGCATTCTTAGATAGTTTTCAATTTTGCATAGTAGTTTAGAATTTCATTCATAAAACCCCCCATATTAGTTACTTGGCACTTAAGCAATAACACATTTACACGAGTCTCTGTGGGATCGACCCTTACTTACCATTCTACTCAGATTGGTTAAGTTAGGATTCTTTGATAGGTAAACGACTGAAAAATACCTCATCACATAACTCGAGTCCAATCATGACACTAACATCAATTTATGTACACTAACATCAATTTCATCATTTAGCAAATAATGGATGTTGGATCGTGAAGCGTTAGTAACAAGTCAGAAAACTAGTAATGTTTCCTGGGCAGCAGAAATAAACAATAAGAAGACAGAATTTAGAGAGGAAAATTTTCTGCCCGATCAACAAGTCGTAGAAAGAAAAACCTCTACCCTTGAGACTCCTTCTCAGAGGATTTTCAATAGAATACTATTATTAAGTTTCAAAGATTACAAGGCAAGTCAAGTTCCCTGGTAACTGAGGCACCAACCAAAGTTCAACCAACTAGACTTCTACAACCCTAAGCGTAAACCTAAATGGAAGTAAACTACTGAGCTGAGTACTCACTTACTTGTGAATTCTTCACCGGAAAAAGCCACACACACTCGAACACTCAAAAAGCTCTCTTCTCAAGTTCGCCGTTAATCAACTACACTTTAACCTTAGCTATAACCTAGCTATTTATAAGAAATGTCAAGTCTGATCTCATTCGTAATTCTTGCCTAATTACGTAGATTTTCCATTTAACAAATCCCACAGTAATAGGAGAAAGTATTATTTGTGATTTAGATTCTCAACCATGTCGATTCTTTCCAAAACCGAATGATCTCGGATTTCCTTGATAAGATTGTGCAAGTTTGATCTTATCCTTCCTTAATCTTCTCAAGCAACCGCCTACAGCTGTCATATCTTCGTAGAAGATCGCTCGCAGAAGATCTGGTAACTTGCTATTAATAGAAAGCCTCGTCCTTTCGAGATGCGCTTCCTAAATCCGTCACTCGTTCCCTCCATTGTTCCTCACAATGTTCCGTCGCTCATGACAATGTACCTGTTTTCCTAAAACACTGACATGTAGAGTCAATTTATACCATCTAAGTTTACTATCATCAAAACTAAAAGAAACCATAGAACAACTATTGCTAACATTCATACTTATACTCAATACCTTGATATGGATACGAAATCAATTCTAAGTGATACTCGCATGCTATGAAATTTAAATTAAATGATTCAGGTGTGTCATATCAAAAATATAGGAGTTCAAATCTACTGATTATTGCAAGTTTGCAACATTATATATTTTGATATTTTTATCATAACATTGATTTAGTCGGTAGATTCTCCACCATGTGAAAGTTCACAAGGGGATTGATTAATAGTCACAAATCCAAACATGTCAAATCTGATGTGTATATTTTTGTATATTCTGCAACATGCGAAGTAATAATGATCAAAGCTTAATTAGAGGTTGGGTTTGTTAGGCCATCGATGACTCATGCATATTATTCATATAGTATAGAGCTAATCATGCCACTTAATTACACTTCGACTAACCTTTACCTACCTAGTGATTAATCTAATTGCATGTGAATATCATATCTTTATGATCACACACTTCATAATTGAACTTTGCAATTTTCTTCAAAGTACGAAATAATATTTAGGATGTCCAGATTCGGTATTAGCTTAGTCCCTATATACTTCTGTAATTTTTTTTTAATAAAAATCTCACATATGAGGATAAGAAAACTTGTAGCACACCTCCATAATAATGTTTCATATATGCAAATTAAAATTAATTTCATACAAACTATTAAGAAAATATTGCAATCAATGAAAACGAAATAGTTATATAAAATAACATATACTAAGAAATAGAAAATCTTTACTACTACACTACAAAAAACTTCAAGTGGGGGGAAAAGAGGAGCGAGGCATGTGGAACAAATCGTTGAGGATTAAGTAGTCGATCAAGACTCAATTTAAGTTAATTCCAAAGATTTCTTCTCTCCTTTTGATGAAAAGATGATCGACGAGCTAGCTCCACATACAAAGCCAAAAGCTAGTAAACTAGAACGACCCATAATTATTTGTGTATAATAATTTGGTGGTGAAGTCCCATGCATGTAAGTATAAGCAAGAGGTTCCAAATGCCACCTATAGCTCTCAAATTAAAGAGATATAGCACCACATGTGTAACCTTTCATGCACCACCTAGATTTGCAGTACATGGGAATGAACGTGTACGATCTTATTCGTTAGCCTTTGTCATTACCTTGTTAATAATATATGAAGCTAGGTACGGGCATGAGAGCGACGCAGGTGATGCCTTCAAAATTATTGGCTTGGATACTTGGGTACATTAATCTAACGCACATTTAGCTAGTTTGCTTTTAGGGTTGTAAATTAACAGAGTCGTTCGTGAGCAATTTGATGTTCGGTTCAGTTGTCTTGTTCGACTCGATTTGTGAATGAACCCAATTTGAGCACAAGACTTCAGTGATAAATGAGCTGAGCTTGAGTACAACAAAACTCAACTCATTTGTTCGTGAACAAGCTCGATTATATATATAATCATGAGCAAGCTCAATTATACGTACGTTCATAACAAACTAGATTATAAGCTCATAGAAAAGCTTACGTGTATAATATATAAGAAACTAAATAGTTTTGGTGTTCTCTCTCAAATTACGTAGTTTAATTTTTAGCTTTATTTGCTTGTATAGATAATTATGTAAAAGTGTTGTTCACGAGTTTGTCTTACAAAGAAACTAAATGTGAGGCTTGAGAGCTAAGACGAGCTCAGTGAGCATTTAAATGAACCAAGCTCAAACAAGATTTTGAACTCGAATCAAGCTTTGTGTTCATGATCGAGCTCGTCTATTTTTAACCGAACCGAGCTTGAGCAATTCAAAATCTGACTCGGCTCAGTTTGATTACAATCCTATTTATTTTTATATATAATAACTTAGAACCTGTTTTATATAGGAAAACTAGAAAAAAAAGACAAGTTTTAAAGTGGATATATATGATAAATCTAACGCGTTAATTTGATGGCACAATATTGCTGGTTGGCACTTGGCACATATATCCTTGGATATATATTGGATATTTGATAGGATAAGGATTATAGTTACCACAAGTGTTATTTAAGTTTGATTAGAGCATTTAGTAGGGATGAAAATTGGTTACTAATCAATTCTAAAGAGAAAAATGTAAATTATCGCCTGTGAGATTCGAAACGATAACCTCAATGGCATTATCTCAAAGACTTAATCGCCAAACCAAATACCTGAAGCATGTGCATCAATCATTTTAGGACTATTCTTATTATTTGTGAAAACACTAGTGTCATCATTTTTTCTAAAAAGCATGTGCATCATTCTAGGACCAAGGAAATAAGACATCATTAATTATGTGACTATTGAAAAAGTTTCTATTGAGATGGATCATCGTAGGAACGAAGAATAAGTGGCCAATATTTTCACCAAGGTGTTGGATAGAAAACCCTATGAGCATCGTTAGATGTTACTGGGAATGATTTTTTTTAGAGTAAACAAGTCTCGATCCTCTATTATCTCAGTTCTTGGCTAAAGAGGTAACATCACTCAAGGAACAACACATCTGTTACCATCTTTATAATGGCAATACTCATTCCTCTATGCTTTATTCTTTTTATCTAAGTTGGAAGTTGTGAAGTGTTGCATGCTCAAAAGAGCTACAAACTAGAATGATCTTATCCAAAAGCATTTTTTTGCCCAAAATAACCAATTTGATCTATCTTATCCCTTGTTACAAGCCGAAATGATAGTTAGTTATAAGACCGTCCCAAGCCTAGTCTAGATAAACGTTCTCTATGAACCCCTTTGTTGTAGCCTTTAATTTGTGAATAATTATCTAGATGTCAAAATGTGTCAAATCCCTCACATATGTTTGGATATACTCATTATTTGTCTTACCCGTTTGCTATCTAAACTAGTCTTTTATTCCACTCATGGTAACGAGGAGGAGGGATTATGCTTAGAGGGAACATGACACAAATTTTTGATCTGAGTGTGTAAGAAACAAAAGCTGAAGTAGAAGTAGTGGGTGAAGAAGAAGCTCGAACAGAAAAGGTGCTCAAGAGGGTTAAAAGAAGAAGAAGAAGAAGAAGAAGAAGGATGAGGAGGAGGAAATTCATCATGTTACTTCTGTAGTCTAGGAAAATCTATGAGCATGTTGCTGAAGAGAAGTTTGGCTTTCCCTTGGTTATGAGGAATATCCCGAGGATGAAGTTCCAAGGCGAGCCAAAAGGGAACTATGTTGAAGAAAACTGTTAAGAAGATTGGTGAAGTTGTTCATACCCAATTTGTTACTTGAGCTATTTCCCGCCTCCTCGCAACTTTAAGTGGAACTCCTCTTGTTATCCTACCAGCCCCCCTCTTAAAAAAGTTTCAAAGTCTTTTGAATTATGGTTGTTTAATGTGTTTTAGTCTCTTTCGCTGAAGTTGCTCCATAAATCAATATGATGATGTGATAATTTTCTTTTGCATATAATAATATTAGTTTCAATTAAGCTTGGTGAATTGATTTGTGTTTTCTTTGTTTGATCTATCCTTTTGATGATGCCAAAAGCGGGAAGTTAGGGAAAATACAGAGATTCGTTCTATCCAAGGAAATGCATATAGAACTTTGGTTAAGGGGGAATATAATGGTACACTTGGTGAGTTCTAACGATGGTGGTTTCGTTAAGGGGGAACCTATTAAAATTTGATCTCAAATCTATTGATAGATTTCTTGATATGCATTTTTGCATAAGTTTGTCATCTTCAAAAAGGGGGAAATTGTTGGAGCATTTGTTGTTCCATGTTTTTTCTTAGTTTTGATGATAACAAACTTTGAATGATTAATGTATTGTTTCACAAGTATTACAAGACGGAATCATTAGAGTGAAGGAATGTCGTGAGAGAATGACGGAGAGAACGACTTCATGAGGGAACAATGAGGGAATGACTAATGATCTATACATCGTATGCGAGAAGCTACGCGACTTTCTATATTTGGCAAGTTTCCATATCTTGAGCGAATGACTTCGGTGGTGATTTGAAAGTGAAGATTGAGTTGTTTGTGAGAAGATAAGATGGAATCTTGAAGATTTGTTGAAGCAAAAAGATAAGATATCGAGATCTTTCGGTTTTGGATATAATCCGATTGATTGAAGATATGGTTAATTGAGTTTATGGTTTTATGGAGATTTTGGGATGGAAAATTTATTATTTTGTGGCAAGAAAATAATAGAGATCAGATCCCACAAGGCTCTATAAATAAGGATGTGACTTTTAGGTTAAAAGTGTGGTTTTCAAGTGGTTGAAGACGACAAACAAGAGAGAAGTGAGAACTTGAAGTTGTTCGAGGCGTTGTGGTGTTTTTCCGGTGAAGATTCCAGGTGAGAGAGTTTAATTACTCAGGTTGGTAGTTCATTTATAATTTAGGTTTACGATTAGGGTTGTAGAAGTCTAGTTGGTTGAACTTAGATTGGTGTCGAAGTTATCTGGGAACTTGACTTGCTTTGTAACCGTTGAAACTTAATACATTAGTGAACTATTGAAATCTTCTGAGAAGGAGTCTTATTGGTAGAGGTTTTTCTTTCTACGACTTGTTGGTCGGGCAAAAAGTTTTCCTATTGTAGGATCGTTGTTAGTCAAGACAATCGGGAATTTAAGACAGGGACACAGTTCCTTATAGAGGAACCTCTTTAGCCAACTAGTTAAAGATTAAACCTCTACCTCCCTTGGAGAATTTTGAACACACACTATATTCTATTGATATATCTCAGGTTCCACAATACAAAGTCGAACTTCTCTATTGTTTGCAATCCCACTCACAAACAATACTAACGACTAAGACATAGTAGTTCCTAGATCTAAACACAACTGAATATAGAGAGTGAACCTTACTCGTTCCTGTGCAGTTCCCTTTAGCACCGGAACCTTCTTCTTCAAGCTGATGAAGATCTTCACGCAGTCTTCATCACTTGATACTTCCTTCCTTGAATTTCTGGATTGAATGTCTTCACTGAATCAGCTCGGGCTCTCGATCTCTTTCTTTCCTTTTGTAGATCTGGTGTCCTTGTGTGCGAGAGCTCTATCAGACCTAGCAGCGTCGCATACTATTTATAGAGTTTCCATCTTTAGTTCTGACGCCTTTGCCCTTCTTATCTTGGGGAGTACGACACTATTCAAAAAGACTAGCGTACCCTTCTTCATCTCTATTCATTCGGAGTTTTGGCTTGCCGCCCAAAACAATAGTGAAATGTCTTTCTTGTCCTTTAAATTACTTGCCACGTACACATGTGGCTTGACAGGGAACGTTTCCCTTTGCTTTTCCTGTGAACCTGCTATCTTTCCTGAGATCACTTTGTACATGGAATTAGTTCCATTTGTTTGTCATTATCAAAAGTTCGATTGCTCGAATGGAGAAACCATTGTTCCATTGTTAGTTCCCTAACACTGCTCCAACAATTTCCCCCTTTTTGATGATGACAAACTTTCATAAAAATGCAAGTATTAAACATCAATAACACAGGCAATTCTTTGTAGATACTTAGTTCCCTCTGAAATGGACAAGCAGTTAAACTTTCAAGATTTTTAAGCTTCCTGTATGCTTTTGGGTTCAACAAGAGAAACGAAGGCATTAAATGCACAAAAGTTATGGAGAGATGAACGAGTTTGAACTCCCTGTTCCAGAGGTGTGAGGATGTTGTCAAGACAGCCTTTCTCAATGGCTATCTACAAGAAGAAGTTTATGTGAAGCAACCTCCTGGATTTGAAGATGACAACAAGCCTGATCATGTCTACTTTCTTGAAAGAGCTCTCTATGGTCTCAAACAAGCACCTCGAGCTTGGTATGATAGATTTGCTTCATTTCTATTATCCAAAGGCTATCAAAGAGGATCCATTGACAAGACACTCTTCTTGAAGAAAGAATCAGGTGACATTTTAATTGTGCAAGTCTATGTTGATGATATAGTTTTTGGTTCCACTAACCCTGTGCTTACAGAAAAATTTGAGAAACAAATGAGTAGTGAGTTCGAGATGAGTATGGTAGGGGAACTCAATTTCTTTCTAGGTCTTCAAATCTCTCAAACAAAAGATGGAACCAAGATTCATCAACAAAAATACATCAAGGAAATGCTATCCAAATATGGGATGGACACTACAAAGCCAATCAACATTCCAATCTCACCTAGCATACGCCTCGATGCCGATGAAAATGGAACCAGTGTCAATCAAAAACTCTTTCGAGGAATGATTGGTTCCCTTCTCTATCTTACTGCTAGTAGACCGGACATCATGTTCGTTGTCTGTCTCTGTGCACGGTTCCAAGCAAATCCTAAGGAATCACATCTGAAGGAAGTCAAAAGGATCTTTCGCTACCTCAAAGGGAGAGATAATCTCTGCTTATGGTACCCTAGGAACAGTTCCTTTGAACTTGTTTCCTTCACAGATGCTGATTTTGCAGGACATCTGGTTGATCGAAAAAGTACATCAGGCATGGCACAGTTCCTAGGAGATTGTCTAGTATCATGGGGATCCAAGAAGCAATCCTCTGTGGCACTTTCTACTGCTGAAGCTGAATACATTGCCGCAACTGCTTGCTGTTCCCAAGTCCTATGGCTCAAGTATCAACTCAAAGACTATGGTATGTCTCTTGGAACTGTTCCTATTAAATGTGATAGTACTAGTGCAATAAATATCTCAAAAAACCCAGTGCATCACTCTAGGACAAAGCACATAGAGGTTAGGCACCATTTCCTGCGTGATCACGTAGAGAAAGGTTCCATTGAGATTGTTCACTGCAGGACAGATGAACAAGTTGCTGACATTTTCACCAAATCTTTGGACAGACAACCCTTTGAGCATCTTCGAATGCTCTTAGGGATGATTCTCTTACATTAAACAAGTCCCGGTCCATCTTTTCCCTCAATGATTGACTAGTTAAGTATCAGTATAGCTAGGGAACTGCATGGTTTAGCAACTTTCATTTTAAATAATTGCAAACTTGCATGAAACATGCTTATAACTAGGTATGGGAACTGATTCCTTAAGAGCACTTTGTTTATTTTTGGCCCAAAATGATCAACCTGATCTTATCTATCCCTCTCTAAAAGCTGAAAGGATGGTTGATCATAAGACTTGTCCCACAAAGCCCATCCAGGTAAACGTTTCCTATGAACCTCAATTAATAAAACCCCCCTTTACTGGATTCAATTACTTGGATGACAACATCACATGTAAACCTACCCATATTTTGTTTGGATATCTCTTTTTATCTTTTCACAAAAATCCTTCAAGTATCCAAACACAGCCCATTATTACTTGTTCATGGAAAGAGGAGTTAGAAAGGAAAGGAACCGCTTCAAATTACAAAGGAACTACAAGGATGTTTGAAATTCAAATGCGTCTCCCAGATGTATTATTGGAAAGAGAAAGGACATTGAAAACTGGTCTATGAAGCGACAGGCTGTAGAAAGGGAAATGTGAATCTGGACCGTTCATCTCTCTACCCGTTCTTATCCGTTGCCACGTCGAGACTGTTGAGTAGGAAAGAATCTTTGAGTGGAGGATAACAAATCTTTTCGTTCTCTTTGGAGTAACTAAATGCAAGTTTCAAGGAAAGACTGGTAAACTCTCTCACCCCTTCAACTTCTTTTCTTTTTACTACTTAACCCATTCCCCTTCTTTTCTTTTCTCTTCATCGTCTTCCTCCATCTTCTCTTCCAAACCCTAGACTTCGAAAATTTCTACTTCCAATCTTTCTCTGAAAATCTACACATTCGCTCAAATGGCCAACCCAAATCAACCTATCATCAAGTTCTCCGTCCATCACAAAAACCCTCTCATTGAGCATCTTCTCAACCATGATCCCGAATATCTCCAGAAAATGATTCTCACAGACCTTGACCTTGACCACCATGAGCCTGAATACATCTTTGATGTCAAAGATCGTCTCTATTCTCTTCTGAGAAAAAGAGATGGACAACCCAGTCTTACACCTCAAAATTCACCACCTCCAACCCCAAGATCTGAAATTTCGGTACTCACTACGAGACCGGATGGCTCCTCTACCCTTACTCTCAACATCGAGGGAGTTCCAACCACAATTCATGACTCCAATCCTACCCTGCTTCTACAAGCCTCCTCTCATTCCTCTCCAAAACACCATACTCAGATTCATGACAACCTCTCTCCCAAACGCAGACCAGATCCCTTAGCCTCAACTTCTCACAACCCTACTCCTCAAATCCAAAGTAACCAAACACCCTCATCTCTTCCACATACTCCTCAAATCCTAGTTCCATCTCACAAGGAACTAGATATCTCAACTCTTGACCAATCCATCTCCCATTTTGAGAAAGAGGAGTTCCCTACTTCACATGGAACTATAACCACCAAACCAACTCACCCCTCTTCTTCTCACACACCCAAAAAACAATCTTCTTCTCAAACTTCACTTCCTAAAGTTCCCACGGGACCACGGTCCAACAAGAGAAAGCTCAGAATATTGAGTGAAGAAGAAGAAGAAGAAGAAAATGAAGAGGAACTTCAGCCTCTCCTTTCTGAGCAACTTCGAGCCCTTAATCCATCAACGGAGATTGTCACTGTTGAGGGCTCCGATGATGACGTGGAGGAGTACACAGAGCCTGCTCTCCAAATTGGGTACAAGGAACCGCCAACTGGGCGACCTTCCACAAGAGGCTCCAAGAAGCAAAAGGTGGAAGAGAAGAAAGAGAAGAAGGAAAAGAAAGAGAATAAAGAAAAGAAGAAGAAAGAAGAAAGGAAGTTGGTCATTCCTCTGGTTGTCACAGCTGCCTTCCTACAAGAACATGAGTTCAACGAGCTTTAGGAACTCATCCAGTTTCAAGGATGGGAAAAGCTCTGTTCTGAACCCGCGAAGGTTGATCAAGCTCAAATCAAGTACTTCTACTCCAAATTCACCCTAACAAAGGGAACTGAGCTTGATCCTGTCATAAGGTGGAAGACAGAGGAGGATGACTTCGCCATCACCGCTGCCCAGATCAAGAAAATTCTTCAAGTTCCTGCAGAGGGCTTTGACATGCTTCCACAACGCCCATGGCAAGACACTGATGGAAGGGAAGCGATTCTACAAAGGCTTCTAGGCCATGTGCCTGCACAAGGAAAGGAGATCTTGACTCACAGTTTGAGTCAACTGGGGAAGATGGCACACCAATACATCACTAGGGTAGTGATTCCAAGACTGGAGAAGAGAACGACTCTCAACTCCACTGATGCTATTCTCTTGGATCTGTTCCTCCGCAAAGAGCGAATCAACCTGCCCAAAATAATGATCTTGCACATGTGCAAGTGTGTTGCCAAATAAACTCACGCTCTTCCCTATGCGGCCTTGGTGAAGGAAATCATGAAGAAGAACGACATCTACAATCCTAAAGAAGAGGAAGAGCTTGGACAAGAGATGGATATGTCCTACATTTTGAGAATGAAGCACTCCCAGGAACCACAGGAAGCAGCTCCTTCTCCTGTGTTTATTGAACAAGGAGATTCCAAAACAGTCCTTCAAGCTCTCAACCATCTGTGTGGGGTCACTGAGAGAATACTTGATGTTCTTCTAGACATCCAACAGACAAAGGGAACCAATGATCACATCCTTGCCGTTCTTCAAGATATCCAGAAGAAGTTGCCTTCCTCCTCTAATTCATGAACAAGCCCTCTACAAGAACAATCCTTAGCAGTTTCCACCCTCCTTCAATGCTCTTAAGTGTCTGTTTTTGTAACTGTGTGAACGATTGTTTCTATAAAATGCATCTTGCTTTTGTTCTCTAGTTATGATTGTGCTCTACTTGCTTTTTCTTGCATGCTTATACTTGAATATTTTTCGATGATGTCAAAAGGGGGAAAAGTGGAAAAATGAAGAGATGCGTTGTGTCTAAGAGATACAGAACAATTAGCCATAAGCTGAGGGGGAACTATAAGCTTAAAAATCTTGAATCCGTTAAATGCTCTGAATGTGATAGATTGAAAAAGGAACTTGACTCTACTATGACTACTAAAAATGAGCTTATCTCTACTCTTGCCATTGTCACTTCAGAAAAGGAGACTCTTAGTAAGAAACTAGAGATAACCGAGGGAAAGAAAGTAGTAGAGACTTCTAAGGTCACATTTGTCCCTTCTAGGCATGGAATAGGATATTCTGAAAGAAGCTCTGATACCAATTGTAGGATCGTTGTTAGTCAAGACAATCGGGAACTGTTCTATTGACAGTTCCCTTACGCAGCGGAATAATATAGAACAAGACTAAACAGGAATTTAAGACAGGGACACAGTTCCTTAAAGAGGAACCTCTTTAGCCAACTAGCTAAAGAGTAAATCTCTACCTCCCTTGGAGGATTTTGAACACACACTATATTCTATTGATATATCTCAGGTTCCACAATACAAAGTCGAACTTCTCTATTGTTTGCAATCCCACTCACAAACAATACTAACGACTAAGACATAGTAGTTCCTAGATCTAAACACAACTGAATATAGAGAGTGAACCTTACTCGTTCCTGTGCAGTTCCCTTTAGCACCGGAACCTTCTTCTTCAAGCTGATGAAGATCTTCACGCAGTCTTCATCACTTGATACTTCCTTCCTTGAATTTCTGGATTGAATGTCTTCACTGAATCAGCTCGGGCTCTCGATCTCTTTCTTTCCTTTTGTAGATCTGGTTTCCTTGTGTGCGAGAGCTCTATCAGACCTAGCGGCGTCGCATACTATTTATAGAGTTTCCATCTTTAGTTCTGACGCCTTTGCCTTCTTATCTTGGGGAGTACGACACTATTCAAAAAGACTAGCGTACCCTTCTTCATCTCTATTCATTCGGAGCTTTGGCTTGCCGCCTAAGACAATAGTGAAATGTCTTTCTTGTCCTTTAAATTACTTGTCATGTACACAGGTGGCTTGACAGGGAACGTTTCCCTTTGCTTTTCCTGTGAACCTGCTATCTTTCCTGAGATCACTTTGTACAGGGAATTAGTTCCATTTGTTTGTCATTATCAAAACTTCGATTGCTCGAATGGAGAAATCATTGTTCCACTGTTAGTTCCCTAACACTGTTCCAACACCTATAATATATTGTTCCTGATTATTATTATTTCCGCTACTCAGAAAACATTACTAGTTGTTTGTCTGATTAGTAACACATTACGATCCAACACTATACAACAGCAAACTTCCATAGTTTTTTAGTTTAATGAAATCAATAATGATGAATGAGTTTTTTTCTTTGTCATGATAATTCTTTTTCAAATATAAACAATTTAGAGATTTCAAACTAAAGAAAAATAATTAAGGTAAATGATCGAATGAAACTTAGAACATATCCATCCCTAATATTTTGAGTTTCATCACAAAACATGGAAAAAATAGTCATAAAAAATCAGATCCTTAATCCGATCCTTTACAAGAATCAAAGAAGTGCAATGATATTTTGTCTATAAAAAAACTCAATAAAGATATTCTTTCTAACACTTGGATTTTATTAAAGCTTACAAAATTCTGATTTTTTTCTAATAATTTTTTAATGATACTTAAGTGCCATGGCCGGAGAGATGGCCTTAAAGCATCGAAAGAATATTGCACACTAATACACGCATACCAAATACCAATAGCTAGCTTAATCGCTTTCTAGCTGATCAAGTATGGGCCGATCTTACTAATGATCAATACTTGTGTGATTTTCCCTTTCATTAAAAAAAAAAGAGATATATTTAGCATGTATATATTTTCATATAGAAAGGGTAATTGATGACCTAGCTGCCAGCTTCACTTGATCATAAAGTTATGTGATCGAGATATCTAATCACAATATCTAGGTGTACTTTGGGATTGATTAGGGTGGCGGTGCCACTTTGATAGTGACGATTATAATAGCGTTGTTGTTGATAAATATGCCACACCATAATGGTAGCTGTACTAACACGTCAATTTTAAAATTTAATATTGTTGAAAGATTTTCAGTACTTAATCTCTAGTGTTTAACTAGTTGCATCACATAAAATGGAAGTCGTGGCCTCTCTCAAATGGAGGCTGGCTGGATCTCTATACATGTGGGCCATGTGGCAGACTTTGATACGGATATATCATATATTAATTTCATTATTTCCAATCTCGACTTAGTCCAATTAACATACGTTCATAAAAACATTTCGAATTGTTTGGACACTTTATTGCGGCAGGCGAATTTTATATCGTTTTAAGTTCGAACCCGAATATTTTAAAAATCATAACTATAACCTAAAGCTGAGGTTAAAAAAATTATTAAACGATACATGTCACTTTTAGATTGGACCACATCATCTTTTTTTTTTTAAATAATCTTTTATTTTTAAATATGATAAATTCTTATTCATGTTTTTAGAATATAGAACTAGTCTTAGTTCCCGTACCCTGCATGGGATTTTACAGAATTACATAATTATTTATTTATATATTTTAAATTTTTGATTAAATATATATAGGTAAGGATATTTTTTTAAAACTATACATATTTAGAAAAATATGAGCACAAATATATTTGGAAAAATATGACTTCACAATTACGAACAAAAATAAATATATTTACAATTACGAACAAAATTAAATATATTTATAGATATATGTAGACAGATATGGCCAAAAATAAAAGATATTCTAGAGTTTGTATGATAGCATAAAAAATATTATAATGATCTTCCTATCTATCATATCCAAAAATCAAAAATTGTTTAATTATAGGATTTTCTATCTTATATTTTAAAAACATGGATAAGAATTAATCATATCCAAAAAATAAAATATTTTTTAATAAAAAGGGTGGGGTGGTCCAATCTAAAAACGACATGTGTCGTTTACTAATTTTTTAACTTCCGCTTTAGTATATAGTTATGATAGAAAATTCTATTATTAAACAATCTTTTATTTTTGGATATGATAGATAAGAAGATCATTAGAATATTTTTTTTATAATACCATACAAATTCTATAATATTATTTTATTTTATAGATATAATCATTTTTTTACTAAGAAAACATTTACATGATTATTTTTCTCGAATAGTAAATATATTTGAAAATATTTTATTGTTAATATTTTATTTAAAAAAACCCATACAAGGTACGAGAATACATACTAGTAAAATCTAAGTTTTAGGTTGTTGGATCGACATGTGTTAGCAAGAGTTTGGGAACTAGCGGTTAGGCTGTTCCCAAGGCAGCGGCAGCGAAAGTAAACAATCGCAAGTAATACGAAATGTAAGGGCTCGTCTGGTATCGATATTGGATATCGATATCGGGTATCGGTATCGGTATCGGTATCGGATATGGGATATCATTCATATCTCATATCTCTCGTACCTCTTTTTATTGGGGTATATCAAATATCATGCATTTGGTCCTGTTTTGATATCAAGATATGACTCGATATCCATATACTCCCATAGAAAACACAAGATATGGCCCGATACCGATATCTAAATCCATATACTCCTATACCAAACACAAGATATGGCCCGATACCGATATCTGATATCAGGATATCAATACCAAACGGGCCCTAAAAGACACGGTTCCTTTATAGAGGAACCCCACGACAACCAACTAGTTGTGTGGGTAAACCTCCACCTCTGCTTTGAGGATTTTGAACGATATACTTGCTTTATTGGTTGTTCCCTAGTTACTACAAGCAAGACTTACACTTGTCTGTTCCTAGCAGTTCTTCCTAACTCTAGCAACACTAGCAAGTCTTCTCAACCTAGTTCCTAAGCAGACAACTCAACTAAACAAAAGATAAATCGAACATTACACCTTGAGCTCACTGTCACAGTACCCTAACTCCTAGGAACTTGGATTCGCGCATTGTCGCCGAGATCGAACACTCGTCGTTGGGGACATCTCTTCACTCGATGTCTCTCTTTCTTGTTTGTATGAGGATATGATGGGAGAAGTACTTATTCCAAGCACTATTCATTTGCCTTTATACCCATTTGAACTTGGGCTGAGATCTTCATTTTCATGTTGTCCAAAATGTCGTTTGTCTTGCATGCGAAGTTTGCAATTCTTCACATGTGACTTGATTTGAATTTAGTCAACTTCAAATGTCAATCGGATCGGTGGATCACTCATCCCAGTATGTTCCTCAGACTGTGCCTTCGTTTTGTCTGAGGCAGAATCCCGCGATTTGCGCTGCACTGTCTGTCATCACATGTGAGTACCCATATGTGGGGAACAACTATCTTCTGAGTTTCCTTGATGGGAACTTGCTTTCGTGTACTCTTGAGTTCCCTTTGTGTTCCCTTCTAGAGAGTCTTTGATAAACCTGGAGTTCCCTTGAAATACTTGAATGTAAACGTTAGTTCCCACATGGCGTTTGTCATTATCAAAACTAGAGACAATATCGTTGTTCGGATGTTTGGAACCACAATTCCCAACACCTACCCAATAATTTCCCCCTTTTTGATGATGACAAACCCATTACAAAATAAGCAATTATTTCAATGCGTGAAAGATCATGATATGCATCTGAGTTCTAAGTATGGGCTTTGGGAGCCACTTCTATGAAACATTAAGTTCCTACTTAGCATATTATGCGTCAGTTCCCCCTTAGCCAAAGCATATTCTGTGATAACTCTTTAAAAGACTCATCTCACACATTTGTCCTTTCCCCTTTTGGCATCATCGAAAACAGAAAGCATAAAGAGGAAAGAAAGGAACACACAATCATACTAAAAGCCAATATATTACTTAAGGAAAAATGTACAATACGAGAACCTGTTACATTTTGTGGAAGTAGATAAAGCTAAGGAAATAGAAGGGAAAAGATCATGGGGCCTTGGGGATCAAGTGATCACGAAGCTGAGTCATGGTCGACAAGATGTTCTTGAGAGTTGTCGCCATGTGCACAAGTACTTGAGTGTTCCCAACACTTGAGAGCCTTCACCAGAGGGAAGGGTCCCTTGATGTTGATCCTCGGATTGCTCAAAATGACGCATCTTCTGGACCACTGAAAGGTCCAGTTCACTTCCGATGGTTACTTCCTCCTTTGAGTCGTCGTAGAGGCCTTCCTTGACCATGAGCTTTTTGGCCAGGCCAGCATACGTAAGGGAATCGGTTGGGGAGGCCAGAAACTTCTCCATGTGCCTAAGTATAATCAGGGGAAGGTTGATGGGAATCTTGTGGAGGAAGTGGAAGAGGAGGATAACGTCTTGGATGTTGAGGGTGTGGCGCTTCTCTTGCAGAGGGATCACAACCGTTATCAAGAACCGATGCGCCAACTTGGTGATTAAACCCAAGTTGTGTGTTAGGGTCCCTTGGGTGGGAACTCTGCTGTCTTAGACAGTGTGGAGAATTTCGTCCTTGTTGAAGTCCCACCAGTTCTTGTGAGGAAGGGCGCCTAATCCCTTAACAGGAACATTTAACAGACGGTGAATGGAGGAAGCAGTGAAGACGTACTTGTTGCCTTGAAAGGTGAGGGGCCTTGAGTAGCTTTGTTGGTGATGACGAAGTTGTTGTAGAAGAGGCGCACCTGCTCAGGGTCGACTGTCATAGCTGCGTCGCACACCCGGTCCCATCCCTGAGCTTTGATCAACTCCCAAAGGTCCCCGAGGCCATGAAGAGTCAGGCTACACTCGGTGAGGACCAGGGGCGTGATAAGCTTACGGTCCTCCGTGATGGGAACCCGCTTCGGGTCTATTCCCTTCCCCTTCTTATTCTTAGTCCCTTTGGAGGCAGCAGCCTTTTGTTTCCTTTTGAGGGTAGGGAGCAGATTTTAGTAAAAGCATAAGCTCCTTTTCCTTGGGAGCACCCTCCGACACAACCATTTGGCGTCCTTCTTGTTCTTCAGCCAATGCTTGGGCGTGCTCCTTGGCGAGCGCTTCAGAGTCAAGAACCTCGGTGGCCCCATCACCATCCGAGTTCCCCTCTGTGTCGAAGGAGAGGCTCATTTCCTCATCGTCATCTTCTTCTTGACGGTGCATACTTATGCCAGCACCATCAACTTGTGTTGGGTTCCCATCTTTATGGGCGTTCTCCTCCTCTGTAGTTAGTGCCTCGTCGTGATCGCCGATTTCCGTTGGGCGCTTGGAGGAGGGAGGCTGGTGGATGACAGCCTCAAGCTCAACCTCAAGGGCATCGAGGCGAGCATTTTCTTCGGCAGTTTCTATGACGATGGGAGGTGCCATCCCAGCTCTCTAGCGGGCGAACTCGGTGATGGGAAGGGAGTCATCGTCCGAGTCGAGATTTATGTGTTGTTTGGCCGGAGAGGGGGAAAGATGAGATTTTTGTGGTGGTGGGAGGAGGGGATTTTTGTTGTGAGGGAGAGTGTATTTGAGGAGGAGTGAGGGATGTGTTTTTAGGGGAGGTGGGCGGTGTAGGGTTGGTGGTGTTTAGAGAATATGGAGGAGGGTCGATGGGATTAGTGGTCCCATTGACGTTAGAGAGAGATGAAGTAGTGATAGGATCTCTGGGACTAGGGTTCCTAGAGATGGGATTAGGGTTAGAGAGAGGAGTTGATGGAGGAGGAGTTTGGGATTGAGAGTTCCCAAAATCAGAAGAAGGAGGAAGAGAGGAGGGTTGAGAAGGGGATGGTGGGGGTGGCGTTGGAGCGGAGGGGGATGAGAGATTTAGGAGGTTATCAATGGAGAAGAGAGAAGTTTTCTTCTTAATTCTTCTTCTTTGAGGGCTCGGAAGAGGAAGATTTTTTTCTCTTTGCGTTTTTTAGATTTGGATTTTGGGGGTTTGGGAATGAAACTGTTGTAGATGATAGTTCCGGAGGAGGTTGAGAGCAGTTATGGTTGAGAGGAAGAAGAAGGAGGAGGCAGTTGAGATGTGGTGGTGGAGGATGGAAGCGCAAGGGTTTGCGCCACCGAAAGGGCGGAGGATTGCCCTAGAACCTCGAATTCTAGAAGCGAGGAACTAGTGCGGGGTTTGTTGAGGTAGGGTCGAACATAATCATCGAGGCCCTTGAAAAGTTTCGCTCGAATGGCCGAATCTTGTTCATTATCTGCCTCTCGGAGCATGAAGGCGAACATGGATTTAGGGTTGGTAACAATCCACTCACGAATGTGGTGGTCTGGGTGAGTAGGCGCCATGAGATTGTTTGGAAGAGAAAATTTTGGAGTTTTTCTGGATTTGAAAAGGGAAAGGATTTCAGAGGATTCGAGTTGCAGAGAGAGAAGGTTGAAGAAGGTCCCAAAAATGACAAAGTTTGGTCTTTTAACTGGGAAGAAGATAGGGGTAGAATGGTAAATACGCTTCCTATTTCAAATGCCAACCAATGAGGACGCATCGTCGTTTTAACTTCTTCTGCACGTGTAGGACACGCTTCACACATTCCATGAGATATCACATCATGCATTTCAAATACTTGGCCCTTAACGCTTCGGATTCTGACACAATTTCCCACTTCCCGAGTGGCGTTCCAACTTCCTAAAAACTGGTGTTCCATTGCTAGTGATCATAAAGCACGCTAGTTCCGATGATCTTTGAAAGGCCAGGTTTGAGGAGAGTGGACAAGGGAACTCTTACTGGAAATTTTTGTGAGGCTAGGGAACTCAAAAGGGAACCAAACAATTACAACTCGATAATGGGACAAGTGATTGGGCTCATGAGAAGCGTTTGTCTGATTCACGGCTAAGGATTGGTTTTATGATCAACCGTCATAGTGGCTTGTAATGAGGGTTAAGAGAACTCTGGTTGATCATTTTGGGCCAAAAGAAATGAGGTTCCAAAGTTGTACACTTAATACTTTAGACTAGTAACATGGCAAAATGAAAGCGATTATTCTTAGTGTTCCCTATCATGCATTTCAAGATAAACTAGCCAAGCATTGATGGCATAACAAACATGGACTTGTTCAGTTTAGAGTTATCATCCCTAGAAGCATCTGGAGACGCTGGTAGGGACGTCTGTCTAAAGCTTTAATGAGATTGTCCGCAATTTGCTCTTCAGTTCTACAGTGTTCCATAGAGATGTTCCCATGTTCAACATTATCACGCAAGAAATGATGCCTAATGTCTATATGCTTAGTATGTGAGTGATGCACAAGATTTTTGGAAATGTTAATGGCACTTGTATTATCAAATCTTATGGGAACTAGGCCAAAAGACATACCGTAATCCTGAAGTTGGTACTTAAGCCATTGAACCTGGGAACACCAAGAGGCGACAACCATGTATTCCGCTTCTGTTGTGGAGAGGGCCACGGAGTTCTGCTTCTTTGATCCCCATGATACAAGGCATGACCCTAGGAATTGGGCCATTGTAGAGGTGCTTTTTCGATCAACCAAGTGCCTAGTGAAATCTGCATCTGAGTATGCAACAAGCTCAAGGGAATTGTTCCTTGGATACCAAAGGCACAAGTTGTCGTTCCTTTTGAGGTACCTGAAAATTCTCTTCACCTCTTTCAAGTGTGATTCCTTATGGTTAGCTTGAAAGCGCGCACATATTCACACTAAAAACATGATATCAGGTCTACTAGCAGTTAAGTAGAGAAGGGACCCAATCATACCTCAAAAGTTCCTTTGGTCCACACTGATACTTGTTTCATCCGCATTGAGCCTTGAGTTTGGTGAGATGGGAGTGTCGATGGGCCTGGAGTGCTTCATTCCATACTTCACCAGCATCTCTCTAATGTACTTTGGTTAATGGATCCTTGTTCCCTCCTTGGTTTGAGATATTTGAAGTCCCAAGAAGAACGTAAGTTCCCCTATGAGGCTCATCTCGAACTCGCTACTCATCAAATTCTTAAATTTTCAACAAGAACCTCATTAGTAGCACCAAACACAATATCATCTACATACACTTGGACTATGAGGATATCTTTTGATTCTTTCTTAATAAAAAGAGTTTTGACTATGGAACCACAGAGGTATCCATGGGACAAGAAGAATTGAGCAAACTTGTCGTACCACGCCTTGGGAGCTTGCTTAAGACCATACAAGGCCCTTTCCAAGAAGTATACATGGTTTGGGAAATGCTCATCTTCAAAACCGGGTGGTTGTGCCACCTAGACCTCTTCCTTGAGGTGCCCATTTAGGAACACTGCCTTGACGTCCATTTGATACAACTTGAAGCCTTTGTGGGTGGCATAGGCAATAAGGAGTCGAATGGCTTCGATCCTTGCAACTGGTGCAAAGGTCTCGTCATAGTCGGTTCCTTCCTCTTGTCTGTATCCTTGAGCCACCAAACGGGCCTTGTTCCTAGCTACATCCCCAGTGTCATCAAGCTTGTTTCTGAAGACCCATTGAGAGGAACAAGTTTCCACACTTTGTTCCTTTCGAACTGGTGGAGTTCCTCTTACATGGCTTGAATTCAATTTGGATCCTTTAGAGCTTCCATAATGCTTTTAGGTTCCACTAGTGTAACAAATGTGTTGAAAGCACAAAAGTTGTTGATAGAGGAACGAGTTTGCACACCTTTGTCGTAGGGAGTGATGATGTTGTCGATGGGATGATCCTTCCTTTGGTGGTAGTTCCTTGTCTGAATGTTTGTGACATCAAGTTGTTCCCTTGTTTCTTCTTTGTCTTGAACTTGAGTTTCCTCTTCATGGGAACAGTGGTTCTCAACTTCTTCACTTAGTGTTTCTTCTGGGATTTCTTCATTGTTCTCTCGTTGGTCCCCCTGGACACTAGATTCTGGTATGGTTTCTTCTTGGGAAACAAGAGTGTTGGATTGAGAGGCATCTTGATGTTCTTCTATTGTAGAGGGAACTTCGAATGAGTTTTGATCAGTTTGATGTTGGGCTCCTCCGTTGTTGTCTGGTGGTGGGACAGTGTTCCTACTTGGATAGTCTTTATCTCGCTTCCTTGGCTCATCATCATCGTCGTCTTCTTCTTGTCTGACCGGTTTATATAGGGTTCCCTTTCCTTGGGGCTTTGTTCCCATCTTCACAGATTGTTCGTTGAAGACGACATGAATGCTTTCCTCTATCTTCTTGGTCCTTTTGTTGTAAACCCTGTACGCCTTACTTTGAGAGGAGTATCCTAAGAAGATCCCTTCGTCACTCCTTGGATTAAACTTTCCAAGGTTGTCTTTGCCATTGTTGTAGATGAAGCATTTGCAGCAAAAGGTCCTGAGATGAGAGATGTTGGGCTTTCTTCCCTTGATCAATTCATATGAGGTTTTCTTGATCATGGGTCGGATCATGGCTCAGTTTAGAATGTGTGTTGATGTGGAGATTGCTTCGGCCCAGAATCTTTCGGGAACTCCACTCTCAAGCATCATGGTTCGAGTCATATCTTCCAGATTTCTGTTCTTTCTCTCGACCACTCCATTTTGTTGTGGTGTGCATGGCGCCGAGAAGTTGTGAGAAACACCATTTTTGTCACCACTAGCGGATCCAAGGGGGGGCATGGGTGGCCAACTGCCCCCCGTTCTCCGGTGTGAGCAGTAGACAATAGAGAGGAGCGGCGTCGGGAAAGGGGCGGGACGGGGCACCGTGTGAGGCAGTGCGTGTGGGGGCGGGTGCCAGAAGGATCTATTGAACAATTTTATGACGAGGATCTGTTGAACGGTGTTGAATGTTGATGACAATATAGATTGAGATTCTAATAAGATAAGTCAAAAAAACTTAAAAAACTTAAAAAAGAAATAGCCAAATAAATGCTCAATTTAAGCGGCGCACAAACACAATAACACTAGGGTTTCAGGGTTTCAGTTACATTTGGCCCATTTGGGTATTAATTTTTAATTTTTATGTTTAAAGATGGTGGGTTGTTTTATAATGATCCTTAGTATATTAGAGGCCCACTAAAAATAAAAAATATCAACTATTGTAATGAACTTGTATATCACATCCCCTGTGTAACTCAGATAAATTATATTAATAAGTATTTAGTATCTAGATAAAAAAATAAGTATTTAGCAGATGAAATTAATAAAATATCAATATTAATTAGTATATTTTGTGCACCTACGTAAAAATTTTAATTAGTACTAGTTGTCCCCGTCGTGCCCTGCACGACTATAAATCGATATTTTTTTAGATATATTATAAAAAAATATTAATAAATAAAAATATAATATAAATAATAATTGTGAATTGGTGATTTATATAAATTGTAAGAAAAAAGCATAATTCTAAATTAAAGATTTTAATAACAAAAATGAAAATAATGGGACATTTAATATGGATTAGCAAATAAAATTGACTTGACATATTATAGGATAAGATCTCGGTATATATTATATGATAAGATCTCGGTATATATTTATATGAGTTTTTTTGGTAGATTATATTGGAGAGTTGTTAGGATCATAAAGATATGGTAAAAAATATTTTTATATGTAAATAAATTTCCAAAAAAAACATTATTGTAATCCAATATAAAAAAAATTAAAAAATTGATTGATATTTGTAGATTATGTGGCAATATGATGTGTACATAATATATGAGTGATATGGAAAATTTTTGACATGTGGACTATGACATGGAATATTTATAAAGACGTCTAAATTATAAGAAAATAACACGTGTAAAAATATGAGGTGGCTTAATATAGGATCGACATGTGGCGAAATCCTAGGTGGCGTAATGAGAAGACTCCAAACCTTATTGCTTTTATATATATAGTAGATTTCCTATCTTAATTACAACAATGGGTTTAAATTTTAAAATATAGGAAAGTATTCAATAATCAATACTAGTAACTAGTTCTCAGTCCTAGTGGGTGCTCTAGCTAAGCCCTACTAGTACTTGTGACGATACTAATCCTTACCTTATCAAAAAAATAAAAAAAAAACTACTCACAATACCTATATAATTTGTCTAGGACTTGTCTAGGCGTTAGGTTAGCCGTCTAGGCACTATAGGCCCGTGACCTCGATTTCCTCCAAGATGCTGCCATTTCCGCGGGCTACACCGTGCCACCTCCTCTAGCTTCTAGGCTCTAGCAAGAGAAGGTAAGAGAGGGAAAGGACCGAAGTTCCCCCCCCCCCCCCCCCCCCCCCGTTCGGGTGATCCTGGATTCGCCACTTGTTGTCATAAAACTTAAGGAACTCTGAGTTCTTGAACTCAATTCCATGATCAAATCTGAGGGACTTGAGCTTCAATCCCATGCTAACTTCCATTCTCTTGATGAAGGGTTCAAACACCTTGAATGCATCTGTTTTGGATCTCAAGAAAATAAGTCATGTAAGTCTAAAAAAATCATCAATTGACACATACATGTACCTTTTACCACCGTAACTAGCCGTTTGCATGGGACCACATAGATCCATGTGAATTAGTTCCAAGGGGTTGTGCTTACCACCTTCTTTGGCTTGAAGGAACTCTAGGTTTGTTTACCACGAACACATGCTTCACAAAGCTTGGCTCCCTCAATGTTGATTCGTGGAAGACTAATGACCAGGTCTTGTAGATATTGCTTCAGAATTTGATTTATGCCTGCGTGTGGCCTAGCCTCTTGTGCCAGAGTTCCGTGTCATCATGGGAACTTGCAAGACACAACTTTCTTGGTGATTCAAAGTCCGTATCCACCACGTAGACATTGTTGGACCTCCTTCTTTTTAGAATGATTTTGTTGGTTTTCTTGTTAATGACCAGGCATTCCTCTGAGTCGAAGGAGACAACATTGTTCCCTTGATCACATATCTAAGATACACTCAAGTGGGGATGTCCAACGGGTGGGTTGACCCGTAACCCGACCCGGCCCACCCGTAATTTTACGGGTTACGGGTCGAGGTTTTTTTAGTTAACGAGTTACGGGTCAACCCGTCAGGTTATGGGTTGACCCGTAATATTAAAAAAATAAGAATAAAAATATTTTTTATAGTAAGTGAAAGGAAGAAATAAAGTTTACGGGTTAAATGGGTCAAAAAGGGTCAATTTTACGGTCGAAAAGGGTCAAATTTGAACCGTTTGATCCTTTTCAACCCGTTTGACCCAGTCAAACGGGTCAAACGGGTAAACACGTAACCCGACCCGTAAACTCGTAACCCGTTTTAAAAGGTTACGGGTTGGGTCACGGGTCGACTTTATTTTTTTTACGGGTCAACGGGTCGGGTCGGGTTGACCCGTTGGACAACCCTACACTCAAGATATTGTATCCCAGATCCTTTACCAAGTTGACATTGCGGATCTTGATTGACTTGTTGAGTAGTACTTCTCCTATTCCTATTATTTCTCCTTTATTTTTATTGCCAAAGGACACATGACCTCCTTCGACTTGTGTGTGGATAGGCCTGGCAATTTCACCCGCCCCCGATGGATACCCGACAAAACCGACCCGAAAAAACGGGTGAAAACCCGAAAAAATGCGGGTGAAAATGGGTGAGCGGGTGATCGGGGTGGCGGGTCGGGTGCGGGTGCTTGTGGTCACCCGACCCGCTCACCCGGTCTTTTATTATATATTTAATATTTATTTTATTCAGGTACCTAGGATATATATACTACTTAAACGCTAAAAATCATTTTACATCTCGTCCTCTCCACTTCTCAGCGCCGCTTCTGGCTCTCTGCCTCCTCTCAAATCTCATCACTTCTCCACTTCTCCTGACTCTTTGCCTCTCAAATCTCGGCGACCTCTCACCGCTGCTGCCTGCTGCGCTTCGTTGTTGTGCCTGCTCGGAGAGTCGGAGGTCGCCCATTGCTCGAAGTCGCCGCGCCTTGGCCATGGCTGCTCGGAGGTCGCCCACTGAAAGCGTCGGTCCCCATTGAAAGCGTCGGTCGTCCACTGAAAGCGCCGATCGCCCATTGCTCGGAGTCGGAGGTCGCCCACTGCGCTTCGTTGCTGTGCCTCCTCCGGTCATCATTCATACGTTTCTCCGGTCTGCTTCCACTGAAAGCGCCGACGCCGTGATCACGATTAGGCAAAATAATCGTGATTTTAAGTTGTTATACACTTGTTATTCATCTTGTGAGTTGTGAACTTGTGATTTCTGGATTTGTTATTGTGATTCATCTTGCGAGTTCTTGTGAATTCTGGATTTAAATCTTGATTCATCTTGTGAGTTCTTGTGAATTCTGATTTTGTTCCATCTCGTTCATTCTTGTTTTGTGTGTAATTGTTGTTGTTGTTTGCTTGCTCAGTTATTCAAAAAAGAAAGTTAGAATAAAGAAATTGAAAGTTGATGATGGGTGATTACCAACAGATTTTGAAAGTTAAGATTTTGAAAGTTAGAATAAAGAAATTGAAAGTTGATGATGGGTGATTACCAACAGAAAACTGAGTGATGGATGCAAGCCAATTTTCATAATATATAGAAAGTTCAGCAGGTTATATAAACCCGAAAAAAACACCGACCCGACCCGAAAACCGACGGTTTTCGTGCGGGTAGGGTTCGGTGCACCCAGTCGAGTTTTTTCACCGGGTCGGGTACGCGGTTTTGGAAGTCGGGTCGGGTGGTGGAAGTAGTCCACCCGTATCCGACCCGAACCATTGCCACCCCTATGTGTGGAGTGAGGTGAGTTTGTCGTTGTTCCCAATCATATGATTTGAACAACCACTATCAATGACTCATGTGCTGTTCCCCCGCACTGCCACCTCACTGGGTTGTTTCCCAGTGGTCTCCCCTATAGCCATTGCGCACATGTCTGAGTGTGCCCAAGACTCAGCATCTTCATCCTCGTCGTCGCTCTAGGTTGCGATGTGAGCCTTCTTCCCTTGTTTTCTGTCGTTAGTTCCATGCAGACAGTTTTTGGCAAAGTGCCCCTTCTTGTAACACTTATAACAGGTGACGTCAGTGAGATTCTTCTCTATGGGTCTGCTTTGGGAACTCTGAACCCTTTGCGAGTTCCCATGACCTTTCTTGAATTTTTCTTTGTTGTAGAAGGATCGAAGGGCTTTGGTGACAAGGAGGAGTTCCTCATCTTCTTCTTATTCAGATTCCTCGTGTTGCTCCTAAACAGATTTGAGCATCTTTTCCAGTTTTAGAGCAATCCCTTTGTGTGCCCTTTCCTGTTCCTTATCGTCTTGCTTCCTCTTCTCATGTCCCACCAGCTTCCCAATGACTTGGTGAAGCATGAGATTCCTGTTCTCGGGATTTTCTTTGAACATGGTCCTCTCATTGGCCCATTCACCAGTTAGATCGTTGAAGAGTTGTTGGACTTTCATCTTGTCGGTGATCTCCTCCTTAGTGATCCCAAGTCTAGTAAGCTACTAACATAGGGCCTCAAAGCGAGACTTGTAGCTATCGACAGATTCTCCCATCTCCATTCGGAAGCTGAAGAACTCCCTTCTAGCATTCATTTGGAGGTCCTCTCGGAGATCTGAATTGCCGATGTGCATCTGTTGGATGGCTTCCCACATTTCCTTCGCCGTTTCCAGATTCGCCACCCTGTCACAGTCTTGTTCCGACATGGCGTTCTTGAAGTACTGTTTGTCTTTGAAGTTTGCCTCCATGCACTTCCATTCATTTTGCCCCCACTTGGAGAAGTCATTGTGAATGGTTGGGTCCACCTCGAAGTTCCCTACTTCGATGACACACCAAGCTTGAAAGTCATGGATGCGCATCCAGTCCTTCATGTTGCGCTGCCAGTTCTTGAACCTTCCGGTGATAAACCTTGGAGGCTTGTTGTTCCCATGTCCGACTTGAGTGAGTTCTTGAGACATCCTGTAACCTGCGATACTAACACATAAATCTAGAGCGAGTCTCCTCTGATACCAATTGTTGGATCGACGTGCGTTAGCAAGAGCTTGGAAACGAGCGGTTAGGTTGTTCCCAAGGCAGCGGAAGTAAACAATCACAAGTAATACGGAATGTAAAAGACACAATTATTATATAAAGGAACTCCACGACAACCAAATAGTTGTGTGGGTAAACCTCTACCTCCGCTTGAAGGATTTTGAACGATCTACTTGTTTTATTGATTGTTCCCTAGTTACAACAGGCAAGACTTACACTTCTCTGTTCTTAGCAGTTCTTCCTAACTCTATCAATACTAGCAAGTCTTCTCAACCTAGTTCCTAAGCGAACAACTCAACTAAACACAAGATAAATCGAACCTTACACCTTGAACTCACTGTCACAGTTCCCTAACTCGTGGAAACTTGGATTCGCCGTTGCCGAGATCGAACACTCGTCGTCGGGGACTTCTCTTCACTCGATGTCTCTCTTTCTTGTTTTTATGAGGATATGAATTCTGAGAAGTACTTATTCAAAGCACTATTCATTTTCCTTTATACTCATTTGAACTTCGGTTGAGATCTTCATTTTCATGTTGTCAAAATGCCATTTGTCTTGCATGTCAAGTTTGCAATTCTTCACATGTGACTTGATTTGAATTTAGTCAACTTCAAATGTCAATTTGACCGTTGGATCACTCGTCTCATTCTGTTCCTCGGACTGTGCCTTCGTTTTGTTTGAGACAGAATCCTGCAATTTGCGCTGCAGTGTCCATCGTCACATGTGAGTTCCCATATGTAGGGAACGGCTCTCTTCTGAGTTCCCTTGATGGGAACATGCTTTCGTGTACTCTTGAGTTCCCTTTGTGTTCTCTTCTAGAGAGTCTTTAATAAACCTGGTGTTCCCTTGAAATAATTGAATGTAAACGTTAGTTCCCACATGGCGTTTGTCATTATAAAAAATGGAGACAATATCGTTATTCGGATGTTTGGAACCCAAGTTCCCAACACCGTCCCAACATAGGCTTACCGTCGAAAATAGTAATTTACTTCTTTAATGTGGGGCTTAGTGATAGGAATTAGGGTTTGTGGATAAAGACATTTTTAAGGTATGAAAGTATGAATTCGGATTAGGTGAGAATGAGCACTCTCATGTGAAAATGAGAAAAAATAAGAATCGTTAGATGGGAAAAAAATCAAGGATGTAAATCATTTCATTAAAAAGAGGGAAAACAATACGTATAATTTTATGGCGAATTATTCGTGTATTTTTCAAAAAAATGGATACCAAGGGCGTGCGGGATGTTCATCAAAACGGAGTTTATATGCATCACTATTATTTCTTTGTGCATCAAAAGTCAAAATTGATTGTATGTGCATCAAAACGGCCGAATGTGCTTCAAACCTATGTACGTAAATATATATTTGTGTATCAAAATTGGTCATGTGTGCATTAAAACTAACAGTCACATATATATGCATAAAAAGCATTTGTACGTGCATTAAAAGGAACTAAAAAGTGAGTCTTGTTTGTGTGCGCATCAAAAATTGATTGTATGTGCATCGAAACTAGCCGAATATGCAACAAAACTTTGTGTATGGATATGTTTATACATCAAAATGAACCTTATGAGCTTCAAAATTACTAAAAAGTGCATCTTGTTTGTGAGGGCATCAAAAATCGGTTGAATGCGCATCAAAATTGGTAGAATGTGCATCAAAAAAAGTTTAAAATCGATGAACATATAACTAGTTTTGATTAGGGTTTGGAAAAAAGAATGATAACCGAAAAACTAACAAACAGACTCTTTTTCCGATTAACCATACCGAAAAAATAATTTATTCAGTTACGGTTAACAAACCGATAATTTTAACGATTTAACGGTACGGATACGGTTATCATTTTTCACGGAAGGTTAACCGATAAATCGATATTATTATTACTATATATTACATATTTTTAGAAAGAGAAGTATATATCTAATTAGTTCTAGTGGATAATAGATGTATTTTACTAAACAACCAAGTAACAACTTCAAGATTAAAACTTCCCATTATGATTCTAAATTTATGAGTTTTTTCCATTGCAAAACCTAATTTTAAACATTTAATTACAAGTTGTTACTCTGTTAGTCCACTAGTGTTGCTCAATTAATCCTTACTTTAGTCAGTTAGACAAATCCGTCATCTCCTACCGCTAGTTTTCCTTCTTTGTCACTTTCTTCTTCACATTCTTTCAAGCACACAATTTAGTTTATTTCATTTGACTTTTATTAATTTTGATGTTATATGCATACTTCTTCTTATGATGAAATCAATAATATTCTGATTGGAGTATATAATAATTATGGATCTTTTATTATATAGGGCATGGTTCCGGTAAGGACCACTCTTGTGGTAAGGACTAGCCTTACAGTAACGATATATTAATCCTAACCATTGGATTTGCTTCTATTTTATGTATTGAATAGTCAAGATTTTTTTTTGTGAAAATCGAATTATATGAAAAATGAACTCAAAGCACATAAAAATTGAACTTATCATAAATAAAAAATGAACTCGTAAAATATAAAAATTGAACTCATACAATATACTCCATCCGTCCTTGAAAGTTTGTCTTGAATGACAACTTTTAGATATATTAAGAAATGGATAGAGAAGAAAAAGTAGTCAATAGGGAGAGAGGAGAAATTGTGATTGTGATGGGTAAAAGTGAAAAGAAAGAGAAAAAGAAAGGAAAAAACTAAAACGGGTTTAAAGGGTAGATTTTTTGTTAGATAATGGGGTAAAAGATGAGATAGAATGAGGGTAATATTGTAAGAAAATATTAATATAAAAGGAAAGTTGAAAAGGTGGATAAACTTTTCGGGATACCTAAAAAGAAATATAAGACAAACTTTCACGGACAGGGGAGTAGAAAATTGAACTCTTAACATAAAAAATGAACTTCTAGGAACTACCATATTTAATATTTATAAACGTTATTTCGTAAAAAAAATTGAAATTTGGAAGAAAAAAAATTAGTTTTGTGAAAATCGAATTATATGAAAAATGAACCTAAATCACATAAAAATTGAACTTATCATCGATAAAAAAAATAATTCGTAGAATATAAATTTGAAATCATACAATATAGAAAATTGAACTCCTAACATAAAAAATTGAAATTCTAGTGTATAAAAATGAACTAGTAGTCTATAAAATTTTAAGTTTATTTTTATGCTTTGTTTTACTTTAGATTTTTGTTTTATTTTGATTTTATGAACATTATAGGTTTCTATTATAAGAGTAAATACATTTTATGAAGCAGATGTATAATGTAATTGTATTTAATTAAATTTTAAGTTTAATTTATTAAAAAAATAAGGTATTTTTATATTAAAAATATGAGTTTTGATATAAAAAAGATTAATTTTCTTTTAAAAGTCGATGAACCGATGAACCGTACCGATTTTCGTTGTTAACCGCTAACAGTTTACCGATAACTAACGATTCCATTATGATTATTGAAATTTAATAACCAAAGTACTTGTTAACCAACCATGCGCCCCTAGTTATGATACAAATACAAGGTGAAATCGATGTACCTTTTGTGTTTTATTTATGCATGTGTATCAATACAAATAGAAAATGCATCTTATTTTGCATGTGCATCGCCATCAATAGCTTGAAACTAACAACATGTGCATAAAAATAAAGACTATTATATTCGTACACATAAGTAAGGTTAAAATTTATTGAAAAATAAAAGGTTTGAAATCAGTGCACAATGTGCCTAAGAACTTGATATACAAACAATAAGTTTTGATGAACATAGAGTTAGCTTTGATGTATATCTAAGGCGAAACCAATGAATAAAATGCTTGTGCCCCCATAAACATATTTTTTGAAAAATACATGAATATTTTGAAGAAAAAATATATCCTTTCCGTATTAAAAAATAAGAGGTTTGAAATCAATGCACAAAATACTTATTCCTATTTCTCATGTGAACGATTATTCTCACCTGATATTTTTCCTAAAAATACAATGTCTTTATGAAAACTGTCTTGATGTGAACGACTATTCTCACCTGATATTTTCCCTATAAAAAATTCATGTTAAATTTGTTTAATTAAGACTATTTAATTTTTTAATATATATAAGGCATTAATCCTCATTTCTAAATTTCTTTTCTCACACTTTCTTGACGTGGGAGCATGCCAAAAGACAATAGGATGTAGCTTCATTGGTGGTGTGTGGCATTATCAATTAATAAACAAGAGAAGTGCCAGAAAATGCAATTATAAATGGAACTTTACACAGTACTTTGATTATTAAATGAATGGTTAGGTTCAAATACATTTGGAGCTTTATACATTATACACTGTTCGTTTTGTCAGAGATTAATTTGTTGTTTATTAGGCATCAATCATTAAGAAAAGGATTCTTTTGATTTTATATTCTTCATTCTTAACAATATATATATATATAGTACTTCATTTAAAAGTACTTACTTTAAAAGGATTTATAATATCATAGACCATGGTCAATTAATCATTAGAACCATACAAAGATAAGGAATATATACATGGAATTGCCCATTAGTTCAAATTCTTTTGTTATGAAAACATATAAAAAAACTATAAAAAAATACCTGAAATTGAAAAAATCATACTACAGCCTTCGGGCATTTAGTCAAACGGTTTAGACTTCATCATAATACCATGAGATTTCCGTTTCGACTCCTACAGACAGTGCCCAAGAGCAAAAAAAATCATGCTACAGATTATTAGTGTAAAACTGTAAATATATGTATTAATTTAATTTATGCATTTTATGCTTTAGCTTGAGGTATAAGTTAGGTCAAGTTAGGACCTCTCTTGTATCTTGTATATATATTCTCTTTAATTTTAATATGAAAATCACTTTTCAGCCTCAAATGTTTCCTTTATGATATCAAAGCATATGATATCAAAGCAAACACGTAAAACACGATCCTAGAAACCCTATTTTGGTCGTTGCTTACAGCAGGCTATAACTGGAATTTCCGCCACCATTCTCGTTTCAATCATGTCAGGAACGGATGGAAAATAAACTAGTTCGGGTCTCAAACCCAACTCACCCTATTACCTTCATCCATGAGATCATCCCTAGATGAAAATTTATCTAGTAGTTCTCAAGGGTGACAACTATCAAGAATGAGAATTGTGCATTCATAATGCTCTTCAAGCAAAGCATAATCGACTTTATTGATGGGTCGATCATGAAGTCGAAAGACTTGGCGAAGATGGAAGATTGGTGGAACGTTAATTCAATGCTCGCTAGATTGATAATTTAGTCCATTAAAGACTCGGTCAGATCCACGATTACCTACTTTGACACTACTAAGGAATTGTAAGATGACGAGGGTGCACCAACTACGGTCCGATCTAGCATGGTGTACTCAAGGATGCAAGAGTGTTGCAATGTATTTTGGGTCTTTGAAGAAAATTTGGGACGAACTCTTGAATTATCTAAGTCCCTGGTGTTGCTGGTATGGAAAGTGTGAGTACAAGTAGGCCGAGTATTTATCAAGAAAGTGCGACGAAGAGAGGATTCACCAATCATTGATGGGTCTTGATGACGTGTACAATATGTGCACTCTCATATTCTCGCTCAAGATCCATTACCAAATTTGAATCTAGCCTTTGCCCTAATTACTCAAGACAAGAGGAAACAAATTGTGACTTTGGGTCGTGATACTCGCGAGTCAATGGTGGGGCTTTTGTTGCTCAAGTAGGCTGTGGTGGGTCACGCCAAGAGAGGCGTGGTATTGAGAGGCGCTAGGGGGCTTTGAGTGTGGCATTGATCGCCGTGATAGTGGAACTGGACGCAACGAATACTGACGCCGAGACTGGCCATGGTGCAACCATTATGAGTGTGTCAGACACGAGAGAGACATGTTTCTAGGTTATAGCATATCTCGACTGGTAGTCTAAAGAGCAAATCATACATCATCGACATCAATAGCCTAGCGCGGGCAATTCCCGATCTGATCAGTCTTGAGGGAAAGGGCATGAGAATGCCACTCAAGGAGGCGAGGGCTCGAGATCAGGGATTCGATGCTATCAGATCACTTTTAGCCATTGACCGAGCAAGCATGGGTCTTTTCGAGACTCAATTTCAAAATTTGGCGAGTTTTATTGCAATCTAATACTGGTAATGCAGGAAATTCATCAGGTGCGTACGTTTTGATCTAATTGGATTTTGAATACTGGTGCTTCGTTCCATATGACGGGAGATTCATCGTTGCTTATCGATTTGATTAATATGGAGATATCCACAATATTGTTACAGAATGGCTCGTCTACTACAACAAGTCGAGTGGGCACTATGCAATTCAATGATCGCTTGGTCCTTCGTGATGTTCCTTTTGTTCCAAAATTGACATGCAATTTGATTTCCTATGCTCAATTGTTGAGGCATCAAAATTGTGTTGTGATTTTAACTAATAACCTATGTATTCTGCAGGATCACACTATGATGACCTTGATTGGAGTGGTTGAGGAGCGAAATGGAGTCTATTGATCACGTGTGGCAACCCCAACAACCCTTGCTTCACGAATCGAAACTGACTCATCATCTATGTGGCATTCCCGTATTGGCCTTCTCTTTCTATACTTCAAAAATTGCTTAATGCATGTTAAAATAAATGGTAACTTAGACCCACATGATAGTTGTCATAGGCCTAAGCAAACTCATTCTTTTTATCCTATTAGTCAATCGCATGCTTTTAATTATTTTGATTTAGTTCATTGTGATGTTTGGGATCCGTATATGACACCCACTGTTAAAGGGGCACATTATTTCTTAACTTTAGTAGATAATTTTTCTAGAGGAGTTTGTATTTATCTTGTGATCCATGAAGTTGCTTCCTTGATTGCAATTTTTTTTTTCATGACCAAACATAAATTTGATTGAAATGTCTAAAGTGTTCATACTAACAACATGATGAAATTTACTTGCTTACATCCCTTCTTTGAACAAAATGGTATTGATTGTCAAACATCCTGTGTTAGAATATGCTTACAAGAATAATTTGGAACTAGCCCTACTTCCCAAATATACTAGAACTCTTATGAACTAAGTAAAACCCTATTCTCAACCAACTATCAAGCCTACGTCTCTCTTCCTCCTTTCGAACTCTCGAACCAAATATTTTTCTGACAATGTAGAGTATGAGTTCGTGCTATTCTAATCTAAATCCTAGATTTAAATACACGAAAACTAGGTCAAATAGAAATATATTATCTTCCAATTCGGTTATGAAAAGATAATATATTTCTATCTTTACCAGTATCATCCTAAGCAAATTATATTAAACAATAAGAAATTGCTTAGGGCAACAACAATCAGCAACACCTTATTGAAACATAGAAGATACTTCCTAAAACCAGAATATCGATCTCGATCCTATCTTCAATGTCACACGCGTATTCAAGATTTTCTTTATTTGTCTTCAATTCATATCGAAGACGTAACTCACATAGTCACATTGACGACTCATTTTATAAACTCGAGATCGAATATATAACTAACGTTTAAAACCTTTAAAATCAAAGCTTCAGCTTTCCAACACCAATAGCAACCATACATCCAGAGGGATTAATTAATACTCAAATTCATTTGAGTTGAGGGACATCGTGTTGTCTCTGGCCTCAAAACAAAAACAAAAAAAATCACCAGCTGCCATTTTTTTAAAATAATGTAAATGTAAATGTTGTAACAACTCCCACAACCAAAAATATGCATGTGATTAACCGCCAAATCATGATTTTTGAGTGGGCTCTTAATCCATCTCAACAGTTAGTTAATTACGTGGTCATAGAGAAGTTGGCCTTTCAGTTCATTAATATATAGTAGTTTATGCACTTCTCTAGGGTCGGTCAAACATGCGTCTGGTTAGTGAGACAATTTGAATCGTAATTTTTAGGTTATTGATTTACACAAAATAGTTTATAAATCTATTCCATTAATTGAATTTTATATGAAACCAGGTTGCTTTCCTAGCTTAGCTAGCTTTAACCTTAAATCATCCAAGGTATAAAATCCGTCCCAAACCAATATATATGAAGGATATCTTATTGAATTTAATTTGAGTTATTTATAATTCAACCAAAAACTTCTCCTTTTCGGGATTTCTTGTAACCTCTTTGACCAGATCGTGTTAGCATTTCAAAGGCCTATTTTCCATGGATTGTTTCCTGATAACCTTTCAACGTGAAAGACCCATTCAAAGACTATTTTTTAGGGGGAAGTTACCCATTATTACTGATAGGCTATTTTCCTACACCGCAAGTATACGGTTCGGTTGTAGTAATCAAGGTGTCGAACACAGGGAACTTTGTAGTATTGATTATAACACGATTCAGTAGACTAAGCCAAAATTAAGAAAAAGAAGTTGTAATTGTATTCAAAAATAATTAAAATCAAAATTAAGAAGTAACTATCAATGGAGAAAAGCATTCCAAGGTCAGGATTCCCACAATGATTATTCAGTAGATTACCGGTGATATTTATTTGGATTTCAATTCAAATGTTGTTTGAAGGACTAACTATCTCAAATGTTAACATTAACTCTTTTCAGACGATTAATGCATGTACCTAGACTCGACTAGCAATCACTCTCGCACAAAGCAAGTCTTATTTAGGTCCTTTAAGTTCTTTAGAGATCAATGAATCAATAGAAATAACATCCGCTCTCGCGCTCAGTTAAGACTACTCAATCAATAATTTCTAGGATAGGTTAAGTTCCACAAGTGAATTAAGTCACTCTCGCACAAATAATTCAACAAGTTCAAACCTAGGGATCTAACATGAATTAACAATTTGTGAATTCAATTCAATCAATCTCTTGTTATTCTTATCTCCTCTCGGTCTCAAATTATAACAAGATTCCTAATTCAAGCAAATTAGGTCATTAAGCATCCTAGGTTGAATCAAACAACAATTCAAATCTCAATTCAACCAATCATCACCATTAAATCTACCTATTAAACCATTGGGTTCACCCTTCCTTAGAACTAAGAAATTAGCTAGACATAATATGGAGAGATAAGAAATCTAAATCAAAGAGAAACATACCAATTGTCTTTTCAATAGATCTAAATTCAACTCCAACCAAGTCTTGCCAAAAATCCACAAATCTCCAATCTAGGGTTCTTCAAAGAGAGAGGCTAAGAAAATAATACGTAATCCTCATCCAAACTTAATCTCTAAGTATTTATATGAAACGCTAAAAACAAGATAGAAAAGGCCCGAAATTAATAAATAAAACACGCGGAGGAGAAATTTCGGAAAAAGACGCGACTCGGTCTGAAACTCGGTCGAGTTTCAGACCGAGTTTTGTAAAACTCGGTCCAGAACTCGGTCCTGACCTGGACCGAGTTTTGGGTTGGTGCACTGCTCCGTTTGAAATGTTAAATGAGCTTCCTCCCGTGCCTTCCACCGAGCTTTTGCCAATCTTCTCTTCAATTCCTTGCATCCGCTTGACTCCTAGACACTTCCTATCGGGTTGCTCCTCTTGCCCTTGTCCTTGTCGTTGCCAAAACTCCTTGAATCCACCTCCAAATGATCCTGAAATCGAACAAAGCAAGAGTAGAAACCGAAACTACAAAATCTACTAAAAAGACAATAAAACCAAGAGGAAAATAAAATAAAAACAACTAAACTAAGGAAATAAACATGCTTTATCCTAGACTAAAATGCATGCTATCAAAATCCCCCAAGCTTAAACCTTGCTTGTCCTCAAGCAAGAAATAGAATCTGACACCCCACAAAACAAGCAAGTCATGCATCCATCTTGACAACGAACTAGACAAAGAGTTTAGAAGTATAGATCAACAATCAAGATCATAGCGTGCATTTGAGAAATTCAAAGAAACTGAGTCAACATATTCATTCTAGACCTCACTTAGGATAATGTGTTTTTCGCTCTCTCTCATGTGTTTAAATAGGACGTGTTTCACTCAAATCTCACATTTGAAAGCTTAGCTACCATAGGCTTGCAAAAGCGTTCTAAATCTCCACCGCATGGGACCTTGCATCCAACAATGATCAAGAGGTCTTTTATTGGGTTGTAATGGGGCCAAGGTGATAAGAAATAGGTGGGGAAATATTTAGGCCATGTGGTGCTAAATCCCGAGAATCTAGACTTAACTAAACTCGATTGAACACCATGTCTCATGATTTTCTTTCCAAGCAACTTATTCCCATACACCAACACCCTTTATTCCCTTATTTCTCATACTCTTTTTTTCCTTTTTGCTTTGTTTTTTTTTTTCCTTTTTTTTTCTTTTTTTTTTCAAAGCATTTTATTGATTTTTTTCTTTTTCTTTGATTTTCCAAGATAAAAAATACTAGCACATTACACAACCCAATCACCAAATACATATAAGTCTCCCCCAAGCTTAGCTTGCAACCACAGAGTCAATCAAGTAATTATCCTAGATCCCAGATGGGTCAGGCTTATAAAGGCTCGGATTAATTTTGTGGAGCTTCAAACGAATAAGGCTAATTTAGGCTCGAAAAGGGGCTTCAAAAAAAGATAATATGCAGGGTGGATAAGGAGTATAAAGGCTAAGAAAATAGTGCCTCAATCACTTCAAAGTCGCATGCAAGAGTCATAAGAGCGGTCTTGAAAAAGAGTCTAAAGCAAGTTCTAGAGGAAGAAATCAAAGTGAGCATCACACATAAAAAGAAAGGACATCATGACATTATTTAGTCCTAAGAAAGGCAAACAATAATCCTCACAAGGCTTTTTGTCTAGAATTTCAATATTAACTCAAGTTTCAAAGAATATGCAAGCTCATTCAATCATCAAACTAATTCATAACATAGTCAGTCATCATCAAAACTTCAAGCATTTCAAGCAAGTCAAAGGGGTAGAATTCCATAGAGAAAATTTTTGAGGACAAGGGGTGTTTCACTTGAAGAGAAATCCATAGCTCCTAGAATGCAAATTTTTTATATATATATTTTTTTTGCAAGCAAAATTCAAACTAAATATGCGAACTAAACTATATGCAATGCAAAACATGAAAATGTTCCCACCCCCAAGCTTAAAACCTGCATTGTCCCCAATGTAGAGAATAAAAGAGAGAGAGATAAGAAAACACTAACCTTGGGTTGCCTCCCAAGCAGCGCTTGTTTAAGGTCGTTAGCTCGACCTCCCATCTTCTTCAAGTTCTTGGGTCAGGAGGGTCTTTGGTACTCACCTTGACTGGATCAGGGTCTTCTACAAGCTTCAACCTATTTCTTTGCACTTTGAACTTCCCCGAGTTTTTATGCCAAAGCTCAGTTCCTCCTCCTTTTAAAACTCGAGTTACTATGTATGGCCCTGACCATCTTGTTCCTTTGCTCCCAGGAAACATATTGGATCTTTCATGAAATAACTTCACCTTGTCTCCTTTTTTAATCTCAGCTTTTGCTCGGGCCTTCTTCTTTTTCTTGTGATCCCTACCCTTTATATCCTCAACAGTACCACCATCCATGAGGCTTTTAACTTCTAAGGTTTCTTGAGAAGGTTGAGCAATATCAGATTGAATCTCCTCATTAGCCAGCTTCGCTTCAATATTACAACAAGTTGCTTTGACAGTCTCTTGTGGAGGATTCTTTTGCACTTCAAGGAAGTTATCTTTGAAATATTCATACTCTATCTTCTCTTCCCCAATAGTGAATGAGATCTTGTCATTCCTGAGATCAATGTTAGCTCCAGCAGTGGCTAAAAAGGGTCTCCCAAAGATGATAGGAGTCCTATCATTCATCATCTCCATATCAAGGATCACAAAATCTCTTGGTATAAAGAACTTGCCCACCTTCACGGGAAAGTTCTCAATAATGCCCACAGGATGAGTGACTGAATTATCAGCCATGATAAGACGCATCTTGGTTGGAATAGGATCACCCAAATTCAGATTTTTGCAGATTGATAATGGCATGATATTAACACTAGAACCAAGATCACAAAGGCAATCATATTGAAGAGAACCAAAACCAGCAGGGATAAAGAACTCGCCTGGATCTTTTAGCTTTCTTGGCATCTTCTCAACTTGATCCATTACCAAGGCGACTGTCTCATAGTCTTCAATCCTCCTCTTTTTGCATAGAATCTCCTTCAAGAATTTTGCATATGTAGGCATTTGAGTGAGGACATCAATGAAAGGAATGTCAATGTGGAGCTTCTTTATCATACTCATGAATTTCCCAAATAGTTGCTCTTGCACCACTTGAATCTTCCGTTGTGGGAAAGGTAGAGGCGGTTTGTAAGGTGGGGGAGCAATATATTTAGGTTCGTCGTCATTAGATGGCTTCTCTATTGTCTTTTCTGCAACTCCTTCTTTCACCGGTGAGAGCTCTTCAAGCTCTTTTCCACTCCTTAGAGTGACAACCCGACATTGCTCCTTAGGATTGACTTCAGGTTGACCAGGCAATTGACCAGGCGGTCTAGGAACATTCAAAGCTTGTTGAGCCACTTGTTGTTCTATGATCTTCAAATTCTTCCCCTGAGCTCTCACTTCTTCTGTTAGCGTCTTCATGGAGGTGGCAAGGCTTTCAATAGCAATCTCCCATGCAGGCTTTTGGGAGGGTTGAGCATCTTGGTTTGGGTGCAGTGGAGCCCTTGGTGGAAACCCAAGAGGTGCTTGTTGTTGTGGCTGATTGTTCCCATAAGAGAAGTTAGGGTGATTTCTCCAACCAGGGTTGTAGGAATTAGAGTAGGGGTCATTCCTAGGCCCCTTGTCAAAGTTACTCATGTATCTCACCTCCTCCTCATGTGGTTCCTCCTTAGAAGCAAACAATTCACAAGATTTGATGGTATGATCACTAGCTCCACAAAACTGACAAACAACACTCGAAACAACTTGAGAAGGACTTCCACTAGTAGAAACGGGAGAACCATTCATCTGTAATTTCAACTGTCTGATCTCCTGAGTCATGGCATCAATCTGTGCCTGGTGCAAAGTCTCTTTATCAACTTCATAAAGCCCAGCTGATCTCTTAGAACTTGGAAGAGAACGAGCATCATTATAATAGTGAGTGTGTTGAGCAATGTCCTCAATCTGATCCCAAGCATTATTAACATTCATCTTCATAATAGTACCTCCAGATGAGGCATCAATGAGCAGCCTGGTGGTGTTGTCAACAGCATTGTACAAAGTGTGAAGAAGCACCCACTTGTCTATTCCATGGTGAGGACATAACAATAGAAGCTCCTTGAACCTCTCCCAACCTTCATAAAGAGATTCCCCATCCTTCATCTGAAATGAACTGATCTGATTCCTCATCTCTGCAGTCTTCTTAGGTGGGAAATACTTGGTCAGAAAAGCTTTGGCCAACTCATCCCATGTAGTGATAGTGCCACGAGGCAGGGCCTTGAACCATGCTTTAGCCCTGTCTCTTAGAGAGAATGAAAAGGTGCGCAAATAAAGCGCGTCATCAGAAACGTCATGAATCTTCACCGTATCCATAAGCTCCAGAAAAGTGTTGAGATGTTGGTGAGGATTCTCAGAAGGTAGACCTCCAAACTGATTCTGCTGAACCATATTAATCAGAGATGGCTTCAGCTCAAAATTCCTGGCCTGAATGGGAGGTCGGACCACACCAGCTATGGGTCCTTGATGGCGTGGCAACACATAATCACCCAATGTCATAGGTGGTTGAGCATTCAGTTGTTGTTGCAACAATTGTTGTTGTGCATTTGCCTGATCGCCTTCCATAACTTGTGTTTCAGCTTCCCTTTGCTCTCTTCTTCTTCTATGAAAAGCACGCTCGGGTTCAGAATTGTAGTTGTTAAGTGCACTAGCGCTCAGAGTTCTTCTCATAAGAAGGAGAACAAACTGGAACCAAAACTAAAAAGAAACAAATTAAAAATAAAAACAAGACTTAATCTACCGGTTGTGGAACACAACCAATACTTGAAAAGTTCCCCGGCAACGGCGCCAAAAACTTGATAGGCTATTTTCCTACACCGCAAGTATACGGTTCGGTTGTAGTAATCAAGGTGTCGAACACAGGGAACTTTGTAGTATTGATTATAACACGATTCAGTAGACTAAGCCAAAATTAAGAAAAAGAAGTTGTAATTGTATTCAGAAATAATTAAAATCAAAATTAAGAAGTAACTATCAATGGAGAAAAGCATTCCAAGGTCAGGATTCCCACAATGATTATTCAGTAGATTACCGGTGATATTTATTTGGATTTCAATTCAAATGTTGTTTGAAGGACTAACTATCTCAAATGTTAACATTAACTCTTTTCAGACGATTAATGCATGTACCTAGACTCGACTAGCAATCACTCTCGCACAAAGCAAGTCTTATTTAGGTCCTTTAAGTTCTTTAGAGATCAATGAATCAATAGAAATAACATCCGCTCTCGCGCTCAGTTAAGACTACTCAATCAATAATTTCTAGGATAGGTTAAGTTCCACAAGTGAATTAAGTCACTCTCGCACAAATAATTCAACAAGTTCAAACCTAGGGATCTAACATGAATTAACAATTTGTGAATTCAATTCAATCAATCTCTTGTTATTCTTATCTCCTCTCGGTCTCAAATTATAACAAGATTCCTAATTCAAGCAAATTAGGTCATTAAGCATCCTAGGTTGAATCAAACAACAATTCAAATCTCAATTCAACCAATCATCACCATTAAATCTACCTATTAAACCATTGGGTTCACCCTTCCTTAGAACTAAGAAATTAGCTAGACATAATATGGAGAGATAAGAAATCTAAATCAAAGAGAAACATACCAATTGTCTTTTCAATAGATCTAAATTCAACTCCAACCAAGTTTTGCCAAAAATCCACAAATCTCCAATCTAGGGTTCTTCAAAGAGAGAGGCTAAGAAAATAATACGTAATCCTCATCCAAACTTAATCTCTAAGTATTTATATGAAACGCTAAAAACAAGATAGAAAAGGCCCGAAATTAATAAATAAAACACGCGGAGGAGAAATTTCGGAAAAAGACGCGACTCGGTCTGAAACTCGGTCGAGTTTCAGACCGAGTTTTGTAAAACTCGGTCCAGAACTCGGTCCTGACCTGGACCGAGTTTTGGGTTGGTGCACTGCTCCGTTTGAAATGTTAAATGAGCTTCCTCCCGTGCCTTCCACCGAGCTTTTGCCAATCTTCTCTTCAATTCCTTGCATCCGCTTGACTCCTAGACACTTCCTATCGGGTTGCTCCTCTTGCCCTTGTCCTTGTCGTTGCCAAAACTCCTTGAATCCACCTCCAAATGATCCTGAAATCGAACAAAGCAAGAGTAGAAACCGAAACTACAAAATCTACTAAAAAGACAATAAAACCAAGAGGAAAATAAAATAAAAACAACTAAACTAAGGAAATAAACATGCTTTATCCTAGACTAAAATGCATGCTATCAATTACCCATTTACTTTTAGCTTATATAAAAGGGTTATTTCACCCATGTAAAAGGACCACGACTCTCTCATTCACTTATTGTAAATCTCTCTCAATCTCATGTGTAATCAGCCCTCGCAACTGATGTTACTCTAGAGTCCTCTAGCATTCGAACGACTTTCTGCAGGATCCTGGATCCTGGACGCCAAACACCGCCCAGTTTGTAATCACAAGTTTACCATTAATTAAAGGAGATAAGCAATTCTTCTTTATTTGTATTGTGTCTATATCTAGTTTGATTCAAATATTCATTGTTTTCGTTCTTATTTACATTCATTTATCTCCCGACCGGCGACGATCATATATCTTTGGCTATCTATCCCCTCAACCCCCTCTCTAAGGATATAAAAGTGAAATTGGTTGAAATTTGACCAAAATAATTTGGCGCCCACCGTGGGGCCGGTAGCCGAAGAAAACCAATCGTCCTCCTACAAAAAAAACCGACCCTTCACCATGGAGAATCTCTTTGCACAACTCGATGCCCTCAAAAAAGTCCTAGATGAAATCAAAGCCCAAACAGCCAAATCTAACGCCCTAGTGGCGCAACTAACAAATGAAAATGAGTTTTTGAGATCGCAGATACATACTGAAAGGATCCTAGCTCCTGCGGTTACTCCTCCCGAAGAGACGTTTACCATCCAGGATCCAGTATCTGGGATCCGCGTTCCTACAACAACTCCTTCTGAAGTGACAACCACTATCCAAGAGCGACTAAAAGACATTTTCGAGCAAAAGATTCAAGAGGAATTGAAGGCTCTCGATGAGAAGATTGCAAGGATCCCTGGGATCCCGCGTCCTATAGAGAAGGAACCCAAAGATGGCTACGAAACTTCTCCCTTTGTGGAAGCCATTTCCGTTGTCGAGTTCGCAAAGGGGTTCGTCATCCCGGACATGTCAAGCTACGATGGCACCGACGATCCTAACGATCATGTCTCGATCTTCAAACAAAAGATGTGGATGACATCCATCCCTAGGAAGGATCGTGAAGCCATCATGTGCAAAAGTTTTGGGGCAACTCTTGATGGCCCATCCCAAAGATAGTTCATCAATTTGCCACAAGGATCCGTGGAATCATTTGCGGATCTCATAGATCTCTTTAAGGCTCAATTTATAAGTAGTCGACGTCCTGAAAAGTATTCTAATGACTTATACGAAATTGTGCAGGGTTATGATGAAACTCTCCGTGATTATGTGAACCGATTCGTTCAAGAGAAAGTCAAAACTCCCAATTGCGATGTCTCGACTTCAATTGAAGCATTTCGTCAAGGTCTTCAAAGGAGCAATGAACTCTATAAAGAGTTGACAAAGTACCCATGTACAAACTTTGAAGAGGTCCAGGCTAAGGCGATGGCCCACATCCGCCTTGAAGAAGACAAGGAAGATGACTTCAGGATCCCAGACAGTAAAGAAACTGATCAGGAGACCTCGAATGACATCAACGAGGTTTGCAACAAGGCAATGACTCTTAATAGAGGGAAACACAGGTTTCATCCGTATCATTTCTAAAGATCTTACAACTCTTTTGCTATTATAATTTTCGTTTTATAAATTCCTCATGAATACAATTACTAACTTGAGCGTCGGAGGGTCGTTGGGAAAACCCACGACCATCTCTCCTAGATATTCGATTTTACTTTGCAGAAAATCCAAAGGAAAAAAGCAATATCCACATGTGAGAATTCAAGATAGATGTATAGGCTCCACTCGCCAGAATCTAATGCACAAACAGATTAGGATTCTCGATTCCTGACGCTAGCCAGCGGGCATCTTACGCCAGAAACACACTAGCAAACGGGAATCTCTTGCCAGAGAACGCCAGCCAACGGGCATCTTTCGCCAGAATAATCAAGGCAGGGAACTTATCTCCGAGACGCCAGACATCCGCACAACAGGTAGACGCCAGATAGTCGACAGCACATCCGGACAAAATTCGTCAGATGCACGCCTCAAGACAGGTTAGACTCGAGCGGGCAGGGGCTCGGGGTATCCCTTGAGTCACCCGTACGCCATCTTGAACCTTCCTACTGTCGAAGCCATAGCTATGCACATTTACCGACTAGCGAAGAGCCTTCTGTAGGGGTTTCTTGCTCATTCAAGCCTCCAGCTTCTGGAGCATAAAGCCCTCGACTCTTGAGGCACAAGCCTCCCGATTATGGAGCATAGACCCTCAGCTTTCGAGGCGAAGATCCTCAACTTCCGAGGTGAAAGTCCCCAGCTTCGGGCATAATTACATAAGCTTCTAAGGCCCCATCTTTTCATAACAACAAGTCTAAGCTCTTGGTTGGTGGATTTGGTCGAGTCTAAACTATTGGGTAGCGGATTTGATCAAGTTAACGCCCGATGCCATCGATTCTCGTCAAGTTAAACGCTCGACAACGACGGTTTTCGTCAAGTCAAACGGCTACACAACTTCGATAGAACCATCGGTTTTCGTCAAGGTGAAAGTCCCTTGCGATGACGCTTGATGGCTAAAAGATCAATATCTTCCAAATGAAGTAGTTCGTACGAAGACGATGAGAAATTCATCTCGTCCATCTCCTCACGTCAATGTCCAAGATGAATTTGGGATATTGTTGAGCCCAAAACTTTCAGTTAGGTTACACCGGATGGTCACTGTCTATCGGATTCTGACTGGTCACCGGATGTCCTGCAGCACCAACGAGATCCCTAGATTTTCGGGATTTCTTGTAACCTCTTTGACCAGATCGTGTTAGCATTTCAAAGGCCTATTTTCCAGGGATTGTTACCTGATAACCTCCCAACGTGGAAGACCCATTCAAAGCCTATTTTTTAGGGGGAAGTTACCCATTATCTCCCATTTACATTTAGCTATATAAAAGGGTTATTTCACCCATGTAAAAGGACCACGACTCTCTCATTCACTTATTGTAAATCTCTCTCGATCTCATGTGTAATCAGCCCTCGCAACTGATGTTACTCTAGAGTCCTCTAGCATTCGAACGACTTTCTGCAGGATCCTGGATCCTGGACGCCAAACACCGCCCAGTTTGTAATCACAAGTTTACCATTAATTAAAGGAGATAAGCAATTCTTCTTTATTTGTATTGTGTCTATATCTAGTTTGATTCAAATATTCATTATTTTCGTTCTTATTTACATTCGTTTATCTCCCGACCGACGACGATCATATATTTTTGACCATCTATCCCCTCAACCCCCTCTCTAAGGATATAAAAGTAAAATTGGTCGAAATTTGACCAAAATATGGTTGATCGCAGAATTAATCTTCTCTTCTCACAAACTGCACCAATTGTAGCACCTGGAAATTCTGCACAATGCATGGGTAGTGGCCTGTGGCCTAGTAGGTTTTCTCCTAAGCCGAAAGAAATCAGCTCGTTTTATTGATAAAAAAAAAGGTCCCTTTAAATAAGGCTTTACACAAGGAATATTGTTGAAGATATTTAAATTGCTATTGGGAAATAATCTATATATTTATATTAAATACAAATAATAAAATAAAATATAGTTAAATAATTACACCCACAAGAATCTTTAGACATTCGTTGATCTATATATAATGTACCTAGGTATGAACATATATATTGACATGGATCGCTCAATCGATTAACGATAACGAGATTTAAAAATGGAAATAGTATTATAGATGGTCTGACACCTTGTTCAGCAATTCAGCACGCCATCTTATTATGGACATGTTCATGTCATTTGTTGAAAGAAGAGGGAGCATTGCATCTGGCGCTATCTCGGTTAGCCTCGCATGTGGCAATGTGGTATCGATCTACTTGGTAATATTAAATAAATTTGTGTAAAATTAAATAGGGATATCTATTTTTTCTTTACTTGAATTATGTAGTATACATGTAATTATTAGTAATAAATGCACGCTGTTTTATTAAAATTAATCTCTTGAATTAACCAAGGTGCCGCCCACGCTTCATCCCCGTTTGAAGCTTACAAACAACACATAATACTGTATTTATTTACATATCAAAACATACTAATATATGTATATAAGTACTAACACATGCATGGGTTTGGACATTATCAATGCCTAAGACGGCAAGGCGTACTCCAATAGGAAATACTAATAAATAAAGAATGAAGCACATGCACTTGATCGATGGCCATGGCCATGCATGCAGATTGCAGGCTATATGGGTACGTAGAATTAATCTACATCTTTCTACCCAAGAAAAAATAATAATCTACATCTATTCCTATCGGATAATGATAGTATTTAAATTGTTCAAGGAATTGAAAGTCAATCGGTTCCCCCATAAAAGTCAATGGTTGTAAATTTACTACATGTGTGACACAGCTTCGCGAAATAATAAATAAGTTATAACTAATATTCGGTTGGTCTAGTGGTAAAGTGGTATTAGACTCTTTAAATGTCATCTAAAAGATTCAAAGTTCGAACCTCACTGGCAACATGTGTAGAAAAACTGATATTTGAAGCGCCTCTGTTAAAATGGGGCCACGAAGTACCCGGTCCGGATGTAGAGCTGTGTTCGACCGATCGAACCGGGAGAGCTAAAAGCAAGACCAAAAATAAAGTTATATTTAAAGAAAATAATTATATTTATTTCTTAAAATAAAATGTATGAACTTTAGAAAAAATAAATAAATAAAATACATAATTGTTAAATTTGGTCACATTTAAAAACTAAAATAAACAAGGATAAGTTCGAGAACTTAATTCAATTGACATCACCTATCATTTTTTATTCTGAGCGTGAAATATCAGCTCACCTTTAAAAGAGATTTATACAATATGAGATTATTCGCCTTTAGAAAATACGCAATTTTACAATTCTCGATGTTTTTTTACTCTAAATGTGATACTTAGAACCTTTCTCCCTTGTAAATAACGATCATACGTCGAATCTCTACTTAATAAGAAAAGATTTTAAGCTATAGATGTTTTTCTGACCCTTACATCCTTTGCATTATAATATAATTAATGAAGATGAACTTGAATTTTCTTTCAAATAGGGAAAGAGCTTACATAAAAATTAGAGTTGTCAAAAGCCAACTGAACCGACTAACCCCGACTTAAACCTGACCTGACCGACCAAAAATCCAATTTTGACTTAAACTCGATTCTGATCCAAAAATATACGACTCAAATATAACCGATCTTAGACCCGACCCAATTGACTTATAAATGTAAAAAAAAAGATGACCTTAATGACAATTTAAAGGTTTTTGAATCTTTTTTCATTTGAATAGAAGAGCAATATGTAGACCTGGGTTTCAGTTCAGCGGAACCGGCGGAAAATCGGTCGGAATCGGAACCACGGTTCCGATTTCCACTACAGTTCCTCCACCTTCCCGGTTCTCGAATTGCCGGTTCCACTAATAAAAAAATAGATTAATCGCGGTCATAGTTTGGCTAATCGCGACCGCGGAACGAAAACCACGATTTCATTTTTTTTAATATTTTTCGATTCCGGAACCGGAACTGAGAATGGAACCAGACACAGGTCTAGCAAGATGCGCCTCCGCTTATTTGAAATCCGATTATGTAGTACGTACAAGTATGTATTCTCATTTCGCACTTGCGTCTAATCGATTTCCTTGAAAATTTAGTAAGTGCTTGTTTGGTTGAATGTGTGGGAAGTATAATTCTCAAGAATTTAATTAATGTGAAGTAATTTACATGAATTTGCAAATCATAGGAATTACATATTTCCTAGGAAATTATGTGGGAAGAAAATCTTACCCACTCCCCCCTCATTAATTATATTACTTTGAAATGTAGGAATTAAGAAATCCATGTAAATTAAAAATCATGAATTTTTTAATAGTTAATATTCAACCAAACACATGTATTTTATTAACTTCCTGAGATTTTTCAATTTCATGTGAATTTGTTTAACAACCAAACAAGCATTAACAATAATTTTTAAGTAGTTAGTTCAAAACCCTTTTTTAATTATATTTTAATATTGTTTCATTTATTTAACTACCGTCCACTAATTATTATTTTTTTTGAGAACCATCCACTAATTAGTCGATTATATTTTTTTGGTAGGACTAATTAGTCGATTATTAGATACATGCACTAACGTTTTATTCCATGCTTTCCGAATATTTTTTTTTTCGCAAAATTAAATTTTATGCCAAAAGCACCACCAAAAAAGTATACTATTAAATATTTGAAACCCAACAGAAAGTATACAATTAAATATCGGCCCAAGAAAGTTTTTTAAAGAAAATACAGAATTGTCTTATAATAGCTCCTTATTAATCTAACATATAAAATTCCACTTATGTTTTATTGACCACTTATATTAACAAATTTGTACGCAGCTTATTCCGAAAAGATATTTTATATGAGGAATATTCCGAAATGATATTAGTCACTGGTTAAAATCCATTTTGTATAGCAATTAAAATTGTTCTACTTACTTGTAGAAATATACTTATCTTTTTGTTTGTTGTCGGATCGGATTTTACAACGGTATGATAATACGATATGATGACAATGCTGCGGTTATTATTGATCAAAAAGAAGTTACGGGGTCATTTTGCCGAGTTCCTTCGACATGGTTCCGGCATTTCAAGAATCCATAAGCCATCATAAGCTTTTGGTTTTGATGAAGTGAAAGTTTACTACTTCGACGTGAGCGCTTGAGATAATGTGTGAGGAGGGACGGCACCAACCTAGCCGAAGCCCACGAGCTTCCCTGGCCCATGAAACTATGAAAGTATTGGGCCAAGGCCCATTTACTTATGGGCTATCTGAACAAAGTTTTTTGTTTTGGGGTTTTTTGTATGGTTCTTAGTTCTTCAAAGTAAACTCTCGCGGGATTCATTCACAACAAATCGCTACAAAACTCATTTCGAAAAAATAATGTAAACTAGTGACAATGAGTCAATGTTGCATACATACAAATATTGTTGTTACTATTTATCACCTTAGTGTAATTTCTCTTTGAGTGGATCTAAGGGGTCGTGATGTAAACACTGTTACTCACCAAAATGTTTATGAAAGACTCGGAAATGACATGAGTAAAACAAGAAAATTAAGTTCAACTATGTGACAAAAATTACTTATTATAGTTAAAATGTGCTAAAAAATAATTTGGGGTGTATGTTTTTCTCAAAAGCAGTGTATAAATACAGTTATATAAGGGTATGTACGTAAATGTCATACTCCGTATAAATTTATATAGAACGTAGGAAAAGGTTTCGATTTTTAGACGAGTTGACTCGTTAGAGGAGGACTAGTGCCATATACGTAACAGTCTACGGAAATATAAACAGAAAGAAAACGAATCTAGTCCTCATTAGTATCATGACATTTCAACCAAAAAAATTATCTTTACTTAGGACACCTCATTTTCCATACAAAAATGGACTTGCGATCTTCTTTACATTTCCGAATATAAGGGTGAGTAATAAAATAGTAAAATTATTTACTTTTGTCCATTCTCTAAACACACACATATTAGAATTCCAAATTAAGATAATTTTTGTTTGTCTTGTAAAATATGAAAAAATTAATTAATTTTGATTCCTTTCCATTTCCATTTTCATAGTAGGAAACCCTAAATTAGAAACCCCTAATTGGAAATATGGCTGGATGTACTAGATATTATGATCATTACGATCCTATAGATGTGAACTTGCATGCAACCTTCGAATTGACAATTTTTTTAATCAATTACTTTGACATTTTCTAAATGTCAATGGTCGATATTGCGCCATAACGTACGACACAATATAATTATTAATAAGCATTTTGTGTCAAATCACCTTCACTAAAATATCATATCGTATGTGCCAAAAAAAAACATCGTATGTATGTCAAACAGACTTTTGAGTATATCAGAAGACAATTAGGAGTATCTATTTTGCACGAGGCATACATATATATATATATATATATATATATATATATATATATATATATATATATATATATATATATATATATATATATATATATTATGGTTGGTCAAACGATAGTTAATTTATTATGTGCAAAAAAAAAAACAGTAACCAAAATGGACTGAAACTACACACGCGAGAAGCTGCGTGAGGAGGGGCCACACACAATAAGAAGTTGAATGCTACGAATAGTACTGATCTATATATATATGCTTGAGGAAATGAGGACCCCATTCTAAACTTGTAATGTATAAACCCGTATATCCATCAATGATCAATGTATATATAAAAACATTTCTTTTGCTTTGATGCACATGTGAAATGGACTCTAGCTAGTTTCGTTTTCAAATCAAATGTACATCCGATCATTTTATGATCACCTAAGTTAAGTTGCGTTGTTTACGAGTGATAACGATCGACCAAGTTATGCAGAAGATCGTAGAGATTAAGGAAGTTAGTGAATCCGTTTTATTTTCGTATATTCTTGAGTAAGCTTTCTCTGTCTCTTGGCAGGCTAACATGAGCTATCGAATAGAAAAGACAAATGCATTTGCATTGGCAAAATTGCATACATCAACGGCATTTTTCTACATATGCTACTGCTCTTCCTCTTCTTATACAGTACTTCATTATTATAAGATCAAAATAAACTAGAAAACCCAGCAAATCAACTTCATTTTGTAGTATTATAATGAGGACTGAAGTCGTGGTATAAAGAAGATGGGTCATTGTATGGTAGTAACAAGCAAAAAACCAACATTCTCCGTAAGGAGTGCCGTTTGTCTCCCAATGGAGAGGCTTTCTAGGTTACTATGGATATGCCCTATATCATAATATCCCTCCTCTCCCTAGGGAAATTTCATTTGAGATTTGAAAAGACTACTTAGGATAGGGAGTATAATCCCACATTGGTAATCATCTCTATATCATTAATTGTATAATTACTACCAAACTCTCTAGCTACTAGTAATATTGTTATCATTACATACTCCTATTACAAAGTTCATTTTCAACGAAACAAACAAAACAACATAGGAGTACTGCAATGTTGAATCTATCTATTATCTACTCTTATGTCACGTACAACCATGGACGGAGTCACATGGTGATGAATCGAGTTCTAGTTCTTTACAAGATAGATGAGAACTAGAACCCCTATAAGAATGAAAAAAATTAAAAATATACATATAAAATATGACTCCCTTTATTTTTCAAAAGTTATCCTTTTAGCCCACTATACGATTATTAAAGAATGAGTTTTTTACCTAAATTATCCTATATTTGAAAAAAATGGGTACTATTAACCTTTCCTACAAAATGATTTAGAGTAATTATTATTCATATAAAGTAGGGATAATTTTGGGAAAAAGGTGGGGAAAAATATTAAAAGGATATGTTTTATGAAAAATGGGCTAAAAGGGCATGTTTCAAAAAACGGAAAGAGTATTAGAATAAAAGTACTTACCATCCCCATCTTCCAACTAATAAACATTTTTTTGAAAATATAAAAGAAACACTAATTTATTTTTTATTTTTTTTATTTTGATTAGGAAAGGAATTAGAAAGGTCACTAATAATATAGTGACCACCCTAGGGCATCCTGACGGATGAGGGTACAGAAACCTAAGTCATCTGCAAGTGGAACGGAAGATACACGTCGGAAAGAGTCAGCGATGAAGTCAGCTACAGAATTGCGCTCACGGTAGATATGAGTAATACTCCAATACTGGAACTGAGCCAACAAACAGTGGATGTCCACACGCAACACTTCAATCTCCCACGGGCAGCGCCAGTCGCCAAGAACGGCCTTGACCAGCTGCAAGTTATCGCCTTCAATTTGGATCCGGGGAATGCCATGACGAATGGCCTCGAGAAGTCCCTGGCGTAAGGCGATGGTCTCGGAGATCAGAACAGACTGTCGACCGATCAGTCCTCCGTCGAACGAGATGGGAGAGCCGTTGGAGTCCCTAAGTATGAACCCAAAAGTAGCCACGCCATCTGCACACACAGCACCATCAAAGTTAAGTTTAATATAGTCGTTCTTGGGTTTTACCCACTTAGTTTTTTTCCTTTCAGTTTTTAAATGACCCTTGTTAGGTTGTGGGTCAATGAAGTCTGGTGCCCTAGCTAGTTTCCATTCTCTGATTTGTTTTTGGGTAAATTCACTAAGTTTGTTTGCATCGTCAAGGTTTGTTCCGTTGTTGTTATCAAACACTCTCTTATTCCTGGAATACCAAATACGCCACCAGGTGCTGGTAAGGATTTTCATTTCCTCTTTATTTATTCTTGCCCTGATTTCCTCCAGGACCTCGTGTGGTTTTTTTCCATCGGAGGAGATAAGGTCGATCGTCCTTCGTAATTTGGATCTTATGGTGTTAAGAGTTTCCTTTGTCAGGGGGCATGAAATCAGAATATGGTTTGTGTCTTCGCACTGGTTATTACATGCAGTACAACCTTGTGGTACTGGGATGTGATTTTCAGCAAGTCTCGATTTGGTTGGCAAGCCATTTCTTGCCACCTTCCAAAGGAAATTGTGCATTTTAGGTGGAATATTGAGTTTGTTAATCCATTCTAGATTGATTTTCGGTTCATTTTTAGCGAGGTCTATCCATTGCATAGTGGAGTGGGTGGAATACCAGCCGTTTTTGCTTGGTTGCCAGTAAAGCCTATCTTGAATTTTGTTAATTGGGTTAATTATTTTGGCTATATTATCTAGGTCATCTGGATTAACAACCTTGCTTAATTTTTCTATGTTCCATGAGTTGTCCTCGCGTAAGTACGATTCGACTCGTTCCTCCCAATTGATGTGAGTCTCGGTTCCGGATTTTGGTTGGATAGGGCCATACCCGATCCAGTTATCTTTTCAGAAACGAATGGTTTTCCCGTCCCCTACTTGCCAGATGAGTCCAGACAGAAAAATATCTCTAAGACCCATAAGCTTGGACCATTGCCATGATGTATTATGTTTTTTCTTATAATTCAAGATGTTATCCGTTTTGAGGTATTTCTCTGTAATTATTTTAACCCAGATGTTATTTGGTTCTGCTAAGATTTTCCATAGTAATTTCATCTGGAGTGCTTGGTTCATGTCCTCCGCCTTAACAATTCCAACCCCTCCATGCGCAGGGGGCCGACAGATGGAATTCCAGCTAATTAGAGGCTTGTAATTGCTTTCCTTGTTCCAAAAGAAATTTTTATTGATTTGGTCCAGTTCTTTTAGAGTTGTCTGGGGTAGCATGAAGGATTGAATTATATAGTTTGGTTGTGCAGAAAGGTTCGCTTTGATTAGGGTTTTTCGTCCCTCCTGTGATAGAGTGTTCGCTTTCCATTTTGATAATTGAGCTTTGGTTTTCATTATCAACGGTTTAAATGTGTTTTGTGTTACTTTCCCATTGATTATCGGGTAGCCTAGATATTTGTCTAGCGATACTGTGTTTGTTATCTGGAGCAGTTGTTTATTTGTTCTTTCGTGTTGTTGTTAGTATTTTTTGTGACTTGGAACGCAGATTTATGAAAATTGACTTTCTGTCCGGATATCTGGCAATAGTCATCAATGATTTCTTTCATGTTTTTGCATGAATGGCAATTAGCTTTAGCAAAGATGATAATGTCATCTGCAAAGGCTAAGAATGGTATTTTTGTTCCATTTCTTGAGATTTGGATCCCGATGCCGCTCTTTGGGTTGGTACTTACCAGATGGATCTGTCTAGCCAGAATCTCAGCAGCAATGATGAACAGGGACGGTGAAAGGGGGTCTCCCTGTCTAAGTCCTCGTTGGGGAAAGAATTGTTCTGTTGGCCCGTTGTTCATGAGAATTGAGAAAGATACGGTTTCAACGCATTCTCGGATCCACCCCAGAAATTTCTCGTGGAAACCGAATTTTTGTAGAACTGCAGCTAGGAATTCCCAGCTTATGCGGTCATAGGCTTTTTCCATATCTAGTTTGACTGCGATCCACCCCTCCCACCCTTGTTTGTTACGAAAGGAGTGGAAAATCTCATGTGCGATTAAGGTATTGTCATGGATACTTCGGTTCTGAATGAATGCACCTTGCATTGGGTGGATTAGTTTCTCTAAAACGTTTTTTATATGGTTTGTCAGTATTTTTGATATAATTTTATATATGGTGTTACATAAGCTGATTGGTCTGTAATGATTAGTAGAGTTGGGATTTTCACACTTTGGTAGTAGGGTGATGAATGTATGGTTTATTTGTTTTAGGATTTTGCCATTGTGAAAAAAGCTTTTAACAACTTTAGTTACATCCGGGCCAACGATATGCCAGTATTTTTTGTAAAAACTAGCCGGCATTCCATCTGGACCGGGGGATTTGTCGTCCCCGATATCGAATAAGGCGTTCTTGACTTTTGTGTTAGAAACTGGTTTGATGAGCTCTAAGTTATCTGCATCAGTTATTTCTTTTTGGACGGTTTTTGTCATGTTTTGGAGTTTATCGTGGTTTATTTCAAGAGCCCGAAATCGGTTTTGGAAATCACGTTTAATCTCATTCCGGATGTTGTCAACACCAATGATTTGTGTGCCCTCCGATGTGCGGATTTCTTTTATGTTTGTTCAGTTTCTCCTACCGGAGGCAATGCGGTGGAAATATTTGGTATTTTTATCATTTAGTTTTATGTGTGTGTTCTTTGCCCTTTGTTTCCAATAAGAATTTTGGAAATTCAGTAGGCATTCCCTTTTCCTTGAAAGTCTCTCTTGTTTCTGTATTAGATGCAGATTTGATTGTTCGATGATCTCTTTTTGCAAAATGATGATTTCTTCATCAATTTTCTTTATTTGTTCAAATATGTTTCCAAAAGTATGTTTATTCCATGCCTTCGCTTTTGTTTTGAGCATTTGAGTTTTTTTGGTAAGGTTGTACATATGGGAGTCTCTAGCGTTGAAACACCAAGCTTGTTTAATCACGTTTTGAAAGTCCTTTCTGGATGTCCACATCATCTCAAACTTGAAAGGTTGTGCTTTGAAATGTGTGCCAATGGATATTTCGCATGATATAGGACAGTGATCTGAAGATGAGAACACATGATTTTTGGTTGCAATGGACGGGTACCATTGGATAATTTGGTTATGGACAAGGGTACGATCTATTTTTTCAAAGGTGGTATTCTCTAGGTTCTTTGATTTTCTCCATGTAAATTTATTTCCAAAAGACGGGATGTCACACATGTCACATTCATCTTTGAATTTTATGAGTCTTTCATATCTAGATTGGGTAGGGTTAGCACCTCCCAGTTTTTCATCTGGGTGTTGGATTTCGTTTAAGTCCCCCATGAGTAAGCAGGGAAGGTTGCAGTGATGTATGAAGTCCTTTAACTTCATCCAGAACTGGTCTTTTTCTTGCACCCTCGGGGGAGCATATGCAAATATTAAGATCATTTGCCTATTATTCTCGAGGTCCGCATAGTGGAAACTAATAAAGCGGTTATCTTTATGAATGGTTTTGATGGTTTCATTTGTAAGTGATGAGCCTTTCCAGAGGACGCATAATCCACCCGAGTATCCGTTCGCCGGGATGAATTCAATGGAGTCGAATCCAGCTTTTTGTCATTGCTTGCAGTCAGGAGGGTCTTCGGCTTTCGTTTCCATGAGGGTGATAAGATTGATGTGTTCTAGACGACAAAATGCATTCACTTCGGTCCAAAAAGACTTGCGTTTAGTGCCTCGACAGTTCCAAGTGCAGACTTTCATAAGCAACCGGATGTGTTGTGGCTTTTGGCCTTCATGGGATGAGTATTCATCCTATAATTTTGTTTAGTTTTAACACATAAACTATGGTTTATGACCCTTTTAATTTTTGATAATTTGTTTGTCTTTGTTGTGTTGTTGCTCCCCGATTTTTGGCAATTGTTTATAATGCTGACAGGTGGGCCGAAAACCGAAATGAACGACCCAAGTGTCGAGTAGTTAGCTGATTTTTGGGCTTTTTTAGCTTTGCCCCTTTTGTTTGGAGTTGTTATATCATTTATGACACATTTAGTGTCCATAACCGAGTGCCACCGGGGGGTGTTGTTGGTATATATGAATATGGTAAGTATTTTGGTTATTTTACGAAAGTAGATATTAATTGTGCAGTAAGTTTGAAGCATAAGGAGTCGATTTTTTCGACAATTGTTGCCTTTGTAGGCCATAGGGGGTTCCCCTTTTGTTTTTTGGCTGTTAAACCTATTTGTTGATTTGCCAATGCACAAATTAGGTATTTTCTGGTTAAAAACACCAACTTGTTTGAAAAAATAGTGCAAGGATTCGTACATGGGAATTAAACCACACAAAGTGTTAATTAAAATCCAAATATTCAAGCAAGTAGCAAGAGATACTACATGATACAAGTTAACTGCAAGATTGGGGTGATTATTGTTAAGGTTCCATAGTCTCCAACGTTGATGCAGTAATTGGTGGCGAGTTTTGGTATTCACAAGCACAAAGAGGCCACTTTTGTTCTCCCTGTGACAGAAAAGCACAATAGGCAGATCCACACATAAGAGAAAAAGGCTAGTAGTGACCCTTTTGCTACGGTCAAATTTGGGTAAGGTTGTTTGAGATTTGGGGTTGAAACTGGGAATAGAGAACAAAGAAACCCTTTTGATAAACATATTAGAAAAAATCTGGTTAAATTTGCTGGAAAAGAGACACCCAACGGCCATGAATGCCTTACAACTTGAAACTGTACTAGGGAACAGGATAGAGATTACCCAGTCGAGGTTTTCGGAATTGACAATTTCGGTTGTCATTCCAACTAAATAGTTTTTATTGTGATTTTTATTAAAGGATGATTTTGGGTTACAGGTTGTTAACCCAGTGCAGGTAAATGTGCAGTTAAACGGATCAGATCCGGAGATGCCAGATTGTTTTTTCGGAAGGTAACCCTCCAAATCCATGGCAGATTTGGCTTCCATGGATAAAGCGGTCACCTCCTTGTTTTTTTTCAGTGTGGAGATTAACTCCTTCGGGTCGATTTTGATTTTCGACAAGATGTGCACCAGCGGTGTTTGGTTATTTTGTAGGTTTTCCCCAATATTGGCATTACTGCCACCCAATTGAGATTCTTGGTAGAGCTTTTTGGTAGCTACCTCCACAGTAGTGGGTTGGGTAGCGGGGTTAGGGGTGCCGCATTATCCCCTGCCAGCAGGACAAGGGCAGGGCAAGAGACCCAGAGGGAGAGATCGGAGAGAGCAGATCTGAGCGCAAGATCTTTGAGCAAACTTTGGGGTGGGAGATGCAAACACATGATTACCACACACAAAAACAAGCAATACACCTTTAAACAAGGGGTTCGGGCTCTTGAGCGAACAGACTTAACGCCCAAGGGACGGCGCCACAAAACGACCGCCGTCAGAAGTGAGATGAGGCGTCTCACGATGCCACACCCCTTGGCATGGCCACCAACGGCAACCTCCCCGCCGCCACCAAGGAACGCACACCAAGACTGGTGGACTCTCCTAAAAGCGCCTCTGGACAGGATGCCACGGATTAGATGTGTCGCCTTCCACGAATGAATGATCCATAACTTTTTTCTATTTCGATCTTGAACTTGAGAAACACTAATTGATTTGATAAAAACTAGTTTATTTTAACCAAATTATTTTTTTTTTTGGAAAAAAGGTTCCCAAATGAAAAAAATAATATTTATATAAAAAAATACAAAATTTTATGAAAAAATACAAAAATTTTCATACAAATTTATTATATAAAGAAAAAATATAATTTGTCTCTATAATCAGAAATTTAGCCCTTTTCAGGGCAAATTCTTGACTCTGCTTGGTCACAAAAAGATAAGAAACGTTGATAAATGAAGGGAAGAGGGAAAAGTGAAAGTGTTGGAAGACGGGGGCGGGGGGGAGGAGTTCAAGTGTTCAACTGGAACAAGCTTCCTGCAAAGAAAGGAGTGGAGAAAAAGGCGAAAGGCAACTTGTCCCATAATCCTATACCACTTGTGACTCCTCGAAACCCCCACGCGCTTCAAAGGCCGTGACTCTCAACGTCTCCTCATTTCTCTGGACCCCACCCCCCCTTCCTCGCTTGCTTACGTGGCGGTCTTTGAAAACTTTTGCTGTTTGTTTGAAAAGGTGTGGGGTCTCGCAATGCCTTCTTGGACTTCGAGCAGAGAAATGCTCGATATTTGTGGATTCTCTGCCCATTTTGAGCACGCGCTCTTCCCTCTCCATTCGTCACTCGCTCGCCTTCCCTTTCTTTTTTTTCCCACGCGCTTTGGAGAGTGCGTCCCTCCACACGCGCTAAGACGTGCAATAAAATACGAGTACTAGATTGTTTTGTGTGTTTAAGGTATGGACTATGGAAAGGAAAAAATAGGTTACAAAATATCCACCACCATTCTACCGCAATCTTTTTATTTCGTTCGGAGATGATGTAGTAGTAGTACTCTGACACTGAATTATTTTTAATCATTACTTTTATTCTAAACTCCAGGCCACAAAAAATAGTAAGGAAATGTAACAATACAAGTTTGATTAATTACTATACAGTAGTATATATTAGAGAATTCATGTCACATGCTAGTGTGTCAATTCGTGTGATTTAAATGTTTTTGGCGCACAAGGTACACCAACAGTTGAACATAATCGTGTTAGTAAATACTGTAGTTCTATAATCATAATGAATAACACATTCATGATTATTGTGATCAAAGGAAGCGGCACTTTATCACTTCCCAAATGCCCACAGAAAGGCAACATCATGAAATCATCAACAAGCAATTAAGGCAAGTAAATGAATTTGCATGCTTTTACTTTTTCTATAAACCACCAACTCAGATTCAGCTGTAAATATATGCATCAAATAAATACAGTAATAATAATAATAAATGAAATTAGTAAGTTACTCCACCCAAAGCAAGTCCTCGGTCAAACCTCCAAGGAGTTTTTGATACTCACATCAAAGAGTCATACTAGTGTTTAACCTTTAGCAGTATTATTTTGGGAACAGATTAAATAAACACCGGAGAAAATAACCACTACCATTATTCTATAGGTTGCAATTTTGCTTTTTCAACTATAATTTTTAAAAGGGTAGAATCAGCGGTTTCAGAACCATTGGAACCGGCGGTTCTTCTGTTCCAGTAAATGTAGAATTGGGATCGAAACCGGTCGATTAACTGGTTCTAGTAAACATGGAAATAGGACTGAAACCGGATCCCGGTTTCGGTTTTGAAATCGCCGGTTTTTTCAGTTCGGTTCCACGGGTTTAAAACCGACTGACCCTTGGTTCTAGTTCCGAAATTGCTACTTTTTTCGGTTCGGTTTCTCGGTTTTGGAACCGAACCCATGACTACCTGACCCGACTAAAATTTTAGTGAAACACGCAAATTTAAACCCGCTAACCCAAAATAAACTGAACTCGGTTGACCCGAAACCGGTGGATTGACCGATTTAGTATATTTAAAAATGTATAATTTTTTAAATTATAATATATTATATTATTACATAAAAAATAATATTTAATAATAGATATTATTTTAATAATCTTGATAAATTTAATTGACCCACTAGTCAACCCCCTCTGTCCCAACTCAATTAACCTGTAACCTATAACAACTCGAACCCAATTTAACTTGAATCCGTAATGAATGAACCCGAAATCATCCGACCCAACCCAATTGACAAATCTAATTGTTATTGCATTGGCTGATAAAAATAACACGAAAATGTGCATAACATGTGTTAGCGGTTAGCCGGTTACCAGTTACCAAAATAGCTAAAAGTAGTACATCTATTTTTTAAAATTAAAGTAACATAGCATTGCAGTTCTACTACTCAGAGCTATTTCCCTAGTGAACTCAAAATTTGTACACCTCACTTGCAAAAGTAGTACTCTTCCCTTGAATTCTTTCTTCCTCCATCAAAAAATAAAATAAAAAACAAAAATCTCTCATCCGCCATTTCTCTCCCTCCTGTCCTTTTCACTATCCCAAACCTCTGTTTGCACGCTGCCTTCTGTCTCCTTTCACTCTTCATCATCCTCTCTGTCTTTACCCTCTCATCACTTCTTCCTTCAATTTTTCCCTCCATAATAACACCACAGAAAACAAAAAACAGAGAACAAAGAAGATGAAGGAGAAGCTGGTTGTAGAGGTGATCGGAGCGCACAACCTCATGCCCAAAGACGGCGAGGGCTCCTCTTCCCCCTTCGTCGAAGTGGAGTTCGAAAACCAGCGCCTCCGGACCCAAGTCAAGTACAAAGATCTCAACCCTGTCTGGAACGAGAAGCTTATCTTCAGCCTAAACGACGTCGCAGACCTCCCTTACAGGACACTCGAGGTCAACATTTTCAACGAGCGGCGCTCCACCAACGGCCGCAACTTTCTGGGCAAAGTTAGGGTTGCTGGCTCTTGCATTGCCAAGCAAGGCGAAGAAATTGCCCAGCTTTATACCCTTGACAAGCGGAGCTTGTTCTCCCATGTCAGAGGCGAAATCAGCCTCAAACTTTACCTCTCTTCTGAGGAGACCAAGCAAGTGATTTCCTCCGAAACGACATCTACATCGAGTAAGAAGAACAAGAAAGTTCAGCAGCCTAGCGCCGCCATGACTATTCAGCAACAGCAACAACAACAACAGCATCATAATCAGCAGATGGCATTGCAGGAGAACAGAGGAAACAAGCACCACAACCACCATCAAGGGGAAGCAAACCCAGGTGATATGAAGCCTGTAATTATCACTACAATGCCTAACCCGGCCATGCCCGCCGGCGGCGGGGGGATCCCCGGCGGTGGGCGGGTTCCCGGAGGGGGATACCCAAATGGGTCTCATGAGTTTTCACTCAAGGAGACGAGTCCTCATCTGGGTGGGGGGGCGCTTAATAAGGACAAGACGAGCTCTACTTATGATCTTGTTGAGCAAATGCAGTATCTTTATGTTAGGGTTGTCAAGGCCAGGGATTTCTCGGTGTTTGGGAATGGGGAGGTTTTGGCTGAGGTGAAGCTGGGGAATTACAAGGGGATTACGAAGAGGGCTAGTGCTGGAAATGCTGAGTGGGACCAGGTGTTTGCTTTTTCAAAGGACTGTATACAGTCTTCCATGGCTGAGATTCTGGTCAAGGAGAGGGAGAAAGATGAGTTCTTGGGTAGGGTTTGGTTTGACTTGAATGAGGTTCCCAGGAGAGTTCCTCCAGATAGTCAACTTGCTCCTCAGTGGTATAGGATGGAGGACAAGAAAGGGGATAAGTCCAAATGTGGTGAGGTCATGGTGTCCATTTGGTTTGGGACTCAAGCTGATGAGGCTTTTGCTGAAGCATGGCATTCCAAGGCGGCTAATGTGCATTTTGATGGCTTGAGTACTATAAAATCAAAAGTTTATCTCTCCCCTAAGCTCTGGTACCTGAGGATCTCCATTATTGAAGCACAAGATGTCATCTTGGGTGAAAAGAGTTCGTCTTTGATGAGATACCCAGAGCTGTTTGCCAAAGTTCAAGTTGGAAGCCAGCTTTTAAGGACCAGAATTTCACCTCCAAGCTCAACGAGGAGCCTATCAAACCCCTTTTGGAATGAAGACTTTCTGTTTGTTGTTGCTGAGCCGTTTGAGGACTATGTTTTGGTTTCACTCGAGGATCGAGTTGGGCCTGGGCGTGAAGAGATTGTTGGAAGAGTTCTTTTACCTGTTGGAGCAATTGAAAGAAGATTGGATGATAAATCTGTCACTTCAAGATGGCTCAACCTTGACAATCAATTTGGGAGCCTAACTGATTCAAAGGGGTTGACCCGTTTCGGCCCACGGGTCCACATCCGGGCCTCGCTTGACGGAGGCTACCATGTTCTTGACGAGGCCACAATGTATACAAGTGACCTCAGGCCAACTGCAAAGCAACTCTGGAAGCCACACATTGGCGTTCTTGAAATGGGAATCTTGGGTGCAACCGGGCTTATGCCAATGAAGATCAAAGAAGGAAGAGGAGGAACAACGGATTCGTACTGCGTTGCAAAGTATGGGCAGAAGTGGGTTCGAACTCGTACTGTGGTTGACAGCTTATCGCCCAAATGGAACGAACAATACACCTGGGAAGTGTTTGATCCTTGCACTGTTATCACAGTTGGAGTCTTTGACAATTGCAGGCTTGACAGAAACATCGCTGCTCGGGATTCTCGTATTGGGAAAGTTCGTATTCGGCTCTCAACACTTGAGACTGATCGAGTCTACACACACTCGTATCCCCTTCTGATACTGCACACCTCTGGGGTCAAGAAAATGGGAGAGCTTCACTTGGCGGTTAGATTCTCATGTGCTAATATGGGAAACATGCTTCATATGTACACTTCACCTTTGCTGCCAAAAATGCACTATGTCAACCCTTTAGCAGTGAGCCAGGTGGAGAGTTTAAGGTACCAGGCAATGAACGTAGTATCCAACAGGATGACACGGGCTGAGCCGCCTTTGGGAAGAGAAGTGGTTGAATACATGCTTGATCATGACTCACACATGTGGAGTATGAGGAGAAGCAAGGCTAATTTCTTTAGGCTAATGGCTGTTTTGTCTGGAATTGTTGCTGCGTCTAGATGGGTTGATGCCATGAGGAGCTGGCAAAGACCCGTTTACTCAACACTCTTTGTGATCTTCTTCCTCATTCTGGTTCTCCTTCCCGAGCTGATTATCCCGACTCTGTTGCTTTACATGGCATGTCTTGGAATTTGGAGATACAGGCTTCGCCCAAAGAAGCCGCCTCACATGGACACTCGTCTTTCTTATGCTGACAGTGTTTATCCTGATGAGCTGGATGAGGAGTTTGACACTTTGCCTTCTAATAGAAATGCTGAGATTGTTAGGATGAGGTATGATCGGTTGAGGAGCGTGGCGGGGAGGATTCAGTCTGTTGTGGGTGACATGGCTACTCAGGGAGAGCGGATGCAGGCGCTGCTCAGCTGGAGGGACCCGAGGGCGACATTCTTGTTTGTGGTGATGTGTTTGTTTGCTGCTGTTGGGTTTTATGCTGTGCCTATTCGTGTTGTTGTGGCTCTTTGGGGATTGTATGCCTTGAGGCCGCCGAGGTTTAGGAGCAAGATGCCGAGCCAGGCCTTAAGTTTCTTCAGAAGGCTTCCTTCGAGTGCTGATAGCTTGCTTTAGGTTGGGTGTTGGAATGATAGTTGGTGTGTTGGTGATTTTGTTATTTTGTGAATGTAGGGGGGGGGGGGGGGGGGGGGGGGGGGTAAAGGGATTGGGGCTTATGGTAGCCTCTTTGCATTTTGGATCTCTTCAGTTCATTATTAGTATTTAGTAGTGTGGTTTGGCTATTGGTTGTGGTAGGGTGGGTGATCTCTTGGAGTAGGTTAATGAAAGTCAGAAACTAGTTTGAAGATGTTAGTTTATTTTGACATGCTTCTGTGTAGTAAATTGAATCATGTTTATCAGTTTATGGGCAACTGATCTGTTTAAATAGTACTTTTTTATCCAAAGTGGTTTTGGCAGGCATATATGGTGATTTACTGAATTTGGTCAATTTGAAGGATACAAGTCACAAGAAGCATGTCATGAGAAATACATAGTGGTTCTAAAGGCAGAGTTCTAGAGCCTGGAGGTATATGATTGTACTATCTTGAACTATTGAGAGACCAAATGAATCCATAACTAAATCAACCGGCATGACAACAAGTATTGAATCTCAAAAGTTGTCTTCTGTAGATACATGAATATGCATAAGCAAAAGTGCTATTTCTTTCTAATTGCAACTATGATGTGCATGTATGCACAATGTCAGCAAATTGCAATGTATATGATTGTACTAACTTGAACTATATGATTGTTATGTAATGAAACTTGTGATCTATATTTCCAACATTTACTGACTAGTTATCTTCTCTAAGCATGAATTATTTAAGGCAAGTAGGAAAGAAACAATAGCAATTGAATAAGCAATGGAAAAGGGGATTTTCTGACTCCAAACAAATTTTCACACGAGAACAACTGAAGAGATTGGATTAGAAAAACTGAAAATCCACACTTGGCAAGTGATATTACTACCACAATCAAAGAATTTCCAGTGTATAACTACACTGGAAATTTGATATTTTGATATATGAATAGCTTATAAGATGGGCTGAAGTGCATGCAATTGGGTCGGCCTACTTACCTGTACCAGAATATTTAGTTGGGGCCTTAACAAGCCCGTACGTCATGATTTCGTGTGTCAGAGTGTCGGTCCAGAATGAGACAAATTGACTGAAAAAAAAACATCTTCCTTAATCAGAGTCTCGAATTTGAAACAGCACTACCCGGCAAATCCAGGCTACCCCGCTAGCCCGCCCCACACAAATATGGGCAAATATGTATAATGAAAAGATTCAAATTTACAAAAGCTCAGCCCATTTATCAAGCCTAAGTCAGGTCCACTTTAACCAAGGTCTATTTACCACAAGGTGGGCAATTTCATCCCACATCCCAACAGATGCAGCCAATAATCGCCTTGTATAGGCCAAGGCTGTAAAGATAAGAACAGAGGATAGTTCCAACAGTTCACAATCACATGACAGATACAGACGACCTTCCAACAAGTCCCCAGATTGATGTCAGACATAATATTCACATTAACATGGAGAATATGATTCAAAGAAACAAAGAAGTTCAATATTTTGTCTGTCCAATCAACTATACTAGATCTTACCCTGTGTTGTATCTAAATCAGGAGTCTTTCAAGATTCATAACCCCAATGGTTGTTTTCTTTTGAAAACTTTGCACTGCACAAAACAATGCCTAGAGTAGAGATACCTTCACTAAAAAAGAGTCTAACCAACCACCCTTTGGACAATTGAAGCTATACAGTTAAAAAAAAGAGTCTTAGCCTGTGTTGTATCTAAGAAGGCCTCCATGTTCACTCATGCTACCCTTCTTCAATCTGTTGAAGAGTGGTTTGCTCTTTACCGTCCTCAACGGACCCGATCGGTTTCCATGCTGAATTGGCAACGCAATTCGGGTTTCTCCCAAGCTCGAAGCTGAAAATGGTCGGTTTTTGTTTTCTTCAAGCGGGCCAGAGCTATAATCCATTGTTATGAAAGCAGGAGAAAGCCCACCTGCATTCCACCAGCTGCTATCAGACGGACCAATGTCACTATCCAGATCTGGAACCGAAGAGCCCAATTGACTAGCACAATCCCCACCGGTGTCATCAGTGTCGTTGTAGATTAGTTTCAGAGCTTGCACAACTTCACCCATGAATGGCCGGTGAGTCACCTCTGGATGAACACACATGGACGCTATGGAGGCCACCTTAGCTATGTTGTCGAAGTTGCTGGTTTTAGATAAGGAAGGGTCAACTAATTGTTGTAAACCTTCCCTGGTGGTCAAGAGTGGCCTTGCCCATGTTACTAGGTTTTCATGTCCATGAGGCTCTGACATGTCCACAGGCTTTCTTCCGGTTAGAAGCTCCAGGAGCACGACTCCATAGCTGTAGACGTCGCTTTTGACAAGAAGATGGCCTGTCATTGCATATTCTGGGGCTACGTACCTGAAAATTGCAAGTTTATGGATTTGGTAAGAAAGTGCTTTCTTGATTGATGAAGAAACTATTGAATTCTATTCATAAGATAAAAGGGTTCTTCCAAGAAGTCAAGTAGTAGAAATTCTTTCATACAATTTCAGCAAGGATAATTGTTTTAGTGAAGTTTAGGTTGGTATCCTTTGAAGTTTCTTCTCCCTAAGAAACTAAGACAAAAATAGATCTCTTCTTCTATTTATAGGTTTTCCCTTCTCCCACAACTATTAATTAATTAATGAAATTATTACATACCCAAAAGTTCCCATGACCCTTGTGGAGACATGATGGCTTCCTTCGGTGGCTTCCCGAGCCAACCCAAAGTCTGAGACCTTAGGTGTGAAGTCATCCTCCAATAAAATATTACTTGACTTGAAATCACGGTGAATAACTCGAGGATTAGAATCTTCATGGAGATAAGCCAGTCCTCTAGCTGCACCAATGGCAATTTTCATCCTTGCATCCCAATCTAGAGCTCCCTTTTCCCTATCTAAACCTGAAAGACGTAATAATTTAGACTATCTACTCACATCGCTGATACTTAAAAAAAATGTGGAGAGATACTATAGTTGGAACTTTACAAACTTAAAAAGGAAATCAGGGAAGACTGTACCATGCAAATGGGAATCAACACTTCCATTGCGCACTAGTTCATAGACCAAGCAGCGCCTCTTCCCTTCAATGCATATTCCAATCAACTTTACTAGGTTACGATGATGCAATCGGCTTAGAATCTCCACTTCTGCAATTAAGTCACGGTCTCCATTTTGATTATCTCTTGTAAGCAACTTCACTGCTGCTTCAGTTCCATCTTCGAAAATTCCATGATAGACCCTTCCAAATCCTCCTTCCCCCAAGACTCTCCCTGGACTAAAGTTTTCTGTAGCATTCACAATTTCTGCAAGTGAAAAGCTTTTCATAGAGAGGGCACATGGAATGGAGGAAAACAGTGACATTGATCTTGAGCTTGCAACACTACTTGCAAGAGTATATCCAGTCCCTGCATGAAAAAATGCATAAACTAATCATGACTTCTGGTGGTGTATTTCCAAAAATTACATAAAGGCTGTTCTTGGATTGGATTTGGGTGTTTAATTTGATGGGCTAAGCTAAGCTTTCCAGAAACTACCAGGTTCATTCTTAAGGTCGGCAAAGTAAAAACACAAACTCTGACAAATTGTAGAGACCATAGCATTTCTTTTTGCTACTTAGGATTCAATAGGGAGTAAGAAACAGAAGGTTTGACCTCCCAACTAGAGCTGTTTACTACCCACTCCAGAGAGATACTGCAAACTTATCAGATTGTGTATTCACATAGCAAAAGACATATGATAGTAATATAGCATACAAGGCACTTAGATAGTTGTAAGGACTATACACAACAGAATCATCAGATTTTATCGATTCATCTTTAGCTTGTACACAGTGTGATAGACCTAAATGAATAAGAGTGAGAAATTACCATTCTTCCTATTGATTGAAGGTGTGAATAAAGGACCCACAGCATTTGACGGTTTTCTAACCTTCCTGCAGTTTATAATGATATAAACAGCCGCAAAGAAAGACAGACATACAACAATGGCTGAGAAAACAATGAGGAGCACAGTTCTGGTACTCATTCTGTAATTTTTCCTTGCAACTTTAGCGGTAATTGGGTCTTGTCCATCTCCTCCACTTCCACTTGGAACAGTTCCTGATGGCGGAGGAGAGGGAATTCCTGAAGAACAGAAGCTTCAGAATTGTACCACAGAACTTGACTATAAAAACAGAAAAGTCTCAGAAAAATACCTGGATAGGTAATGGAAACCACTTCATAATTTCCAAAAAGAGTTCTATTTAGTGGCACGTCCTTTTTCCAAAATCTGTCAGAAATGAGTGTTGCAGTAGTGAGATCAAACTTGTTACCCAGAGGAACCAAGTTTATATCCACTACCGCCCTTCCCTGATCCTGCAAATCAGCACCAGCACCCACTATTTGTACTTGACTGCGTTTGATATAAGTGCCTGCTGCAAGCTCAATCGCTAGCTCATTAACCTCAGCAAAGACATCATACGCAACTACATGTAAAAGCAGTCTAACTTTCATTGGAATGACACAACCACAAGGAGATCCAATCGGTTTTGGAGTAAGTGGATCCAAACAAGTTTGTTCACAACCTGTGAAAAAATTTAGGTTAGAAATCTGAAGCATTATTACATTGCTCAATGCTCATGCACATGGGAAGTTTAGTTGTAAGAAGTGCAGGATATGAATGTTTTAGCCATATAATTCTCATGCGCAGGATATGAATGCTTTAGCCATATAATGCTCAATGCTCATGCTCAATGCTCAATGCTTTAGCCATATAATTCTCATGGGCAGGATATGAATGTTTTCACTTTGTTTTCAAATGCTTTTTTTTTTTTCTATTTTCCTAGCTAGGAAATGTTGATAGTGGTCTTGAAAGTTTATATTTTCAACCTTGACTCCTATTCTCCACTGGAAGGGTAAGAAAATAAGTCTTGGTGTTTTATCTATCAGATAAAGCATCTTCTTTTTTTTTCCCCGTGGGGGTTTAAATAGAACATTGGCCATAGAAGATGAGAGGCAATTCCAAACTTCATACAGGAAAGTGGAGGCTATACCACGGCATGTACCATCACTTGAGCAGAATAAATGTTAATGCAGTGTCATTATCTAAACTTGAATTCATGGATTTATAAATTACAAATTAGCCAGAACCATCACACCAGGAATAAGCAGCAGAAAGATCATCAGCATTGAACGCATCTTGTAACTGATGCTAGTCAATCTAAAACCATTGCTTATGTATCCTTACGACCTATAGTATTGTACACATCTTTCTGATTCATAAACAATTACCTGGTGCAATTGCAGGACCTGGGGACATGGCTATATAAGGCCTTCTTTGACGATGATGGTGATGGTGGTGGTGGTGATGATGTCTTGGTAACAATTTGCTGAAAGGAGCAGCAGCTGGACCTGTATAAGAATGTAAACAGTCAATATTACAGCAGACTCAAAAGTTGAGGATTTTAAGTCAACAAAAATACCTGGATTTGTTAAAGAAGGTGCAGGTGCAGGGGAAGGCCCATAAAAAGCTTTAAGAATTCGTAGTTGTGTTGGAATTGAAGGCAAGAAAAACCTAATTAAATGCACTGCAAATGAAAAATACCACAAATATCATATTAAAGGAACTTAGGATATTAATCAACAGTTTTGGGAATTTCTATAGTTGAGAATACAACAAAACAACCCCCTAAAGATATTATCAAGGGTTTATAAAAGTTAGATACATGTATTTATGAAGTTAGATGTTAAGAAGGGTTTGCAAAGTTAGATAGCTTGTGGTTAGGCATTTTATAAAGTTTTATGTTATGAAGGGTTAACAAATCCATCAGCAGATTATAAGCATTAAGCGTGAACAATTTTAGAAGAAATCTGTCATCTAAACGGATACAGTATCTTTATTCATAATGGATAGAGTCTACACTCTACAGTGTCAGCACTTAAAAGGAATCTTATGGAAGGAGGCAGAAAAAACACGACTGGTGTCGTCAGTTCCCTTTGTTTCCAGACAAACTATTTCAAGCCTTCAAGGCAAGAATGTCTTGCTTTTTCAGGAAGAGAGACAAAGCCAGAAATATGGTCTTTATGGAAGGTACCACATGGTCCACATATAGCCAAATTAAACTTGCAGCTCAGCATTGGGTTTATACTCGAATTCTAACTTTTGGCTTCAACAACACATGAAAGGACAATAACTATTGATTTATATTCACCCAACCCCTAATTAGCTAAACGATTGAAAGTTATTTTTCACTTATACCTTCCCCCATCAGGTGAGAGATATCTAATATTCTAATGATCACCCAAGACCCTTCATCCAGCCGCAAACAAAAGGGGCAAAACTATTACCGGAAAGATATGAGAATGTTCATAGCAAGCATTTGAGCAATTCATTATCTACATGATCGTTAAAAAAACAATTTGACTAGAAACCAACTATCAAATGTGTATTATCAGGCTATCAGCTGCTTCCATAGATGACAGGATCACAATAACTAGATTAAAAACTTCATAGTTCTCTTTTATCCATGTTCAATCAATTACATAATACCTTGGAATTACTTTTTCAAGACACGAGCTTGCATAGTCAATATCAAGCAAGCATGAAAAGTGAAATGCAGATTAGGAATAAGACAAGCTTCTTACCGTTCTGTAACTGCTCCTTTCTGATGGGCATTAAATGGCTAGGAAGACCAGTAGGTGGCAAGTATATATCCGTCAACGAAGATACTACACAGAGAAGGAGATGGAAAGAATGAGATGATTTTTGTTTTATTATATGCAAGAGATATTCTAGCCTATCTAGTATTATTAAGATAGGAAGACATTCTTTCTCTAAAAAAAATATAGAAAGACAAGGGCGATGAAGACATTATTGCATCCAAAATGGTTAAGAATCCTCAATGTGCATAGGAACCATTTGACTGGATACATTTTATACATCTATGATCAACCAAAGTTTTAGGATTGAATCATTTCGTGCGTACAAATTTCTATCTGGCATGTAAAATGGTTCTTACATGCCAAATATGTGTGCCGACTAACTATATTATGGGATTGCCTTCAGTATTAAAAGCTATTTTATATGGCACAATGGAATATTAATTCATATGACACATTTTTCCTTTGGCTGCCACAAGGATGGGTCAGCCTCCCGTGGATGATGTACTGCCACCACATTTCTTTAGAAATACAAGCCAAAGGATTGGAAGAAGCACATACATTGTTATAACTTAGTAAGATGACATGTGAAATCACCAAAACAATTTGCTGCACGGGGAAAAGTTGTCTGTCAATCCTTGTTAATTCGTAAGCGGAGTAATTGTGTTATTTTTTGCATGAATAAAAATGGAAAGCGAAGTGAAAACTTTGAAAATTTTCTTCTCTTACACTGCTAGGTTGCACAAGATTCAAGCAACATATCATCCTTATCAAGATGAAACTTGGATTTCGCCACCCTTCATTAATTATCAACCTCAGTTCAAGTATATGGGCAGCGAGGGAATGGGAGGAGGTTGTTATGGGCTAATGCATCATTAGGTATTGCCTGGCTCATATCTTTGGAAAGACATGGTCAGATTTTTCATGACAAAGTCATCAATAGCTTCTTCATGAAGTCAGTGGAATTTAATAATAATTCACTTTCTTTACTGACTATAATAGCAAATTCTTTTATTGAATTTCTTTTATTTCCATATTACGGTTTGTTCGGCAAGAAGGCATTAATACCCTTATAAATACTTAGAGATATTATAATTAATACGGCCTACTTGCCAAACGAAATACTCCGTATTAGTCATTATGGCAATACCTTATCTGATCACGAGACAGTCCTTTCTTAGTTATATTTTTCTTATTTTAACATAGTCAATAGGTCATCAAACCTTTCTTTTTAAAATCACATAATTAACTACAGATTCTCATTCATGAAAGAGCTTCATCTTCATTGAAAGAAGAATATAGAAAGTCCAAATCTTCATAACCATACAGTGAAATAGATATCACACATTCCTAACAAATGATACACCAACTCGCTCATCTACACCTCACACGCGCGCGCGTACAAATCAAATCCAAGTTACTAACAGAATAAGTAGTTAATGTAAGCTACTTCAAAAATATATTCAGATGTTACCAAAATATATAATCATTCTCCTTCATATAAATATACTACATTCGAAATGAGTGTTAACAGGAAAACCGGACATGACAAGTTTTCCATTTTTTAAGCATTTTCCCCTAAATTGAGTGGTCATTTTAGGAACATTATCTGCGAAAACACAGATGTCGTTGTGAAATGCATAAATTGTAGATGTCAAGTATCCAAGTAGTACTTGTGTTGTGTATTTGTTTTATAGCCTAATCCAAATAAAATTGCTATGAAGACTAGAAATGACTTCTAGGATTTCAGCAGTAAATACCTTAAGTAGAGCCAGACCTGGCAGAATTTCAGCAGAAAATATCTCACACGAGATAGTTTCACAATGCACACACCATAAGAAGCTAGTATTTCCTATTCCTACCACTCTCAAGCTTTGGCACATCAATTTGCCAAAGTACTAACTGCGTGGGATAATTGTCAAAATTTGCACATTACAACCAGAAACTAAACCCGAAGTTCCATTTCATTAGTGGCAGATGGCTGAAAATTATCCAAAGGTATCATTTGAGCAGAGCCTGAAGAATTCGAATATAAGAGTGCGCCCAATTGAATAGGTGTGACCATGGGAATCATCAAATTGCACATTTCCAAAATGTAAAGACTATAACACTCCGAAAGTAATACAATTAGGAATGAAGAAATCCAGGAATACATAGCACAACAAACAGAGAAAGGGCACCGCACCTTGACTCGAGGAGGTGGCTGCATTTAGCCGACCAACGAAAAGAAGAACGAGAACGATACCAACAACAAAACCCCGCATCTTCGAAAGAACAAACACCGAAAAATGCTCGACCAAATTCATCACAGGAGGAAGATTCGAATCGAGCCTAATGCCAGTTGTCCGGCTACGAAGAAGATTTCCTCCGGCGGTGAATTTAGGGTTCCGCTCCGCCCCTCTTCCCGGCAGCAAATCAACGATCACTCTTCATCAGCAAGCAAGACCTCCATTACTCAAAATCTCTGATGATTTCAACTCAAGAGCAAGAGATAAAGGAGATAGTCACCATGAATGAAATCCTCAGCAACGAAAAAGGGAGTAGCTTGAAGAGCAAGTGCAATGTGGGAGCGGAGACGGCATTCGCGGATCCACGAAACGGTGGAGAAGATCTGACGGGAACTAAGTGTAGACGCTAGGTCTTGCAGACTAGCAAGAGAAACTTCCGGCGAGAAAGAGAGTAGAAAGACAGTGACGAGGAGAGAGAGCGAAAGTCGCGAAACGGAGATCTTCGAAAATGGAGTTTTTCGGGTAGGAAAGGAGGGAGTTTGGAGTGGCGCTTTTATTGCAGGCAGCGTGGCTCTCTCTCTTGTATGTATTTTCGCTTGGTGGGGTTTTGCGCTACGCGCTCCTCACTCTCCCTTTCATATGCGTGTGTTGCACTCTCCATAAATTTCTTTATTTTGTTGTGTAGACAGTAGGTTTGTTTTGAAATTTAGAAAGTAACTGAAAATGTCTATAATGGCTGATATCACGAGGAGAAATTGCTCATATTATTACCACTAGTTGTCCCCGTCGTGCCTTGCACGACTATGACTCGATATTTTTTAGATATACAATAAAAAGATATTTATAAATAAAAATATAATATAAAATTTAATATAAGTAATTTATTGCCCGTAATATGTATAAAAATTATTTTTTAAAATCAAATAAAATAAATTGAATATAGATTATTAAGTTTAAAAATTGAGAATAAACATTATTAACATAAAGTAATCTACAATGCTCATTTTCCTTGACAATATTTGATAGATAGGTTTAATTTAAAAGAAGAAGATAAAATATGAAGAAAATAAAGCAAAAAAGATATATTTTGAAAATTTGGAAGAGATGAGATTGAGCATATGTATTTTATTGGCTTATAAAAGAAAAAATCCAACCATTAGTTAAAATTTTTTAGTTAAGATATTATCTCCTACCAAAAATTAAGATATTATCAAATTTGGGAAATAAAAATAAATTTTAATTGAGTGGAAATTTTTTTCCATGTGGAATATGAAGTGGAAAGAATAATTAAAATATATAGTAGATATGCTAGAAACTTTCAAAATTACAATTTACATTCTTTTTAAAATATTGAATGATATTATAAGATTTGTTTCCAAAACAACCAATTTATTTGTATAATTTATATGAATTAATGAGGAGATGACACGTGTCAAAATCTGATGTGGCGCATTGTAGGAATGACATGTGGCAAAAGATGATGTGGCGCAATGTGGTGACTCCAAACCTTATTGCTTTTATATATATAGTAGATTTTGGCATAAATAAACATAGTAACTGACCCTAAATTACGTCAGATCACAAATTTACACGGAAAATATTTAAAATTTAAAATTTTTATAAGCACCCCATAATTTAGCATTGTATGTCACCATCCAAGAAGCAAAATGTCTAATATTAATATTTTGTTATGGCAAGATTATGGATATCTCATATCTATAAAAATAATTATTTTATTATTGTACTCATTTGGAGAAAATATTACCTTATTTGTGCTAGAGAAGTCCTCCTCTTCCCAATTTTGTGCAGATTTTCAATCTTATTATTGTTTTCGAAAGAACTCCACAATATCTTTTAGCTCTTCCTCATTCTTGTTGCACAACATTTTCCAATTTTTTTGATATCAATACACCACTAGTGTAAGGCTAGCGTCTCAAATTCTTTGTTGTTTATGTTATCTTTGAGATAATCAAGTCGGTGGATTGGTTTGAGGTTTGTGTCGGTATTTTTAATTGTTTGTAGAAAGCTTTTGATCCATTTGTTCAATTGTGTTGAGAGTGTGGGAGCAACGAACCAGGAATGATGTCTTCCAGATCCTCATAGGGGTGGTCGCAATGAATGTAAGAGAAAGTTAGTGGAATATGGCATTGAAAGAGCCTAGCTTTTGTTGGCAAATCGTTGTTTACAGTTTTCCAAATAAAGTTTTTAACTTTTGTTGTGATGTTTAGTTTCCAAATTTATTTTAAGACCATTTGTGTCCACCCTTTGTTCTTGTTTTTCATAATCATTTTAATCACAGAGTTGGTTGAGAACCATCCGTTTTTACTATGACCTCATTACAATTTATCTTGGATCATGTTGATAAGGATTGGTGAATTGATAATTTGTTTTATCTCTTCCTTTTAGAGGACTTGATCCGGTTTATTGATGTTCCGATTTGTGTATAGAATTGACATGTAGTAAAGCTTTTTCTCGTAAAAAAGAGATACAATAATCTTCAAATTCTTATTGATAAATTAGACTAAGCAGACAATCTAACAAAACATGGTACTTCATAACATGGCCAAACGTGTAAGAAAATGAAAGACATCATTGATGATTACTGCAAGATTTCTGGCCAGAAAGTAAATTTCCACAAATCCGCATTCCAGGTTACCAAAAACACGAGCAACAATACCAAAGAACAAATAAAACAGATCCTCCAAATAGCAAACACAATAGCTCTAGAAAAATACCTTGGATGTCCAATCATCAACGGGAGAGTTACACAAAACACCTTCAAACCCCTCACGATGCGTACAAAATCACAACTATCAAAAAGGAAAGCGAACGCCCTTTCACAAGAAGGACGCAAAACGCTAATTAAAGCCAACCTCTCCGCACAACCGAATTATCTCATGCAATCATTCATGTTACCCCAGGCAACGTTGAAAGAACTTGACCAAATCAACAAGAATTTCTTCTGGAACAAAGAAAACAACTATAAACCACTTATAAGCTGGAACTCCATCTGTCGCCCCACCAGCCACGGCGGGGTGGGAATCACCAAAGCGGAAGAAATGAACAAAGCACTCCAAATGAAACTGCTATGGAAAATTTTAGCAGAACCTCATAATCTGTGGGTTAAAATTGTTTCTGAAAAATACCTCAAAACAGAAAACGTTCTGAACTACAAGAAAAAACATAATACTTCCTGGCAATGGTCCAAACTCTTAAGCCTTCGAGACCTGTTCATTAAGGGGCTCATCTGGCAAGTTGGAGATGGAAAAACGATTCGCATCTGGAAAGACAACTGGATTGGAAACGGTCCTCTTCAACCAAAGACTGAAGTCGAAACCATCATCAACTGGAACGAAACTGTAGAAAACTACCTACGCGATGACAATTCCTGGAACTTAGAGAAACTGGAAAAAGTTGTCAAGGATGAAGACCTAAGTAAGATTTCCGAAATAATTAATCCTATTAACAAAATCCCGGACAGGTTGTACTAGCAACCCAGCAAAAATGGTTGGTACTCTACCCACTCAACAATACAATGGATCCACCAATCCAAAGGAGAACCCAAAATCAACTTGGAATGGATTAACAAACTCAACATACCGCCCAAAATGAAAAACTTTCTATGGAAGGTGGCTCGCAACGGCCTACCAACCAAGGCACGACTGGCCGCCAACCACATATCGGTACCACAAGGTTGCACTGCTTGTCAAAGTCAAGTTGAAGACACTAATCACATTCTACTTTCATGCCCTCTCACGAGGGAAACCCTTAACCTCGTTAGCCCTAAACTACGACGGATTACAAACCAAATTACCCCCAATGACAAACAACCACACCAGGTATTAGATGAAATTAGGTCCCGGGCCTCAAAAGAGGAAATGGAACTCCTCACGATCACATGGTGGAGCCTATGGTATTCCAGAAACAAGCGTATCTTCGATGGCACCAATGAAACAAACTTAAACAATCCCAGCAATATTAGCGAATTTACCAGAAACCAGGTTAGAGAGTTGAAACTGGCCAATGATCCCACTCCCCCCAAACCCCGTACTCACGGTGCAAAGGCTAATGGAGCTCAAAAACCCAACAAATGGGTAAAACCCAAAAAGGACTTTATAAAATTGAATTTTGATGGTGCAGTTAATGCAGATGGCGTGGCTTCGTTCGGATTCATTCTTCGTGACTCTGCAGGTCGCCCCACTTTCTTCGACGGAGGACTGATAGGTCGGCAGTCCGTTTTAACTTCCGAGACCATCGCCTTGCGCCAGGGACTTCTTGAGGCCATCCGACATGGCATTTCCCGGATTCAAATCGAAGGCGATAATTTGCAGCTGGTCAAGGCCGTTCTTGGCGACTGGCGGTGCCCGTGGGAAATTGAGCTTCTGCGTGCGGACATCCACTGCCTGTTGGCCCAGTTTCAGGATTGGACTTTCTCGCATGTTGGTCGGGACTGTAATTCTGTGGCGGACTTCATCGCGGGATCCTTCCGACGCGTCTCTTCCATCCCGCTCGCATTTGATCCAGGGTTTCTCACCCTCATCCGTCAGGATGCTCTAGGGCGATCACTAGCATGTTAGTGGTCACCCTAATTTCTTTCCTTATCAAAAAAAAAAAAAAATGGTACTTCATAACAAAAAAAAAAATGTTAATTAAATCTAAACTTAAAAAAACGTAGTTAGCTAGGTCGTCTACTACATGATTGGCTTCCCCATACCACATTTTGACTATAATTTTCAAAATAATCTTCTTTTTTTTTATAGGGAAATTAACAACAGCCTCTAAAACCTCTTATCAATAATACGGATTTTCTAATCTATGCCCTAAGGGTATACGATAAGCATCTCGTTCTAGAAAAAATTTAGTATTTTTATTTATTTAGAGATTTAAATCTTTTTTTACGACGGGTTTATTCGTTTCCTTTTTAGGGTTTTAGTTTCTAAAATCGGAAAACTTATGGGCATAGGTTAGAAAGACCGTCAATAATAATACCTCTTCATCAACTCAAATACAAAATTTGGAAAGGAGAAGACCCCAAAATCTACCAACAATTCGTATTAATTTGAAATCGCTGGACTAATTCACTTAATCTAAGGTTGAAAAAGACTTTTCTTTCTATCTAAATTAAACAAGACCAAAAGAACCTTTATCAAAGATTTCTAACAATTCGTATTAATTTGAAAACATGATTTCAATTGATAATCTAACCCTAATTTTGAGCATGTTGTTTCATATTAACATGTTGAAATTCAAATTGTTTGTTTGAGGGATTTTAATTCTTCGTCTATTCCTAGCTAACCTCTTCCTAATATGATTCGAACTAATTTAAGCGTGTTTGAGGCTCAATTTTTTTTCTCTCAATTCGAGGGCAAAATCTCCTTGTATAGAATTGTTGAGTAGTCGCGGAAGTTTCGACTAATATGAAATAATAAAAGTAGTATGAACACACAAGAATTTAACGAGGTTCGATAAATTGTCTACGTCCTCGGGGTGATATGTTTCTTACTATATGAAGGAAATAAACTCGACAATTTGTACAACCCACAAGTTCGTCGTACAAAAGAGTATATCTTTACAAAGAAAAATAAACCTCTTTGTTTCTCTCTTTTCTTTTTGTAAAATGAAATCCTTTTTCTTTTTTTTCTGGTGTTTTCTTTTTCTCTTTGATTCTCTGAAGATGATAGCAAAAGCTTTTCTCTTTGTGTTTATATAGGAGATACAAAATGAAAAATAGACTTTTCTATTTTTCAATTTCTTTTCCTCACCATTAGCTTCTCATCTTTTCCCTCTTCTAAATTTGTCTCATCCACAAGAAAAAATAGCATCCTTACAATTCTCCACATCGTACACAATTTGAAAAGCCTCAAATTTTGGACGAATAAGGGAATAAATAATAGTATGTATAATAAGCTTCATATGAATCTTCTTTTCCTTTCCCTCTACTTTGTATCCTTTTGGTTGATACATGCAAATTTTCTCATCTAAATTTTCGTGCAAGAAGACTGTTTTGACATCAAGTTGTTCCAACTCAAGATCACCATGAGCAACAATGCTCAAAAGCACCTGAATAGATGTATGCTTTACCACATGAGAAAAGATCTCATTGTAGTCCACACCTTTCTGTGCAAAACCCTTGGCCACTAATCTTGCCTTATATCTTGTACCACTGAGTTCATATGAATCTTCTTTTCTTTTATACACCCACTTACAACCAATAGCAGTCTTTCCCTCAGGCAATGGGACTAGCTCCCATGTCTTGTTCTTATGGAGAGATTCCATCTCTTCCTCCATAGCAACCAGCCATCTCTCCTTATCAACATCTTTGATAGCTTGTTTGAAGGTGACCGGCTCATCCTCCTCCACCGAGAGAGCATATTCTAACAAGTTTACCTGCCCGTAGTGTTTCAGAGGCTCATCGAACCCATACCTCCAGTGGAAGCCAAAGACTCTTGCTGTTGTTGTAGTACTTGTGTATTATCTTGCTAAAACTCCTCATGTTCAAGCTCATCATTTTCTTGAAAATATGTGTCACCATGAGATCCCTCTTGATCATGAGTAGAATCTAGTTGGTCTTCAGATTCTTCTATCTCAACTACTTGAGATTTTGACGTTTCAACTTCACCACTTTTAGGTACACCCACTTTTGATAAAGCGTCCATGGAGTTCTCATCAAAAGTAACATCTCTGCTGATTACAAACTTAGAATCCTCTAAAGACCAAAGACGATAGCCCTTGACTCCTCTTGCATATCCCAAGAAAATTTCCTTCTTTGCCCTATTATCAAGTTTGTTATCCTTGACATGATAATACGTTATGCATCATAACACTCTAAGTCTTCCATAATCTGCCTCTTCTCCTGACCACATCCTAAAAGGATTGTCTCCATCCAATGTCGAATGTGGAGATCGATTCACAATAAGCAATTGTGGCAACCGACTCCGCCCACCATTCTCGACCTAAATCAAAATTGGAGCGCATACATCTAGCTTTCTCAAGTAGTGTACGGGTCAGTCTTTCTACGACTCCATTCTGTTGTGGTGTGTCTCTAACCGTGCAATGTCAAACAATGCCTTCTTCATCACAAAACTTCTTGAAAGCACCATTTGTGTACTCTGTGCCATCATCAGACCTCAAAGTTTTCAGCTTTATATCTGTTTTGTTCTCGACCATTACTTTCCATTGCTTGAATGTCTCGAATACCTCATTCTTATGCTTAAGAAAATACACCCAAGCATATCTCGAGTAATCATCTACAAACGAGATAAAGTACCTGGAACCACCTTTGGAAGCAATGTTAGCCGGACCCCAAACATCTGTATGAACATAGTCTAATATCCCTCTCCTTTTATGGTTGCTCGTTGAAAATGAAACCCTGTGTGCTTTTCCATACACACAATGCTCGCAAAACTCCATGCAAGGCTTCTTCATGTACTTCAACAAGCCCTTCTCACCAAGCAAATTTAGACCCTTCTCCGACATATGTCCAAGGTGCATATGCCAAAGCCTAGTATACTCTGTTGGGTTTCTCTTGCTTCCATCTGTTCCAACCGCCACATCACATGTAGCTATACTGTCAACAAGATGGTACAAATTTCTTTGGCGAATCCCCTTCATCACCAGCAAAGAACCACTAACAACTTTTAGAACCCCGTTCTCACCAACTAGCTTGCAACCTTTTGATTCTAAGACACCAAGAGAAATAAGATTTTTCCTCAAATCAGGGACATGCCTAACATCCATTAATGTTCGGACAATGCCATCATGCATCTTGATTCTAATTGTACCGATTCCCACTGTCTCACAACCATGGTCGTTACCCATCAAAACGGTTCCACTATTTATGGCCTTATAGGAATTGAACCACTTCTTGTTTGGGCACATATGATAAGAGTATCCAGTATCTAGCTAGAATCCAATTGCTTGAATATTCAGATGTAATGGAATAACATTCTTTGCCCCACTCATCTGAAGCTACACTAGCTTCGTGCTTCACATCTTGATCTCCCTTATTCTTGTTATTTTTGTCCTTCCATTGTACCCTCTTATTTCGACAATCCTTTTTCCAATGTCCAAGCTCACCATACTTGTAACAACGAGTTTCCGCTAGAGATCTAGATTTGTGATCTAGACTGTTCCCTCTTGCTGTAACACCCCCTTCCTACCCTGGAGGTATTACCGCCAGTAACTCCGATTAAGACTAAACCGAAGTTACCCAAGGCTTTAAACTGACTGAACAAACTAAAAACAAGGTAAATGAAACCATTTAAAACCTAACAAACTTAAGTTAAATATTACATCGGAAAAGCACGTAAAAGGTCTTATAGAAACCTTAACTTAAAAAGAATAAATAAATAGAACAACCTTCTATTTAAACAAAATCTTTATCAAGTCTTCCTTGAGTTCTTATTTCTGAAACTCAGCTTCGCTTTGAAGTAGTTCAATCGTGATCTTCACTCAAGTATAGCCATTGGAAACCTTTCTTCAACTTCTGGAGCTTCAAACATCTGAATCAGCCTCTTGAATCAACTTCCAAGAAATACCTGATGTATCGTATAAAGAAAAGAAAATGGACGGGTTAGTCTAATGAAAGACTAGCAAGCGGAGAATCTAACTTGGTTCTTATGGTTGTAACTAAACTTATTGGCATCCAAAATCCGAATAGACTCGGATTATGATCCAACAGTTAGCAGTCTTATAGAGAATAAGAAGGAGACTTGCATAAACAAGAGAGAGAACACCACCGCTTGTGGTTCTTTAAGAAGCATAAACAATTGTTGGGAACTCTTATTAATCACATAACAATTTGAAAGGCCTCCATCGACTATTCAGATTAACTTAATCAAAGTTTGATTAAGAATCATTCATAGCCGGGAGCAAGAATAGTTATTGAATAGACTAACCATTCAAGTACATTAATGTGCCTAACGCACTTATCTTTATTACTTTCAGAAATTTTCACAAACATGTTGGTAACTTTTAAGCGGCTAAAACCGCAGAGAATCCACCTGTACATGGAGACGTCAAGATGAGAGGGATGAAATCCATGATCATTGACGAACACCTAGTACAAATTTGCACTTAGCTAGAGTGCATAAACACCTCTTCCAGCGTTGAGTGAGGTATGAGTCATGACCCGAATGTTGGGATATGATAGTAACGAGCTAAACCTCCCAACATAGACTGTGTTATAAAGATGTCTTCGGAGACTCGGCTCCTACCACTGAAAAACTAACTTACTTCACAATAATGTCTCAGCATGAGACAACAAACAAGGTCACACATAACGGACCTAAATCCAGTTCTAACGCGAAACTGAGTAAACAACATGGTCATTATTTCTAACAAATATAACAACCTATCATATTTTATTAAACACACGCACAAGTTGTTCCCAACGCAAATATTAAATGGGATCCAATTCCTCATTTAATAACAATAACGCAAGAGAGAATCGTCCACTTGCCTTAGAAGGCGTGCTCAACGTCCTTAGCAATTCCAACAATAATCTTTATCATCCTTCTGACAAATATAACAAAAGGATTTCTCAGCAACGTGCTCACAAAAACACTTCTTAGTTGTATTCTCAACTCCTACAACTTCCTAATCGATAAACGATTTAATTTCCGAATATCGATATATAGTAAATCCTTAGTTATCATGCTTTAAGGAGCCCTCTTGGCGGAATTATAACTAATTATCCGCTTCACTTTTGAAACAATTTTCTAAACAAAAATTGTTCATTAGAAACAGTTCTTAAAGATTACCAAATCTCGGATCAAACGGATTAACAACGAATCCTGAGTAATTATCCGAAGTCCTTTACCTGCCAATCGGTAACCAAAACTTGTATTCGCTATAACGGAAGATCCGGACGTCCGTTTCCCGAGCGGTTCGAACCTGTGGAAACGTATCAACGTCAAGATTATAAAAACCATAAATTTAATTAGCAAAGCGGAACCGAAAGTTCCTTACGGTGGCTCCGCAATTAACCCGCTAATTAATTTCGATTGTACATACCTTCACTCGAGCCCATGGCTCGTTTGGCTCGATCATGGCTCGATCCCCGAGCCCGAGGGTGGTTGGGCGTTGCTCGGGAGTAGCCCTCTTGGTTGGTGGTTGGTGGTCGGAGGGCTGTTGAACGCCGACGACGTTGCATAACATGGCGGAGAAGATAACCGGCGATAAAGCTCTTTTTTCTCGAACCGGTCGTTCCGAACGGATCCCTCGCTGGTTTTTTGGCCTCCTCTTGCAGCAGTAGTCACACACAAGAACACACATAGGAAGGAGATGAGATGAGAGTGAAGATGAATGTGGACGGGGCGGAGGTTCTTGCCGGCGGTGAGAAGTATTCGAATTCTTTCCAAGTCCGTCGTCCCCCCTTCCCTTCTTTTATTTTTCCTTAAAATTTTGGAGACCACTTGATAAGGTAGAGATATGTGCGTCCCAATCCTCTTATCTCATTCTCCACCTCCTTCTCAATTAAGCAAGATAGGCGGTTTACAAAATCAAATCCGTCTCGGAACTGGACTCGCGTTAAAGCGGTAAAATTATATACCTCGGGTGGAAAAACTTACTAAACGGAATACGTCCCGTAAATTATGTAGACCAATAAAACCACTTTTCCATGATTTTATCACGCTACCTTAAATTTTTAAGGCTTCCGTTTCGTATTTTAAATCCTTTCCGGTACATATTTAAAAAGACCGCTTATCCAATAAATATTCTTTTTTCCACCGAAAAATCCTAGAATTCACACCGATCCATAAAATCATTTCTTTGTGATTTTAGGATGTCACCAACAATTTCCTAGGATTTAATCTCCAACAAAAATATTGGATTAAGCGTTAAAACGGACCAAAAAGGTTAAATGGATATCCGAGAAAAATTCAAAAATATCCTTAAAAACCACAGTTATTACACTTGCTATTTCCTCTATTATTACCCCGTCCTCTTGAAAACAAACCTTGTGTTGTTCATTGCTCCCACTTGTCATATTACTAGTGCCACCTTCCACAGATCATCCGCTAGAAACGCAGTTCTAGTTCCATCCATGGTCAATGTATCCCCCACAAGCATTAATGTTTGAACAAGATTCTCATATGAATTCGGCAAAGAAAGCAAAAGCATAAGATCTTCATCTTCAACCTTCACATCAATATCCTTCAAATGTGAAATTATCCTATTAAATTTGTTGATGTGATCATGGAGTGAGATTCCTTCATCCATCTTGCAAGTATATAACTGTGACTTGATATAGATTATATTTGTTAGAGTCTTCGTCATGGATTTCGTCTCCAACTTTTCCCACACACTTGATGCGGTTTCCTCGTCATCCACCATAAATGCGACATCTCTTTCAAAACATAATATATCGCATCACGTGCTTCCATATCAAGTTCTTCCCAGTCACTATCCTTCATATCTCCAGGTTTCTTATCCTTACCCAACAACGCCTTGTGCAATTTTTGAGATATTAACAGATTTTTCATCTGCATCCTTCAATATGAGAAATCGTTCTTCCCATTGAACTTCTCAATCTCATACTTTCCAACTTTAACAATTCCGCTACTAGAAGCCATTGATTTCAAAATCGAACCTTGACCGCCATAGACTTTGATTTGGTTCTGATACCAATTGTTGAGTACCCGCGGAAGTTTCGACTAATATGGAATAATAAAAGTAGTATGAACACACAAGAATTTAACGAGGTTCGACAAATTGTCTACGTCCTCGGGGTGATATGTTTCTTACTATATGAAGGAAATAAACTCGACAACTTGTACAATCCACAAGTTCGTCGTACAAAAGAGTATATTTTTACAAAGAAAAATAAACCTCTCTTTGTTTCTCTCTTTTCTTTTTGTAAAATGAAATCTTTTTAATTTTTCTCTGGTGTTTTCTTTTTCTCTTTGATTTTCTGAAGATGATAGTAAAAGCTTTTCTCTTTGTGTTTATATAGGAGATACAAAATAAAAAACAGACTTTTCTATTTTTCAATTTCTTTTCCTCACCATTATCTTCTCCTATTTTCCCTCTTCTAAATTTATCTCATCCACAAGAAAAAATAGCATGCTTACAAGAATCTTGTCTACACTAACTATAATCAAACCAACGAGCAACCTCGACACTGCCTTACTCAACCGTAGTTTGAACTCTAAAGTCTAAACCATACATGTTATTTTTTTATCGGAAAGAGGCGACTGTGCGCTAGATTAAAATAAAAATGAGACTAATTAGGAATCATCTGAGGAGTAGCCAAGCCCCTTTCATCATCAGCTAGTAAAGAAGAAATAGACATAAGTGAATCGTCCAAAAAAATGGCACCCAACAGGAAAGGAATAAACTAAAGAAGCAAGACCATCAACAGCCCGATTAGCCTCGCGATAAATATGACGAAACTGGACAATCCAGTCTCTACGAATGAAGCCATGACATTGAGCAACCAGGCTAAAAAGTGGATGAGATCTGTCGAGCGGATTATTATTAAGCTGGATAACAACCTGGGAATCAACCTCAAAGATCACCCGTCTATGTCCACTTTCCCAAGAGGTGCCATCTCCATCCAACACCAAACTCCCAATAATCCGCCATCACTCTATTTAGTAAATCCGGCTCAACTTCATTCAGAGCAATTGAAAGAAGCAAAGTATCAACAATCCAAGGATGGGAGCCAGAATTTGATAACATTGCCATTGCCAAGGGACCATCGAATACCAGGATTAATAACCTTCGAGAACCCTTTTTGAATCCTATGCTAGATATGAGATGAACAACTTAAGACAGATATGGAAGACGGCTGAAGAGCATCGACCACATGCCGATCTTGGAAGCTGTTTTTATCCTGCAGAAATCTCCAGCTGAGTTTTCCTAACATGGCTGTATAGGCCAAGATAAAAGACAAAGAACAACAAAGATTTTTGATTTGGGATGACAAAGGACAAGCCAAGACACAAGGTGCTTTTTTTATTTGTTGAGATCCCCGCTCCAAATAAAGCGTCTACAGTATTCATCAATGCAGTCACAAATACTTCTAGGCAAAGAAACCGTGTTCATGGCATAAATCAACAAAGAATTCAGAACGGATCGGGTTAAGGTAACCCGACCAGCAAAGCTGAGGTTCTTGCCCCTCCATCCATTCAAGCGATTCATGATTTTGCACAAAAGCGGCTCGAAAGTATCTTTGGTCACTGACTTGTGGATGATCGATCGACATAACCAAGTAACTACCAAGATCACGACTCATGAGTAACCCCGATGCCACTACACGTTTGGATACTAGCAGTGATGCTCGGGCTGACATTTGGCGAAACAAAGATTTTTAATTTTTGAAGATTAATCTTCTGGCCAGACGACAAGCAGAACTCATCTAAGACACTTTTAATTATCCGAATCTAGGAAGTGGAAGCCTCATCCATCAAAATAAGGTCATCATCGAGCAACACATGAGAAAGCTTTGGACCAGTCCGGCATAAGCTGATCGGTTTCCAAATACCATCCTCAACCGCCTTGATGATCCGTTGACTCAACCTCTCAATACACAAAATAAATAAATAAGAGGAGATTGGATCTCCTTGATGAACCCCCCGAGAAGGGGTGAAGCCATCTGTCATCTCTCCATTCCATAATAAACTCATAAAAGAAGAATGTAGACATTCTGATATCCAACGCTCCCATATGGTCGAGAATCAACCATACATAGACCTGTCAAAAACTGACCTAACCCGCTAACCCGACCCGACCCGCCCGATAATTTTAGGGTTAAGACCAAAAATTTGAACCCGAAATAAACCGAACCCGATAGAACCCGAACCCATTGGGTTGAAACCCGAAACCCGTTGGGTTGACCGATTTAGCAAATTTATAAAAAAAATTAAATTTATTTTAAAACTTATAATATATTTTATTATTAAAATAAATGAAAATAATATATTATTATTTAATATTATTATTTAATTAAAAATTGATTTTAATAATCATAAGAAAAATGATATTTTAGACCCGTTGGTCAACCCGACCCGACCGAAAATCCGCTACAACCCGATCCGAATGACCCGTGACCCATAACGACCCGAAACCCGATTTAACCCGAACCCGAACCTGCCCAACCCGACCCGATTGATAGGTACATGATACATGTTATTAAAATCTAGCACATTTTTTAAAAATCTAATCTTTTGATAGGCATTGTAAATTGAATTTTGATAAAAATTTACATTATCTTTTCCTTATTTTTATTTTTATTTTATTTGTAAATATATATATTTTTTTAATCCTGCCTCACATTTAAAAAAATCTATTCATATTAGTTTTTTAATCTTTTTTTTATTAATTATCTCTTTTGACTCGTTACTGAGAAGATTTTCTTATAAACAAGAGTCGAAAGTTTTGCTTGATTTCAACAAATCAAAGCAATGGATCGAGTAGTATTACGAAACAAACTTACGATCGAAATGTAACACAAATATCCAACATGAAACTAAACAATCAAATGGACGTATATTATTAATCATATATATACAGAATATTGGATTGGAAGTTGAGACAGAAAATTAATTTTGAGTGATTAATTCCCACTTATATATGCAAGTGCAATCACCATTGAGTTGAACATAGCATGGGCCATTCTCCCGGATTTCCCAACGACAAAGGTGCAACTTGTCACCGCAGATAGCGCCATCTCTTGAACCCATACGAAACCAGTGGAGCATGCCGTCAAATTCAAAGGCACAGTTGTAGTCGTCGGTGTTGGAGACATCCATCTGGTAAACATCATGGTAGAGCAACGGGTGGCGAAGGTTATAGCCTTTCTTTCGGGGCACATTGCACCGCCGCTTCCTGGCCGCCTTCTAGATTGTTTGACACTGTCACCACGACGTTCGTCGCCGTCGCTAGTTGCACCATCGCCACTGCCGCCGTCAGCACTGACGCCACCACCAAGATCATCTTGTGCAAGGAGAGTAATGCCATGTTTTATTTGTTTTAATGTGTTGATTTGATTGTGATAGTGTGTTTCAGGGACTTTAGTTGGTTTATATATACGTGCGTTTAATGTCACAATTAGTATTTAGGGATTTGGTTTAGTGTATTGTTTCCATTAACAATCTCATACATTAATATTTAGGGGTTTCGTGGAAATAATGATCCTATCAACAATCTCACATATTAGTGTACGTACTGTTTGTTTGACATTTCTTTACGTACTCTTCTAATTTGATATCGTGTATGGCTCATGTACATTCTTCTACTTAATTTAATTTGCAATGTTTTTTGCACATTTCATGTATGTGTAATTGTTTCTCTTATTAAGGTCTTCTATTTGTTTTGTTTTGAACATTTCTTGTACTTACTTATCTTGTGTATGTATATTGTAATTTGTAAGGTTTGCGTGTATGTTTTGTAATGCATTATACTATGTGCTGTGTAAGTTTGTCTGTAGATTTCATGTAATCAACTTGTAATTTTGTCATGTTACTATGTAAGGTTTTCTAATGTCTCGTAAGGTTTTCTTATGCCTTGTGATTTCTACCCCTCCTTTTAGTTTTTGAATTTCTAGCCCTCTTTTAGTCCGTGTTTTACTTTCCGAGAAGTAGTGTTTTAAAAAATGCTAGGCGAGCTTTAGGCGATGAGGGATCGTCTAGCGTTTAGGTGGTCTAAACGGATACCTAGAAGGATTAAATGGTCGCCTAGACAAGTTGGAAGGCTAGGTAGGTTAGCTCTAGGCGGTCTATAAACGGGCGCCTAGAAGGACTAATTGGTACGTCCCCTAGACGGGCTAGGTCCTTTCAGGGCCTAGACAAAGTTAGGCGGGAATTTTTAGAACACTGTTAAAAAGTACAACTTAAAGGGTGGATAAAATCGACTTCATATGATTTTAAATAATTTTTAAATTCCTATATTTAATGGTCATCAAATTATTTTAAACCAAACATTATTTTCAACATCTTATGGATTTCCATTCACGAGAAAATCATTTTTCTAGGAAAGTTTGTTTCCGGAAATTGAATTCTAACGTTGAACCAAACGGCGCAGAAAGGTTGAATGCTTTGCTTAAAAATAATACTCCATAATGTATTCAAGCAAATTAAATTTTTGAAGGAATTAGTTAAAGATTTGATTGAGTTTTAGTTTGAAGGAATTAGTTTTTAATTAACATACATGCAAAACAATCATGCGCAAATGATTGCAAATGATTTAGATTATTTCTTACCCTTTTCAAATGATTCTAGAGTACGTGATCTACGATAGGTACAATGTTAGCATGCTCATATATAGCATATATGCATCCCAAAACAAATGATCGATCTAAAAAACAATCATGTCCAAGTCGTCGAAGATGGTGGCGTGGGTGGTGGTGACAGCGGCGATGGTGATGCAAGCATGGGCAACGACGACGTTGGTGGAGCAAAGGGTGAAGTGGCCGTTTCCGTCGCAACCAATTGTTGAAGTAACAATGTGGAACAATATGCAAGGGCGGCAGGACATGCGTGTGCATTGTAAGTCGGAGGGCTATGACTTTGGCGTACAACCGTTGCTATACCATCAAAACTACGAGTTCAAGTTCACGGCAATCGGATACCAAGACGATTTCTACTGTGCCTTCCACTTCGACGGCGTCATCCACTGGTTTGATATGTACCTGGGTAAGAGAGACCGCCTAATGTGCGGAGAAAAGAAGCACCTTTGTCGTTGGGTGATCATGGAGCATGGCCCTTGCTTGATCGACACCAGCACCTGCTATAATTGGAATCACGACGGAAAGGGACAACACGCGCACGTACGTTAATTAATAAGATTTGTTTGGAGGGAGTGAGTTCAAGTAAAACCATTCTTATAGTGTATGTGGACGTGTGTCCATTTTATATTCATAATTTTGTATGGCATGTTGATCGTCAAAAATAAAAGGAAAGAAAATCACAATTTAGAACCCCTGTAAATATCTGGGGTGCCCAATCATCAATGGAAAAGTAACGCAAAACATGTTCAAATCCCTGTTTATGCGAACCAGAACCCAATTATCAAAATGGAAAGCAAACACCCTATCACAAGAGGGGCGTAAAACCCTTATAAAAGCGAACCTCTCTGCACAACCAAACTGTATCATGCAATCATTTATGCTACCCCAGTCAACACTAAAAGAACTAGACCAAATCAACAAAAACTTCTTTTGGAACAAAGAAAACAACTACAAACCCCTTATTAGCTGGAATTCCATCTGTCGGCCTCCTGCTCATGGAGGAGCTGGAATTGCCAAAACGGAAGATATGAATCAAGCACTCTAAATGAAATTGATTTGGAAAATATTAGCCGAACCAAATAACTTTTGGGTCAAAATAGTAACAGAAAAATACCTCAAAACAGACAACTTCCTAAACTATAAGAAAAAACACAACACATCTTGGCAGTGGTCCAAGCTAATGGGTCTTAGAGACCTGTTCACTTCTAGGCTCATCTGACAAGTGGGGGACGAGAAAACCATTTGATTTTGGAAAGACAGTTGGATCGACTATGGTCCTATTCACCCAAAATCTGGGGTCGAGACTCGCATTAATTTGGAGGAACGTGTTGATTCGTACCTCCAAGAGGACAACTCATTGAACATTAATAGTCAAACTCGAGGACCTTGAAAAGATTTCCAAAATTATTAACCCGGTCAAAAAAATCCAAGACATGCTATACTGGCAACCAAGTAAAAAACGCTGGTAAACTCTACGCACTCAACCATGCAATGGATCAACCTTGCTAAAAGCGAACCCAGAGTTAACCTAGAATGGATTAACAAACTTAACATCCCTCCCAAAATGAAAAACTTCATATGGAAAGTGGCACAAAATGAGCTTCAAACCAAATCGAGGCTTGCTGCCAACCACATACCGGTACCTCAAGGCTGTATAGCATGTAACAACCAGGTCGAAGACACAAACCACCTTCTACTCGCATGTCCCTTCACAAAGGAAACCCTCAATTCCTTAAAACCTAAATTACGTAGGATCATCGACCAAATCTCCCCAAACGATAAAAAACCACACCAGGTCTTGGATGAAATTAGGGCAATAACAAATAAGGAGGAATTGGAACTCCTCATCCACACCTGGTGGTGCCTTTGGTACGCCAGAAATAAGAAAGTTTTTGACAACAACGGAGCAAACCTAAAAAACACAAGTAACATAAGCAAATTTATCCAAAAACAAATCAAAGATTGGAATCTCGCAGGGGCACCTGATCCTTCAGATTCCCACACTGTCAAAGGGCGCGAAAAAGCAAGAAGAAAACGGGCTAAATGGTAAGAACCCAAGAGAAATTACAATAAACTTAATTTTGATGGTGTTGTGCGTGCAAATGGTGTAGCCTCGTTCGGGTTCATTCTCAGGGACTCTGTTGGCTTCCCCATTTCTTTTGACAGAGGAGTGATCGGTCGGCAGTCGGTTCTGATATCCGAGACCATTGCCTTACGCTAGGGACTTCTCAAAGCCATTCGTCGTAGCTTTCCCCGGATTCAGATTAAAGGCCATAATGTTCAGTTCGGCAAGGCCGTTCTTGATGACTGGCGCTGCCCGTGGGAAATTGAGCAGTTGCGTTCGGACATCCATTGCTTGTTAGCCCACTTCTAGGATTGGAGTATCTCTCATGTCTTTCGGGAGTGCAATTCTGCGGTGGACTTCATCTTTGGTTCCTTCCGACGTGTCTCCTCCATCCCACTCGCAGTTCATCTGGGTTTGTTGACCCTCATCCGACATGATAATCTAGGGCGACCACTAGCCTACTAGTAGTTCCCCTAACCCCTTTCCTTATAAAAATAAATAAATTCCACCAACAATAAATAAAGTTCATTTAAAAATCATTTAATACTCACATAAATAAAACTGGTCCGTTTTCTGCGAAGTTAGGGGTGGTCATACACATACCATAGAAACAACTAATCAATCTATAAATTAGTTCAGCCAACAATAAATGTTTATTCAATTCTCTATAAATTATTTGTTACACTTACCAAATGATTGTGGTTGTCACACAAACACGCACCTAGCTATCCGAGAAACAACTAGTCAATCTCAAAAAGACAAAAACCCAACATGGGACCTAACTCGTTCTACAAGAAGCTGGTGGTGGCGTCATTGGTGGTGTCCGCGGTGGCGATGCAAGGATGGGCGTCGGTGGTGAAGCCGGATTGGTGGTGGCCAGCGCAACCAACAGTGAAAGTAACAATGTGGAACAACATGCAAGGGCGGCAAGACATGCGTGTGCATTGTAAGTCCTCGGGCTATGACTTTGGCATTTGGCCGTTGCTTTACCATCAAACATACGAGTTCGAGTTTCACTCCATCGGATACCAAGACGACTTCTATTGCGCCTTTGACTTTGACGGCGTCATCCGTTGGTTCGATACGTACCTCGGTAGTAGAGACCGCCAAGTCTGCGGGGTAAAGAAGCATCGTTGCCGTTGGATTATCATGGAGCATGGCCCTTGCTTGATTGACGCACCCCATACTTGTTATGTTTGGAATCATGATGGTAGCAGGAAGAGAGAATTTGAACTTATGGCTTAGTGATTACGGATGTCATCACCTATGCTAGCTTGGTTAGTGTAATTGACATACAAGTTAGTGAGAGAGTTGACATCATTTCTTTCTTGATTTAAAGTGTTTCACAAAGGCTACCATCCTATTCTCTTTGTAATAATATCGCAATCTTAGCTTTCTTATTTTTGAATCACTATGTTTAATAGTCAAAACAGAGACTTTAGGGTACTAATCTCTAGAGATTTAACCGCTTGAGTAGATGACTGAAGGCTTTGAATTACTACATTGAGTATCCAATATGTGCATTAGAATGGAAGTTTCTCAAGAAACTAATATGCCAAATTGAGGTAATTATATGGTAAATAAACCAAGAGATCTTAAGGTGGCCTTGTAAATTTCAGGAAGTTTGTGAATTGAGTAAACAACGTACATCGATAGTATGTATAACCACATGCCAAAAATCAGCTTTTTGATGAAAAGTAATGTTACAACAAAGCACTCAAAGTGTAATGAAAACTTATCAACGAGTAACATGTTGAACTATAAGAGAGAAGGAAAAAAAAGGTTGAGAGGATGTCATTCTTTGCTTGTATCTTGCAAATTGTTTATTGATAATGCAAAGGGGACTTCAACTTCAAACAGCTCAAATCAACACAGCTAGTAGTCAATTGCAACATGGATGATCTAGAAGAACCCATTGATTAATCCATTAGCATTTCGATTTTCAAATTTTTTACTTAAACCGAATAAAGTGAGATGGGTCTAATGCTGAAAAGACAATTAGCTACAACATTTGTCATCTTCAACATCAACATGCAGTGTGCTTAACACTCGTTTAGAACCTTAAACAGATGGAGTTTAAACAAATAAACAGTAGACAGATTTTCATGAACAAAAAAGTATCCATGACAGGCTTTTTTCATGCGAGGAATTGAAAGTAAAATACACCCAACGAACAAAGATAATTGGGCCATATTGAAAGTAAAGGTGACTCACAAAATTCAACCAAACCAAATCCAAATATTGATTACAGAATGGTTAAAACTCTTCATAATTATCTTTTTAAAGGGAGAAATTGTCCTAAATTAAGAGTGGTTTAGGCTAATTTTCCGCATCAACAGATGATAGTTTATAGTTATTCTGTTATAATATACAAGAAATAATACATCAATTTCAAGTAGACCTATCAATCGGGTCGGGTCGTGCGGGTTCGGGTTAGGTCATTTCGAGTTCGGGTTGAGTTGGGTTCGGGTCGTTACAGGTCACGGGTTAAACCGGGTCGGGTCGATGCGGGTTTTCGGGTGGGTCGGGTTGACTAGCGGGTCAAAAACATAGATTTTTTTATGATTATTAAAAATAGATTTCTAATTAAATAATAATATTTAATTATAATATATTATTTTTATGTATTTTCATAATAAAATATATTATATTTTTTAAAATAAATTTTATAGATTTTATAAATATACTAAATCGGTCAACCCAACGGGTTTCGGGTTCTATCGGGTTCGGTTGATTTCGGGTTTCGGGTTTAAATTTTCGGGTCTTGACCCTAAAATTATTGGGCGGGTCGGGTCGGGTTAGCGGGTTCGGTCAGCTTTTACAGAAGACGAAGATTAAGACCAATAGGACCCAGCTGGTGACATCACATCTTCGATATATCAACTAAAGAACAACAAAGACTTATATTATTCACATGCCAATATCAGCTTTCTGATGAAATGTGAGTACTGTCACAAAGGGTTGCACTCAAGGGCTCAAAAAAAAAAAGGGTTGCACTCAAAGTCATGAAAGACTGAAAGAGACTGAAAAGAACGGTTGGGAAGATCATTCTTTGCTTCTATCTTGCATATAGTTGATCTATCATTGAAGAGGCTTCATCTTCAAAGAGCTCAAATCAAAAGCATATGAAAGAGCCACATTCAAGATACTTCATTTTTACATAAAAGTATTCAATGGAATACAATATATACAACAGAACTACATTAAGGTATTAGAATGTAAACTAAATAGGACAATTCAATGTTGAAACATCAGTAATCAAGGTAAACCCAATAATCCATGATCAATTTTATCTGCATTTTAATTCAATAAACTAAGCTTGGTCTAATGCTGAGAAGGGAACAAGTATGGATGACAGGTTCCTTTCATGTGTGATGTAGCCCAAACACAAAATTGAATTGAAAGAAAAATACAACCAAAGAAGAAAGAAATAACTGGGCCATGTTTCTCAGAAGTAAAAGAGACAAATCCTTCATTCTTTTGCTTGCACAGCACAAGTATTGCAGTTCTCTGTCTCACAAAGATCCAACCAAACCAAATCCAAAACAAGCCAGAAAGCTATACCTCTTGCGAATATGACACCCTTCATCAATCAAACAATGTTGGCGAACGCCACTGAACTCCAAGCAGAAGCCAAAGGAGAGCTTCTTCAATGGGTGTGGGGACCGTTCAGCTTCGAACGCCTTGTCATCATCAGCCTCATCCTTCAATTCATCCTATTCTTGGCGCTCCCTTTAGAAAATCCACTGCAAATGGTATGTTGCTCACCTTAATCTGGTCATCATTTCTTTTAGCTGACTGGGTTTCTTACTATAGCATTGGACTTGTACTCAACGGAGAAACCGGCCTTGATACCAATCCTCTCCATATTCTATGGGGATCACTTCTTCTTGCCCATATCAGTGGTCCAGACACAATTTCTGTTCTTGATATGGAAGATCATCAACTTTGGTCCCGAACTGCACTTCAATTCGGTACCATAGCTTATTCCATTGCACGAGTCACAATGAAAACATTTAGTCACAAAATACATCATAGAGCACCTTACGAATTGCAGTACAGGACAACAAGCATTTCACATGAGCAAGCACATAGATTGTTGTTTGTGCCAACCATGGTCCTGTTTGTGGTTGGGATTATTAAAAGCTTGGAGAAAATCACAACACTCGTTTCTAATCAGACGGGTGCGTTTCAAGACCGTGTTGTGAGAAAAATCCATGCCAATCCAAGAAACACAGTTCTTGTGCAAGGCGCTGTTCGTGTGAAGGTTGACATTAAACCTGTAATCTTTGATAAGAGGAAAAAGTTGAGCCAGTTCAACTCCTTGAGAATTGCTTATGAACTCTTTAAAGTGTTCAGAGGCTGCTATGTCGATTTCAAGTTTGTTTTTGAGGATGTAGGCCTTCCTATCAAGAACTACTTTCTTGATTTAAGTGATGAAGACGCTTTCAAACTGATTGAGACTGAGCTGAATCTTATCTATGATGTTTTCTACACCAAGGCTAGTAATTTTCGCAAGCCAGGTGTACGCTTCATTCGTTACTTGACAGTTATTGCTGAGGTTGTTGCTTTTGGTTGTTTAGCTTCTGGCCAGCTTGATAATATTGGCAATTGGTTTGATGTTCCAATCACCTATATTCTTGTGCTTGGTGCATTGTTCATGGACATTGTTTCCACTCTTCAGATCATATTCTCCATAAGAGCCATTGTCCCAGCTAATGATGATGACGACGATGATTATATCTCCTTCAGAGGTTGGATTCTCAACAAGATACTAAGTCTGAGGAGAAGGACATGGGGAAAGTATTCAAGCAGAAAAGATAGTTCTTATCTGTAATTAGTAAGAAGGATGTTGTTTAGGAGATGGTCTGAGTCTATAGCACAGTTTAACGTCGTTGATTATTGCCTGAGAAGCCGGCCAAGTAAGCTACAAAGTGTGTACGATTTCATGGGGATTAAGGAAAAGATCAACAAGGCGACATGTGTGTCTTATGTATGGTTCACTGATTCTTTGAGGGGTTTCATCTTTGAAGAGCTCAAATCCAAAGTCTTGGAAGCTGATTCTTTGAGGTGTGAGTTTGGTGAATTGTATGGCAAATGGGTTGCAGGGCAAGAACTTGACAAATGCCTGCTGGTTTGGCACATAGCAACCGAATTTTGCTGGACTGGTGGCGAGGAAGTGAACAAGTATCAAGAATGGAGCAAGACACTGTCGAATTACTTGCTATGTTTCGTTATACAACATCCTAGAATGCTGAAGCGGCTAGAGTTGGGGCTGATGGGTAAGATAAGACTAGAAAGTGTTTGTAAAGAGGCGAGCTCGATTTTAGAGACACCATGGTTGAAAAAACATAATGAAGCTCGCCAAAAGTTGTTTGACGAAGTAAAGAGGAATCTGGAAAGTCAAGATGAGAGGGATGCAGTTATGTATGATGCTTATTTGCTGGCTGAAGAGCTTAAGGAGAAGCTGGGAGATGATAAGTGGAAGGCGATCAACAAAGTGTGGGTGGAATTGATGTGCCGAATTGCATCTGAATCCAAACCCAGCTCTCATATAAGGACATTGAATAGAGGAGGAGAGCTTTTTAGTCTAGTTTGGTTGTTGATGAATCATCTGGGGATTGACGATTGGGGAAAAGTACCTGAAACACCTGCCGTATAGAGTCATTTGGTGGTGTTGTGGTATATCTATAGTGAAGAAAATGAAGAATTTCTCCTGCACTAGGTTATGGTAAGAAATAATCGTGTAGTATCAAGTATCACTAGCTAGCTGGTAGGTGATCTTATCACGAGTTTAAATCACCTCTTTTGTTTTGTTTTAATGGTTGATCAACTCAGAACTCATTTGAATTTAAGATATTTCATAAAGAGTGCAACATTATAATTTTATAATCATCTTCACAAATGAGTTCTGAGTTGATCAACATTATAATTTTAAAATTTTAATATCGGACAACCTCCATAAACTTATGCACATGGATAAGCATCACATATTCAAATCCTAACAGCAGTTAGATCAAGGTTTACACAATCGTAACATCATTTCATACATTCATGCCTTAATGAGTACACTATGGTCTCAAGGGGATGTAAGGAGAAGGCAAACAACCTAGCCGAAAAGGCAAGTAACCAAACCCGAGAAGGCATACAGCCTAGCCGAGAAGAAACTAAATCTAGCTAAGAAGACTTCTAATTAAGCCGAGAAGGCATATAGTCAAGCTGTGAAAGCCACTAAGGTCTATTGTACGATGCTTATACTGTTGTGAACTTAGACATTGGGTTGAGGAATATCCAAATTAATCACAAGATGCAAAGATACTTTTCAAATCACTACTACAGCTGAGGATAAAATTTGATTTAGGATCCATAATGAAATTAATTTCATTCTTAACTCTAAGAATTGATTTCCTGCCTTGATTTTTTAAAAGGACTCATGGAGTGGTTGATCAGTAGCAAACTAAAGTATATCAAACAGTTAGATCAAAGTTTACACAATTGATAAGCGTTGGGCTCATGAAATGGTATGTTGCTCACCTTAACTGTTCGTCGTATTTTTTGGCTGACTGGGTTTCTTACGATAGCATTGGACTTGTACTCAATGGAGAAACCGGCCATGATGACAATCTTCTCCAAATTTTATGAGGATCACTTCTTCTTGCTCATATTATTGGTCCAGGCACAACTTCTGTTCTTGATATGGAAGATCATCAGCTGTGGTTCCGAACTGCACTTAACTTCTGTACCATAGCTTATTCCACTGCACGAATCACAATCAAAGCATTTAGTCACAAAATGCATTATAAAAGCATTTAGTACACATATTTTGTTGTGTTGTTTGGGCCGACCATTGTGGTAGGGATTATTAAAAGCTTGGAAAATTGCAACTCTTTTTTTAATCGGACGGTTGTGTTCCAAGATGATGTTATGAGCAGAATCCATGTCAATCCGAGAAACGCCGTTCGTGTGAAGGTTGGCATGACTCCTGTAATCTCTAATAAGAGGCAAAGATTGAGTCAATTCGACACCTTGAGAATCACTTAAGAAGTACTTGGGGATTGCATGCTGGCTGAGAGCTTCTGCTCGAGGAGAACGGATGGAATTCTGATCATGAAGAACAGTTTCAGACACATTCACAATATCCGATGCAAATGAGAATAAATGATTTTGACTGGAATGAAAATTTCTTCTTTTATGTACAACTATAATTTATAAACAAACTTCTTTTACTCTATTGTCCCTCGCCTACGTGTCTAGTCTTCTCACAGGAGTTGCATAATTGTTGCTACAATACCGGTACATTTCTCCATGTTTTTTCAGGGAAATACTCAAATTCTGCAAGAAACATTGGGCAAGAGGCAAAACTGCATACACAATACATATATAGTTCATCTTACAAAAATGTCCAGCTAGCAAAAACTTGGCATACTCTGACATTTTATGCCTGCACATATATTTCATTGTTTTCTTCTTCTTGCTGTTTCTTTCTTTTATCCTCTTGTTTGGATTGGCTTCCAAGAGCATCAGAAATGGCTTGGGGAAGCCAAAATCCGGGTCTCTCAAGGAATGGTGCTCGGTCAAGAACCAGAGGATCACGCTGTGTCACTTCAACACCATCATATGACCACAGTTTTAATGTTGATTGACCTTTAAGGCCAATGGAGAACCAACCCAGACCAGCTATGGCAATGTCGATACTATTTACATCCCAGCTCGAGCCTGTTACTTCAAACTCCCTTGGCTTCCCCCACTTTCCTAGCTCAGACAAACGATCTTGGCTCATTGGCGGCTAATAACATAAGATACAAATTCAGACTCAGTAGTCAGTATATATGATACACAAGGCAGATGAAGGTGATCTTATCCACATATATGTGAGAATAAGAATTGAGTGTTTCATTTCTGCTGTATTAAGGGTGGAAGTTTTGATGCATTTTCATGTCAACTCATTGGAAAGATATAATGAGCATATTAGTTAAAATTGAAGTTTCTTTTAGGGTAAGAAATTATAATACCTGTAACCTGATGCCGGCGTGTTTTTCCCAAATTTCATCAGCATTTTCAATCTTTCCTAGATGAAGAGCTACGTGGGGAGATGCCCAGACTGTCACATATATTGTCTGAACAGAAGCCTGGGTGAGGTCCAATCTCACCAAGCCGCCAATGTGAATAGACTGCCCTACCTGCACAAGATCATAATGAAACATTCAGAAGACCAAAACATCTGCTAGCAAGTTCAGTGATGCAACAACAACAATAATGCAATTAGCTACAGCAATTGTTTTTGATCCCTATTCCAGGTTCATTTAAGTGTAGGAAAATATAATGCAAGTCTAAAATTTAGTGGAAAATTATTGTAATTGTAAAGACTATGACCTACCGACAAACAAAAGTGACAGCAATACTAAGATTATCTATAATAGTGATTAAATAACTTGCCTTGATTCTATAACTGCGTGGTTGTAGTTCCTTCCGTATCTCAACCATCTTTTGCTCTTCCCTGTTCAATCTCATTGACATTAAGTAAGGATGTAACAGCCCCGGAGTATCATACATCTTGGCCTTAGCTGGTAATATCCCTCCAACCTTGAGAATCCCAAGTGTCGTCCCAGGAACAGCTGCCTCAGTAAGTTTACTAACTTTAGCCGCTTCTTTCTTGGCAAACATGTTGATCAACGTTGACTTACCTGCATTTTGAGACCCTATAACCCACACATGCCCACGAGGACCCGCCTGTTCCTTTATGTAAGACAACAAATTCCTTACACACAAATCCTTCCTTGAACTAACTAAATAAACAGCATTCACTTTAGGTGCACCTAGTGCCCTTGCACGATGGCGAACCCACCTATCTAACCTCGTGGTAGAAACCTGGGATGGGAGGAGATCAATTTTGGTACCAACTAATACAAGCTTTGGCATTCTTTTTCTAAGCTTGGAATCATTTTCACATTCCTCCAGTGCCTTGAACAAAGACTTGGCTGCTCGTTTGGGGAATGACCCATCAAAATCTACACAATCAACCACCATAACAACGACTGTCCCATCGGCATTTCCAGTGGGTCTCATCAATCGGCCGCTGATTAACCTTTCAAAATCGAAGTCTGGTATAAGATTCTCTGCAACATTATTCTTCACCTGGCCATAGTTTCTCAGAGAGTGACACCTTGCACATACAGTGACCTCTTCTCTTTCTCTCTGAGTCTCCCTAGCTAACCTCTTCCGCTCTGATTTCGACAGTTTTTTGTTTTGCCTCTCCAAATCCTCCAACAAATCTTCTGTAATTTTGCCAAACCCAACACCAGCAGGGGCAAATCCATCTGATTCTTTAATATTACTCTCATCATCATCAAATTCATCCTCCCAATCTTCACTCTCCCAACCAATCTCATCATCATCCTCCCCCCCCTCCTCAAAGCCCTCTTCCTTTGCATCACTTGCTTTCAAATCATCCACAAAATCCACTTCCTCAAAGCCATCAATTTCCTCCCCATCTTCCTCGTGAAGAAAATCTGTTTCCTTCTCCACCTTCCTTTTCTTGTAATACCCAGGAAGATTTGGGTCCTTTTCTTGCATATAAATCCCGCAACCCGGACAAATAAGCCCATAGTCATCATCCCCATCTTTCCCTTCACTGAATATCAAACTCACACCATTACTTTTCCCCCTTTTACCCTGAACTTTGGCTGATGACATGACTTTTGCTTGTCCAGTTGCATAATGACAAAAAATGTCATAACCTATCTTGTTCTTCCCATTTTTCTGTTGCAATCCTGGGAGGATAAATCACCAAAAGCAAAGAGATGTTTTGTTGATTCCAATTGACTACACGCACAAAACAGCATAGACCGTACACAGAAGAAGAGAGAAGGTTTGAGAAGGCGAGCAAAGTTACCAGTGAAAAGGCTGAGCTTTGTCGCCGGCTGGAATGCTTCTACGGCTACCTTGGATGGAGTTGAAGGGAAAATTGAAGTCGACAACAAAACCGCCATTGTTGTAGGCTTCGCCGTAAAGATCTTCCGTCCGACCTCACTCCTCAGATAAGAGTATATTGCAAATCAGAAGATTAAACTTGGGCCTGTTTAAAGACAGGCCCGTGATCAGCCCGGCTCATTAGATGGGCTTTTCAGTTGAATGAACGTGGACTTGGAAATAAATTATCCATTTTCCTGCATTAAAGTTTCAACCTTAATTTAATTAATTGAGTTTTTGGCTTACAAAATTAGATTAAACATAGAATTTGACAACATTGCAGACGACCAGCTTTAGGAATGGTTCATTCCCATTCCCCCCACCAAACGATTCCTTGAAGGAGTTGCTATCTGCGATGGACGCACTAAGGGCATCCTATGGCGACTCCGACTCTGATTCTGATTCCGAATCTAACCCGGCAACTTCTAATATGTGTCCACCGCCGAGAAAGGCGGATTTGGCGGCACCGGAACCCCTGACTCAGCCATCACTGGAACCCTTGCCTCCGCCGCCGATATCTCTCCTCACCTCTCCCAATTTCTTCGGTACTTTCTCTCTCGCCTTCTTTCATTTGAAATTTTGCAATGAGAAATTGATATGATTGATTGGTTTTGTGCAGGTGATTTGGACTTACTCCCAGAGGGACAGTCTTGCCGGGTTCGAAATTTTCCCCACGTTGAAGGAAATTATGCTTTACATGTCTTCATTCCAGGTCCTATTTCTGAAATCTCATTCTGATCTCAAACTTATCTCTCACCGGAACTTGCTTTTTGTTTGGCACATTGAGCTGATTGATTATCTAAAACCCTTTTTTAGGGTTTACTACTCGTGAGTTGCTATTAGATTGCTTGATGCATGGTTTTGAGATGTGGGTTATGAATGTGATATTTGTTGTCAATATGCATTTTATACATGTTCTTGGGATATAATTTCCCTGGCAAAATCACATTTTGCATTGAACTTCCTAGTGTTTTAACAATTAATAATCCCTTTGAGAAGTAAGTTTTTAAGCTAATATTGATGATTGGTCTGTACTTCAATTACAGTTCGTATACCCCAAGCAACCAAAAAGGAGCTTGTCCAATTCATGAAGAAAATTTCGACTCAAGTTCCGAATCTTCATGTAGTAGATGTTGATATACCACTTAACATCCTTTGTAATGACGATCAGAGGCTTGAACAAGTGGTGTTCGGAAGGGAATTTCATATTAGCTTGGGAAGAACTGTCCCAATTAGAGTTCATCAGATTGATTCAGTGGTGTCAATGCTTCGCCAGAGGCTACAGTCTTATAAACAGTAAATTTTTTCTATTAATCCATGTGTATTTCAATTCTCCTGCCAAAAAGTTGCAGCTTGAACTGATATTAGTTAGTTGGATGCAGGTTTTGGATTGATTTTAATAAGTGGGAAGTTTTTGTGAATGATGATCATACACGCTCCTTTGTTTCAATGGAAGTTACTGCAGGGGGCTTGCCCGAGGTATGATTTCACATTACGTTTAGCTGGTATCTTCGTTTATGAAGTGTTTAATTGCTTACGCTTTACACTTCCCAGTGATCCAGAGTTACTAATTTACATAGAAATGGAGCCTGTGAAGAAAACCCTAGACCCATCAATTTTAATTGTGCTGTCAAATGTTTTGATTGCTGGAGTAAACTATCATCATCCTACATGCATTTTTAAGCTGAACAATTTTCTAGATAAGTAGGTACACAGATCAGATTTTAGCTCAACTGGATTTTGATTTGCTTCTGAAGTCTAAGCTATGGCTTAATTTTCAGCCTTTTCTTACTCACTTGACTGATACAAACAAAATTGTGGTAATTGGAGCATCAATGTATATTGGTGAACTCAGTGAACCTAAATTTGTTGATTTGATCTGCATTAACCAAAATCATTTGTTGACTTGGTACTAAATTCCAATCAAAATTTCCACTTGCCACATTTACTACTGAATTCTAAGCAAAATAATAGTTTTTTTCACTTCTGTAGATAACCAAGCAGATACGTGCTGTTGATGTTGTTTACCGGCTTCACAATCTTCCTGAGTTTTACAAGGTCATCTTAAGATCTCTTCTTTCATCTTACCTTCTAATTACTTCCACTTTGCATATTGATTTCTTGTTGTTCACTTCCGGATATTGGATGCTCTTAATACAGGATCCAAGACCTCACATATCCTTGGCTTGGGCATTAGGTGATATCACTGATTTGCTTCAAGGGGTCATTTTACAGGAAGTAAATAAGAAAGCCAAGGCTGCAGGAATCTCACAAAAACGGCTGTTCGCTGTAAAATTTGGTGGTATTGTGTGCAAGATAGGTCAAAAAACCTACAACATATGTAAAATATCAGAAGAGTGAAAACAGTTGGTTTTCTCATATGTAGCTTCCTGAGTTGCATGTATTCTGCGATTCCATGTTTATATTATCATACTCTGACAATCAATTACCAATTTAGTATTAGTCAAGAGATCATGGCCAATTTAGTATTAGTCAAGAGATCATGGTATTCTGCTGCATTTCCAAGCTTCTCTTTGGTTCTTGTGTCCATTTCTTACAGGTGACTTCTTACAAATGAGATTTTGGGTTTCCATTTGACAGCTAATGCTTATAGTTTCTGTCACTTTCTGAAGATATGATCAGAACAACGTTTTTGAAGAGGATGGTCGTGAGACATCAATATGTCAAATATTTGTCATGCTACCCGAGAGTTTTAATTAATATATCCTTCCAACTGGCCATAATCTTTATCACTTTCAATATATAGCCAAGGAACATGGTTTGGATAAATCAAACAATCATTACGTTATCCCGTCCACGTTCTTGCATTGCTTTCACTGATATTTTTTTTTGATGTTCAGCATTTTATTGTGAAATTTGTGATGTTCAAATCGAAAATATATCAAGCCTCACCCGTCTTGTTGGTAGGTGACACGTCTTGTTGGTAGGTGACAGTTATGAGTTATGACTAGGTGATGACTTCTATAATTATTTGTTAGAGTCCAATCTCTTTTTCCATATTGTAATTGTCTAAATGTCCAAAAGAAAAAAAAAATCAGAAACAAACTCAATCTCTCTTTTTTTTTTGTAATAGTTCAAGTGCCTCTCATGGACCCAAAGAAAAAAGTCTTAGATTTCACTAAAACTTTTCCTTTTTGAATTGAAAAAGTAAAAACTTGTTATAAACTTATATTATTGTAAATCTGTAATACTTGACAATCATAGCATTTTTTTTTTTTTGCACAGAAAAGAAATCAAAAGTGCATTTTTTCCTTTTATCATCTAGCGGTCTAGGTGATAATAAATAAATAAAGGAGAGATTATTATAAAAACTTAGGAAGTCAATTAAGCCATAAATCGTCATTATTTTAATTACCAACAAACATGGAGCGTACTGGGAGGAGGGACTGTGCTTCCCTGAACAAATCTCACTCAAAAAAATATAGGGACTCTCGCAAGACTCGAATTTCAAACGTAGGCGTTTGATGGAGAAAAACTTTCTCACTAAATTGGGATGACAATGACAAAAAAAATTACACGCCCCAATTAATAAAATAAATAATGGAATGGAAGTACAGTACATCATTTGATGGAAGAAATTTTATCAGACACGAAAATCCTAAATATCTTATCTTATTTATTTTTGGTTCAGGAAATCAGGAGTAGAATTTTAATCAATTATTCAAGTATTATCTCTACTCTGCCCTACTCAATTATCCTCCCACCGCAGGAGCACTTCAAATCACTGGGGGAAGACTGAGAGAGAAGGAAAACTCGACAATCTCCGCAATGGCTACTCAAGGGCAAGTTATCACCTGCAAAGGTACTCCCTTTCTCTCTAATTCTCCTCCTTTTTCATTCTGTTGACAATCTGTTGACTTCATTTCTTGCGATCTGGAAGCGGCGGTGGCCTGGGAACCCAACAAGCGGCTAGTGATCGAAGACGTCCAAGTGGCTCCGCCACAGGCCGGCGAAGTTCGTATTAAGATCCTCTTCACCGCTCTCTGCCACACCGACGCCTACACTTGGGGCGGCAAGGTCTTACTTTTTCTCCTACCTTTCGTGCTGATCTATCTCACTTAGGAGCAGTAGTAACTAGATTGATGAGAAGTTGCATTTTGGGCATTCGCTGGTAAGCGAAGTGGTGTGGATTGTGTGAATAGAGGGGTTTTATATATTGTGCAGTGTAGACGACTCTGGATTATTTGTACCGGAATCATTGCATGGTGATCTATATTCAGGCATGAGGAAGCAAACTGAACTTGTTTTATTTAGAAGTAATCTCATGGAATTTGATGAAAGGACCAATCAATGACTCTTTTGTTCAACGATATATAAATTTGATGAATAGACCAGTACCTTGTTGAAAGAAAGCTGAGCCATAGCTTGAACTTGATGCATTTCTTGTGGTAATCGAGTCTAAAGCTTCATAATATCAACAACATTTTTTAATTTGTAATGCCTGAACTGTGTATAGCTTTTATCAAATATGGTACTGCAGTTTAAATGAATGGCTTGTTTACAGGATCCTGAAGGTCTCTTCCCATGTATTCTTGGTCATGAGGCTGCTGGGTATGTATCCTTGCCTACTCAATGTGCTCATCACAGCTGTCTTTCCTCTGTGCTGAGAAGCTAGTCCTGACTGAATATTATGGATGCAGGATTGTGGAAAGTGTTGGTGAAGGTGTTACGGATGTCCAGCCTGGGGATCATGTTATTCCTTGTTACCAGGCAGAATGCAAGGAGTGTAAATTCTGCAAGTCAGGGAAGACAAACCTCTGTGGAAAAGTTCGGGCAGCTACCGGTGTTGGAGTTATGATGAATGATCGTAAGAGTCGCTTCTCAGTCAATGGAAAGCCCATCTACCATTTCATGGGTACTTCAACCTTCAGTCAATACACTGTAGTGCACGATGTTAGCGTTGCAAAAATTGATCCACAAGCACCCTTGGATAAAGTATGCCTTCTTGGTTGTGGTGTTCCTACTGGTAAGATAAATATATGAACTTAGTTCTATATATATGTTGTCAGCATTACATTGCAGAGGGGACTAGTGCAGTTTCTTACTTGTGAAAATATATGGTACAGGTCTTGGGGCTGTATGGAATACGGCTAAAGTAGAGCAAGGTTCAATTGTTGCTATTTTTGGACTGGGAACTGTAGGCCTTGCAGTATGTTCATTGAGCAAGACCTTTTACTTCTGCTTTTCATGTATCCTTATCCTGATACTATCATTCTAATTTAAAATCTAAATGCTTATTTGATTCTTAGGTTGCTGAGGGTGCTAAATCTGCTGGTGCTTCTCGTATTATTGGCATAGATATTGACAGCAAAAAGTTTGACACAGGTAGTTTTCAATCGATAAGCCTTTCACTGTTACAGATTTCTTTAATGTAGTCGGTCGATAAACCTCTTTAATTTGCTAAGGGTATATGTGTGCGACGTTAATAATTCTCATGCAGGTATAAAACCCAGGTTAATGTTCTCATTTGAAGTTTAACAATAAAAGTGTCAAAGAAGTGATGGAAATATTTCATATTAGTGGATAAGTGAAAGTTTCTTTTGAACACTTTGTCCTTCTCTCTCGGAGTGAAGGGGCATATAATTTCTGTAATGCTGTATAGTTGTTTGACAGTGCAGTTTACATATATGCTCGGGCAGTCATCTCATATTTACATACTATTTTTCTGCAGCTAAGAAGTTCGGTGTCACTGAATTCATCAACCCAAATGACCTTGACAAGCCTATAACACAAGCAATTGTTGATATCACTGATGGTGGTGTGGACTACAGTTTTGAGTGCATTGGAAATGTTTCTGTGATGAGGGCTGCTCTTGAGTGCTGTCACAAAGTAAGCTAATGGACTCGATCAGCTTTTTATTTATACCCCTTCACATTGTCAAAATGAAATGCTGACCACATCTACATAACATTTGTATAGGGATGGGGGACTTCCGTTATTGTGGGTGTTGCAGCATCAGGTCAGGAGATATCTACCCGCCCATTCCAATTGGTGACTGGCCGCGTTTGGAAGGGAACAGCTTTTGGCGGTTTTAAGAGCCGCTCTCAGGTGCCTTGGCTTGTTGAAAAGTACTTGAAGAAGGTAATTTTATATTGTTCTTTCTATTCTATTGCCTCCCTAATTTAGCAAATCTAAACCATAAAAAAACACTTTTCAAAATCCTAAAATTATTAATCTTGACAAATTTTGTGAAAATGGGTAAGGGCATAGGATACAATAACCTAATGTATATTGCATACCTGTGGATATGAAATTCCCAATCATTTAGTAGGATATATGAAATTGGCAGGATATTTATAGATTTGCCTTTGAATCTTTCAGGAAATCAAGGTTGACGAGTACATTACTCACAACTTGACCCTTGCTGAGATCAATGATGCTTTCCATCTGATGCACCAGGGTGACTGCCTCCGATGTGTTCTCTCCATGGACTAAACCGATGTAGTTTGCTATAATCTCCTGTTGTGTTCTGTTTGTCCCCATCTCTTATTTGCAGTGCTTTGTTGAGAGTGACTTTCTTTTGTGTGATGTGGAAGGTGAACAACAATTATAATAATGCATCTAAAATGTGAACTTTTCAGGAGATATATTTGGCTCATTAAATACTTTTACTTTGTGTGAATTTATTATATATGTTTCATGCTATGCCTATATTATGGTTTCAGGTCTTACCATTTCATAATCTTGTTTGTTGCCACTGTTGATATGGATAGGAAAGTAGCCTTGTCTTATATGGGTTGTACAGAATAGAAATTCCAACTAATATCAACTCACAACGCAATCACAAATAAAGTAGGTCATTTTAATTTTTGTCATTTTCACAAGTATAGAGTATGGCAAAACAGAAACATAAAGCACCATGAGATATAAAACATACAAAAAAACGAACTTTTGTTTAATAGTGAAAACTTTGCATTGGTTAAAACACCTTCCCATATTAAACCCAGAACAAAAGGCCTTCTATATGTTTCTCTCAGCTGTTCCAGAAAATTACAGCAGATCTCATTTTCCGGTAAACAAGACAAGTAGAACAAACTTGCCCGTAAATATCTTAAAGTTTCCGTCCTAGATGGTCGACAGTTGGAGGTTGCCACCTCCCAGATTTAAATTCAGCATAGAACCGCGTTCTTTTTGATACAATGTAGAACACTGCAACATCAGAAAAAATAACAAACAGTTAAATGGTAGAACCCCATTTAATAGGTTATTTTTTTTTCTGAAACCAGCCTTTCAAAGCAGCATATATAAGCAATACATACCTGGTATACCAGGAATAACATAGTCTTTTTCTTGCAGGACAGCATGGAGTGTTCTCCTTTGATCTACTTTGACGAATTTAGATCGTCCTCCACCTGAATAATAAAATATTTCAAGATGAAAGGGGTGAGATTTCTTGATCACCCAAGAATTAGAGCTTGTGAAACATCCAGATAAGCTTAATGTAATTTACAAATGAAATTCTACATAACATTGACACACATCTAAATCCATGATGGATGTTGAGTCTGAGTCTTAAGGGTTTGTTTGATGATTAAATGTGTTGCTTAAAAAATATTAACAGTAGGCATTACCTCTTGAGGTACGAGCAATGGATGAATCTTCTTCTTCGTTGACGTTTTCCACTCCTGAAGCCGGAGTGCCCTCTAACAGATGTTTCAAAATCTCGGCCCTTGATGAAGGATGTTCTGAACCAATCTAATGAAAACATAGTGGCATGCATGAGATATACTATACAATAACCACAATTCTAGAGGCAATCGAGTACAAGTTTCAAGTAAAACCAATTTATATATTACATACTAAGATCGAAACTGCCTATTTACAGAGCAGATAAAGAACATAAATTCATTCCTGCAGTGCAGTTTATCGAGAATCAAGGATCCTGATCAAACAGTAGAATTCTCTCGTTTCTTAAAGATCAAATCAGTTTTTTAGCCATAGAGTATGGAAAATGAACAAAATTCAATCCACATACTGCTCTCACAAGTCTAGGGTAGGTATAGTTAAGCGTGTATTAGACCAATAAATTATAGCAAAAAAAGATAAGTGGAAAATTAAACATACAGTACAGTATACTCAACAAGTACTTTATGCTTCCATTATACAGTATAACACTTTTTACAGCAAAAAGAAAAGGACCTCCATCTAGCTACGAAATTAAAGCAACTTTAGCCATTATGAACTAAAATAGATGGTGCTAAGCACACTGGGCAAAAGTTCCAGGCCCATTGAAAATCAACATTTTTTCAGAAAAATTATGTCTGCACAGTCTGTGAATCACCCAGTTTTTAACGAAAATAGTGGGCTCTTTATCCAAGTAAGCACAAATCCTCTAATTAAAAGTGGGTCAATGGTAATATATTCAGCAATGGCATAACATTCACAATAAAAATGCAGGAAATACATGTCAACTCATGAAGGACCTCAAGAAACTCTATAAAACTAAGGCAACCAATAGCTATGCCAAGATATCCTACCTCGTAGTATAGTTCAACCGCATCACGAGTGTATGCATTTTCTTTATCCCAGTGCAGTGGTTCTGCACTTTCTGAGAACATGTTTGCAAGCTAAGGATAAAAATATGTATAATATTGTAAGAAGGGTCACAGATGATACAAAGATCTATACTATGTGAAATGTGACCAAGTAGTCATATGTCATAGACATTTTCTACTTGCTTGGATTCCTCAAGCCACCTTTAACAATATATATAGAATAAGAAATGGTGGGACGATGAATCTTCTCATGTTCAAGATCTCATTTTGTGTTTTGTTCTTAACTCATATATCTCCATACATTAGCTAAAATACTTTAGCTGATGAATATAGTATCATATTCAACATGCCTATGAATTTTGTAAAATTAATTAGCTAGGAGCCTAGATTCAATCCACAAAAAGGGTCTATCAGTTTGATATTCTGGAGACAAAATTAAAAAAGAAACTCCATCCTACACCTTAATCTTACTCAGCAGACTTAAGAGTAGCAAAATGGCTAAGAGTACTATATTCTTCTTTTTCTTTCCACAATAGAGTACACACTCAAACATTATTACTTGAATACCAGGAATATGAAAAGAATAAAGTACAAAAACATAACAGAAAAAAGGATATCATGTCAAGATAAGGTGAAAACATATCTGTCTCACAGAAATCTTCGATGAAGTCACTGGACATAACCTCTGCATACAGAAGAAGAACTGGCCAGTAAAGAATACTGCTTTCATCCAAACATGGTTTTTTCAATCCAACTAATTCTCGGTACATCAACTTCCCCATCTTCAAGCTTCTGACCTCAAATGCGGAGATTAGGTCCTACAAAATTGGCAAGTAGACTCAGCTGTAAAGCAAGAATGAGAATAAATATCACATACACACTACAATAATGCTCTGCCTAGAATACCTGAGCTGCTTGTAAGGCCTTAGAAACTTCAGTCTTGTGCTTTTCTTGTTCCATCAATTTTACAGTGACCTGTGTCGCTAGTTTCTTTAGCTCCTCATTATCAGCAGATATCTCAAGCCCTTTCTCACAATAGGACTTTACTTCCTCCAAGAGGTTGAGGGACAATGCTCCCTTTGCAGCCCGATAATACCCCTATATGAACACAGAAAACCGGTTATATAAATTTTATCAACACAAGCATAAAAAAGGGGTCAAAACAAAGTGTGAGGCTGCGAAAGCAAACACCTTAATATTGGATGGTGAGAGTTTAATTGCCTGCTCCGCATCCTCAAGGGCTCGCCTATTGTTTCCTAACAGGAGATTCACATGAGCTCGATTGGAGAACAAAATTGCAGTCTCCTGATTACTCAGTGCGTTCTGATTGATTGCCTTTGTGTAGCATTCGACTGCATCACTGTAATGCTTCTTACCCTTCTTGACATACTCATTACCCTCTTCCTGAAATTTCCATTACAATTCCAACAGAAACATACTAGTCAGGAATACAGAAAAACATAATTGAATGAAAAGACATCAATAAGTCAAGTTGTAGCCTTAGATTGATTTCTCTTCTCCCCTTTCCAGGTAGGTCACAGTGATTGCTAAATTTCAGAGATCACACAGGAACTAAGCATACAGTGAGCAGAAAACCCTAAGGAGCATTCAAATTTCAATTGCATATGAAAGGAGAAACCAAAAGACACCCAACAAACGAAGGCAGACTGAACGGAACTCAAAAAATAGTTGGAACGACAAGAGAAGAATATTCGCGGAGCAAAAACGAGAAATATACATGTGAACGATAGAAAGAAAGATAAGACCTTGAGTTCAATGGCGGTTGATTCTTTGAGAGCGGTTATGGCTTCAAGGTCTACCCTTTCGCTCTCCGTTTGGGGCATTGACCCGGGCTCCATCCATAGCGCCATGAATTTACGTTCAAATGCGCACCCGTGAACACTCAGCACAGAGGGGAGAAGAAATGGGGGAATTGCTGGCAATAGCAGGAACAGCTTCTAGAGTTGGTGTAGAATTTCCCCTTTTAAATTGTTTTTTTAGAAGTTTTTTTTTGGCTGTTGACACTAATGTAAACGTACAAAAGTATAGCAGCCCTTTTTTCCTAGTTCTGTAGTGAATTTTAAGCCTTTATACACTTTCTATATGTAGTTTTTAAGTAGAATTTTGATAAGCACAATTTGTTTCATTGTATAATGTATAAACTACATATAATGTATAAACTATGTAATTGTAAACATCGTCATATTTTAGGTCCAACTGGAACCACTATACAAGAGCTTGAGAAATACAAACACTCATCATAAGACAAACCCACTTGTCTAGTTGACTTGGACAAAGCAATACGTGTAGTAAGACTAATTCAAAGAGTGGTATTAGGAGAATCACAACATTGTCTAAGCATTGCCTTCTTCCAAGGAAGAAGCTAGCATAAAACCATACTTACAGAACTGCCATTAGGGGCACCTTAATATAGTACACCTCATTTCTCTATTTTATGAACCTTGCAGTATAAAAGCTCTAGCCATAAAATCTCTTCTACAAATTTAGAGTAAACAAACATAAGATTATTGCCAGGAAATCTGCATGCCAGTTGCAGTAGAATGAAATGGCCTCTTCCAAGACGACACCGGCGGTGTCACCGCCGCGGTCACATACTGACATCTAAAAGTGCGTCCATAGAGAATCTGTATGAAAACCATTTTCAGCAGCCAGAACTGACAGCTCATGGAGAACCTTCGTGTCATCGAGTCCTTCCCAGTTACAAATATCAGGATTCACATTGTCCCATGACTGATCTTCTGTCAATGGCAACTGACATTCAATTTGTTGAGATGATGTATTAGAATTTACAGGAGCAGAAACATTTTCATCCGGGTTTCCATTTGCATGAGCTGTTGACTGACCATACAGTTGAGCTTGAGTCGCTTGACCTTGAGACGGCGTGGGGCCTGCAGATATAGTGCTTGTATTCACTGCTGAAGAATTCTGATGCGGGTACATGTTCACACCTCCATCACCGTGACCCAACGAGTGATTTGTATAGCCGTCGCTTTTGGGCTGCTCGGAAGCTAAATGTACAGCTGCAACTGAACCGCCACGCCTTTTTATTGGCCGGGCCCTCTTAAACATTTCAGAGGAAGTGACAGAATGGAGGTTATTGACGCATGGATTTAACCATTGAGATGACTGGTTGGGAGAATATCTGCTTCTTTCAGATACGCCAGAATTTCTTTGGCTTCTAATAATATTTGGTCGGTCATAAGATTGGGTTTCCCCAGAAAAGTATTTGTTGGGAGTCAATGGTGTTGCATGGTTAAGTAAATCTTTCAAAAGTGTGGACGGAGTTGGATTAAGCTTGATTTTCCGAACAGGAGCAATTCCCACTAGTTTGGTCCTTTTCCGCTCGGCTTTCCAACACTCCTCTTTGTCTGTAGCACGGCAATGGTCAGTCACTGATTTGCCATTTCCCCAGTTGCCACAAGGTGCGGGTGAATCACATACATAACAATGGCACTGCAAGGTATATATTTATTAGTTTTTAAAAAAAGCATAAATGAGCAAATCATTGATAAAGCAGATCGACTGAAAGTGAGAACATACAAGATTACAATGTTCTGAATGTAGCGTGGATCCAAATGGAAACTTGACACATAAATGTCGTGAATGAGGATAATCTCGGCAGGCAACCTACAAAAAGAAGAAACAACAAGAACTCAAAATTCTATATTGACATGAAAAACAGCACAATATACAATAGACATAGAAGAAAGTAAGAAGAAAAAGCATGTGAACCAAGTTATCAATGAAATGCATAACCTTCAATACTTCTATTTTAAGTTCTAACCTAGTTCAACTCATAAAGAACCATCAACTCTATACGTTTGCCACAATTCATCTTCTTAGAGCAAAATTATAGTAATATGGATGACAAGTTGACAGCTACCAAGGCTTTGCACTATGAGGTATTCATGTGATTAAGTAAATTATGCAAAGAAACTGTAAGAACAACAATTGCAATAGTTATCCATGGATAAGAGATGGTCTTGGGCAAGCATACCAATGCCCCCACATTTCAGCAAACCAGCCTTCAAAAAGAACTACATGTGCTTGAGAGCTGGAGCTGCATGAGCCAGCAGAAAAAAAAAGACAAGAGAGATTGGCAGTTAGCCCGCATCTCAAATCTCAACACAGTCATAAATAATATCCGGATCAACAGATATGAGAATCTCTTGACACATCTGAAAATGACAAAGATCCACAGAATGCGGACAGATATGGAAAGAAAATAGCATTATGCAACAATAAGTTGTGTTTAACAGAAGATCTGATACAAACGACATCACCTCATGCTTTTACAAATCAAAATTTTAATAAGTACTTTAACTATATCAAATTAAGGAGGAAAAAAGAAGGTGAAATAAGAGTGTTACCGGCCCCTTCTCCGCAACAACCACCAGATCATCAGACTCATAACCCGAATTCTTATCTTCGGGTGCAGGCTTATCCGGATCCCCATCCAAGATCACGCAATCGTCGTCTTCCTCCCGCGGCTGGGCAGCCAAATTAGCCACACCCGAAGCCTTCTTTGTCCTCTTGGGCTTAGCGAAGACCTCCTTAACAACTACTACATCATCTGAACCATACCCTTCCTCGCGATTCTGACTATTAACAGGATCGCTCTGCAGGTTCACAAACAGCTCAGTCCAATCGATGTCGCTATCACATCCATCAGTTGCCGGCCAGTTAAAGCCGACATCCTCATCGGAACTAATATCTAGCACTACGGGATTTCCGTCCATGAAGTTTTAGCGGAGTGGAACTCAAAACCCCAATCTGTACTTTTTCGAGAAAATTGACCTAAGTGAGTCCGTGGTTTCCGGAATTGGAGAAATTCGGACTGAAATTCGAAACAGATTGCATAAAAATAGGGATTTCAGACCTCCTAGCGAGCAAGAGCTAGGTTATACTGTACACAAAGAAATAAGCCATGTTGATAAAAATTGGGTCTTGCCGCAGCAAGAAACCAGTAATAGTTTGATCGAAACCGACCGAGGATGAGAGAGAGAGCGTGATTCGACGCTTGGAAAAGAAAGTGGGGAAGAAAAATCCCACCAATCTTCAAAAGGGCAGAAAATTTAATGGAGCAAGCGGAGAAAAGAAGATGACTTCAATCGCCATGGCGAATTGTGCGATGATGATATTCCCCCATGACACTCAACAAACCTTCTCTCTGACATGCACAATGCGTATACAGAGTAAGCCCCTGTAAGGCCGGCCCAAATCCGCAAAATTTGAAATTGTTTGGGCCTAAATACGGCCCAAAGTACTTTATAAGCCCGCTTGTGAAAACAGTTACCCTACAGATGCTAGAATTTACACAGAACCACCCGTAAAACGAAAAGTTACCGAAAAACCACATGCAAATTGTAATGTGTATCGCTATTCGCTAACAAAACTCAAATCATAGGTTAGATTAGTTACCGATTGCACATAGCAATTAGTTGCCTATTACACATATCATTTTCTTGCATAACAAGAAGCAGAAAAGGAGGCACCTAACTTTGAATAAATAGGTTTGGACTAGTAAGCATTTGTACAATTGTACAGCTATAGAATGCAGGCAACAATTTGAAGAGAGATGGTGTTGCCACTACCATCCAACAATTAGCAGGCCAATGCCAGTTCGGATTTTGATTTTGATCAGAAAATTCTTGGTCTACAGAAGCATCTAACGGAGCATATGCTTCCACGTTGAAAAGGCAGGCTTTGTCCAATGCAAAAAACACATGCATCAATTTTGCTGCAATTTCTATCTTCAGCAGCAGAATCAAACAAACAGAGATGGTTTTGCCTAGTGATTTCGCGGAGCCTACAGGGATCCCCATTCATCAGATAATGCAATTCTCCGCCTTACAAATCTACACGCGTGATTGTATCCTTTTTTAGATGAAATTTATACAGCTGTAAATTTCTTACTCCTATAAAATGGGTCTCCTTACAACCTGTTTGATTACTGGTCTTTGAAAATTGACAGAGAAAAAAGGTTAGGTTTTTGCTGTGCTAATTGCTCATTCTTCATGTTAAGTTGCACTCTTCACAAGATCTGCAAATTGTGTAATTTCTCTTAATTGAGGTTTTCCTTTGAATTGTGTCCACTAAAATTCACGAGCATTTTGGGGTTTTCAGCTAACTTTTTGCATTAGATCTGCGCCACCCAGATGTCATTTGTTTGCTCATTGTGTTATAGATTTTAATTCCTAAAACCCTCAAGGAGGTAGAACTTTTGGGTTTTAATTAGATGGATATTCTGTTTCAAATTTAAGGTTATAATCTGCTCATGATTATGAATGTTCTGCTGAAGTTAATTTCTGTCCCTAGAATTCTTATCCAACCAATCTTGTTTTAGGCCCTTACTGAAAGTTCAGTTTCCTTGTTTGCTAATGCTTATTTTCTTGCTTTGATAAACAGGCAAAAAATACCACACAAGAAGCAAAAACCAGCAATCAGAACTAGCTAGGAAAAAAAAAAGTCATATCATTGAAGAGGGAAATTATGTTGCTTAGAAGCTCTTCAACTCCAATCCTTGGATCCTTATTATCATCCCACTCCGAAAGCCCCAACAATCACCACCATTCCGAAATCAACGCCTCAAAACAACGCTTTTCGCCTATTTCATTTCACCACCAGAACAATCACAATAAGAAGTTTGGGTCCTTCCATTTGACCAACTCTTGCCAATCTCCAATCTCACCTACTATAGCTGATTTGCCTGCACAGGAATTGAAAAGCAATGGGTTTAGAAGGGCTCAGTCTGAAGGAAATCTTGAAGGGCTGCTGATTCCTCCTCATCATTTGATGGGTTTGATGAATTTGAGAAGCTAACTCATCTGCCTCCTCTGCCAAAGAAATTCCAACACAAACAAAACTGCACTAAGTTGGAAACCATAGTGTCATTCTCAGATCATAACTCCTTGAATCTCTCCGATGGAGATGAAGAATGCAATGGTGATGAAGCAGAAGAAGAGGAAGATGGGGAGAAAGTTGAAGCAATGTTGAAAAGTGAAAATTTTGGCTTGGAGAATATCTTTGCTTATATTAACCGAATGGCGGATTTGCCTAGACAAGAGGAGAGTCAGAGAGGTCTTTCAAAGATGCATATGGCTATGGGTCTTGGTGTTGATGATTTTACCGGCTTTATTGGTGGAAACTATGGAGGCGGAGGCGGCAATGGTGGTGGAAATGAAGACAAAAGAAGAGGATCTAATAATGGTGATGGTGGAGCTAACAAATTGGAGGATCACTACAAGAAGATGATGGAGGAGAATCCTGGAGACCCTATATTCATGAGGAATTATGCCGAGTTTCTTCATCAGGTGAGCCTCAAACAAATTTAGTTTCGGTACAGTTAATCCAGATAGATTTGGTTAGATCTTGAAGATTAATATATAAAAAAGGAATAAGATTAACTAACTCTCTCTTTTGTCTTTAATTTTAAATTTTTCATAGAGTTTGAGAAGGTTTATACATCTACCACTCTACTGAAAAAATAAACGCCTCAAACAGCTGTTGATCAATGATTTTATGCTTGTGAATGAATTTATGGTACTTAAGAACATGCTTCTTAAAGGGTTTTGGTTTGTTGATTTTTTGCAGACAAAGAACGACTTGAGAGGAGCGGAGGAGTACTACTCTCGAGCCATATTGGCAGATCCTAGAGATGGTGAAGTCTTGTCACAGTATGCAAAGGTGATTTGGTCACTCCATGGAGATCAAGACAGGGCTACTAGTTATTTTGAGAGATCAGTTCAAGCTGCACCAGAAGACAGGTTTGCTCCATTAACCCACCTCAGTTGATTTATGCTACTCTTTGGCTAATGATGCTTCTTACTTAGTTTGAGTGTGTTTAGGAGCTTGTTTTGTCTAATTATAGCGAATTGCCTATTATGTAGGGGAAATTCAGATGGACTAAAAGGACATGGTTTTTGTTGTTTCTTTGAATTTACAGTCTAGTGCTTGCAGCTCATGCTAACTTCCTCTGGGAAACCGAAGAAGACGATGATGCCAAGATTGAAGGTGGAGCTATGCTGATGCGTGAGAGCGCCATGGCTGCCTCCAACGCTTAGGGGCACTTTTGTGATACTGATAATGTAACAATTTAAAGGAATTTGGGGCCTATGAGGTGGAAATGTATATACTGCACTTGGATCAATAATTAGACATACTTTATAGAAGTAATTAGTGGTTCATATGTGTATTATTCAAGGATGGTGTTCTAATAGATAAGCTGCTTGAGTATTTGCTTGTGCTGATATGGCCAAACTAAAACTTGTTTTTTGATATTGGAATCAACTGGATTTTCGTGATATTTTGGGGTTATTTATCTGATTAATATAGACCAATCACTCAAATAACATCTTTTGCAATGTCTACTTGACTTTTCAGGCAAGGGTGGCCCTCGAGTAGGATTTTCTTGATATCTTGCATATGAATTGAATTTTAGATACTATGCCCATTTCTTCCAAATAAGGTAAGGACAAGCAATTAGCAATCACACCAAAGGATCATGTAGTCAATCTCTCCAGTAGAGAATCTGAACCATCCATTTTAATATCTCATGGATGATTAAAACGATGATGTTTTCATTGGACGGCTAAAGAGAGAAGGTTTTTGTTTCAGCTATCAATTTGATCATCAAGCAACTCTGCAATCAAGAAAAACTTAATTTTACAAGGTCTAGTTCAACCCTAGTTCATAGTTCCTAAACACTCTCTATACCATTTAAATTTAATGCCAGTGACAAACTTGTGTATTTGTCATCATTTACAGGCTACAACAAAATTCATAGAAACCCTAAGAAAAAGTGTAAAGAGGAGGAATCTGAAGATCCTTACTAACTTGGATAAAGGAGGGCTAAAGATATACAGTTTCACATACTATAAGTGGTGTATGATATGTGCTTTTGGTTTTGGGGCTTCTTCTTCAGAGCTGATTTGGTGAACATGAGAACAACAACAATAAATCCTGCTCCAGCTGCAGCTCCCAATACAATAGCCACTGTCTTCTGCGTGTTACGATGGCTGCCCCCTACAAAGATTAAATCTTTAAATTATGGGAAAGATAAAGTACTGTATAATTCAAGATGATCCACACATAAGGTAGCTACTAGGCAATTATATAAATATGTAATAATTACCACCTGAAATCCCTAGCTTTTGCATCAACTTTTAGTAAATATGGTATTATCTTAATTCATAAGGATGCTTATGTGTTGTTTGAATATACATAGTCACAAAGAAGGGCAGTTTTGGAATATTCAAAATGTTTGATCATTGGAAGAAGATTTTCTGGAAGTTCATTACTTTTTTATGCAAGAAAGTGGAGGAATTTAATATGGTATGTTAGCTAAGATATGATTATGGCCTGCCCAACTAGCTCTCTACCATTGGAAAACCAAAAGATACAAACTTTCAAAAAGAAAGAGCAGGATCCTGGATACACCCATTCCAAAGAAAAACATTTGCTTTCTAGATGATGTTGATGTTTCTCTAACTTTTGTAGATTTGATGGGTGTACCAGCATACAATAACTCAGAAGAAGCCATAGAAGACCACAATCAATAAAAAAAAAAAGACTTTACAAATGGGTTCATTATCTTCTAAACCAGCTTTCTAAAAATACCCTTCAATCATTTATCAAAACAAATCAAAAAAAACCCACAAACCGGATTTTTTTTAATAAAAATCACAAATTTCATTGGAAAATTGGTTGAATTTTAATGGGATTTTGCCCCTTTTTTAGTGGGTTCCTAGGCAGCTCAATTTTATTTATATAAATAAATAATTACCCTACAATCCTTGTGGATTATCCACCCAAACCGTAAACCAAGTTTCTTCAAGGAAGCCATGAAAAAAAGGGACACAAAAGTAAACAAATAAACAAACAATATGAAGATCCTTATTCAATGACAATGTCCCACTTTTTATTTTCACTAACCTGAAGGAGATCCTCCCTGTTGCACACCATTAGGGTAATATGTATAGCTAATGTAACACTGGTGAAGATAAACTTGGCCTTCACTGGATTCTCCACACTCTGCTTTCACCCTCTCAAATGCAACCCTAATACAATCACCACAATCTTCTCCACCAAGATCACCTTCACACTGACCCAACACAAACAGCTCTGACCCATAACTTGTTGTGTAAAACCCACCACCACTCACAACTCCCTTTTCCACTTGCTCAAAAGCCAAGTCTCTAACTTGATCAAACCCACTACTCAGATTTCCATTGCCACTTCCCGCCACAGAATCCTGCCTGCAGTATTTGTACAAATGCTCAGTGCTAGAAATCTGCTTGAACCCAGAAACTTCATACCTCATGTAACACCCAAGAAGCTGGAATCTTGCAGCTATGGACTTTCCACAGAGCTTTTTGGTCAGCTTTGGGAATTGGCTTACACAGTTGTAGCAGTCAAGGCTTGAAAGGTCTCCTCTGCATTGGTAAAGCCCAAAGATTGAATCTTGGCCTTCACCAGTAGTTGTTTTGCTGAAATTGGTCTTTGTGGATTGGGAGCTTAGGGTTTCAAAGAGGGATTTGAGGTTTTGGATGTAATTGTCAGATGGGTCTGGGAATTTTTGGTCTGCACAGCCTCTGTAGATTAGTCTTGTGATGTCTGTAGATGATTGAGCTTCTGGGTATGAAACCATGATCAGGAGGAGGGAGATGAAGAGAGAGATCAAGGGCTTTTTTGAGGAGAAACCCATCTCTTGTGGGTTCTCTGTTTCTTTTTCTCTCTTTGAAGAATTCTTTGGTTAGGCTTTCATGGTGGTTGGTAGAAATGTAGTATGATTATTTGATGTGGCTGAATATGGGGATTTAAGTGAACGGGGTTTTAAAAAGTATGGTGTTTTATTTAAATTAAAATTGGAAAGCAGCAGAAAATGAAGGCGTTTTCCAGTTTTTGTGCTATCACTTTTCTCATTTGGCTCCTCCTGTTTTTTTTTTTGTTGTTGGTTGTGTTGCTTGCTTTTGATGGTTGATTTGTATGTACACAGCTTTCAATATGCAAGTGTGAAAGCTTTGCTAGTGTTCAAGGCCTGATTGTGGTGCAAAATCAAGGCCTGGTGGGCTGCTATATATAATTGTACAGTTTGCTACAAAGAGTAACCATGCTAAAAAGCAACATGGGGGTAAAAAAGGCTTTTGAAGTACTTAAGAGTTAAGCCTGTGTGTGGTAGGACATCTGGACATGAATTGCCAAGAAAGCAAATTATTTTCTATCTTTTTGTTGTCACAACCCACGAGTTGAAATGGACCTTAAACTTCGATGCTAAGTATGTCAATATATTTTTTTTTTGTTCGAGTCTTTGTGCATGAAATCAACATGTTCCACACAAAAGAAGAAGAAGAGAGATCTATGGATATTTGAAATCAGTGTGTAGAAAAAAAATGACACAAAAACCACCCATAAAGTTATTGTAACTTTCATCCCCTAAAAAAATATTTTTGTAGCTTTTAGAAATTCACTCATATAATTCTAAGATTACATAAGAAAGGGTTCATGGCTCTCAAATTGGATATGGCTAAAGCCTACGACCGGGTTGAATGGGATTACTTGGAGAATTGTATGCACGGCCTAGGGTTTGATCAGAGGTGGACGACGTTGATCATGAAATGTGTTTCTTCGGTAAGCTTTTCCGTCTTGATGGATGGAATACCTTCACATGAGTTTATTCCGACTCGTGGTCTTCGTCAAGGGGATCCGTTGTCGCCTTATCTTTTCTTGTTGGTTGCGGAAGGGTTTTCGGCTCTAATCAAAGATAGTGAAAGTCATGGCAGATTAAGAGGGATTCGTATTGCTAGAACAGCCCCGATGGTGTCTCATTTATTTTTTGCTGACGATAGTGTTCTGTTTGCCCAGGCGTCTTGTCAACAGGCCTTAGAAATAGTTAATATCCTCCGTTGTTACGGAGCAGCATCAGGACAACAAGTTAACTTTGGGAAGTCAGAATTATCGTTTAGTAGAAATGTTGAGCCCTCACAAAGGGAAGTGTTGCAAGAACATCTTGGAATTCATGAGGTAGAGAAACATGATAGATATCTTGGTCTTCCTACGATGGTGGGGAGATCAAAAAAGATTATTTTCTCTCAAGTTAAAGACAAAGTGTGGAAGAAGCTAAAGGGTTGGAAGGAGGCAACTCTATCAAGAGCGGGCAAGGAAGTGCTTATTAAATCGGTTATACAATCGATTCCGATGTACACGATGTCTTGTTTTCAGCTCCCTAAGACATTGTGTATGGAAATTGAGCAACTAATGTGCAAGTTTTTGTGGAGTGGGTCGGTTGAGGGTGGCAAGTTGCACTGGATGAACTGGGATCGGCTTTGCAAGGCAAAAAATCGTGGTGGGTTAGGATTCCGGAATCTTGAAAGTTTTAATATGGCCTTGCTTGCAAGACAAGGTTGGAGAATTTTGCAGGACCCAACAACACTTGTGGCACGTCTCTTTAAGGCTAGATATTTTCCTAATTCTAGTTTTCTAGAGGCCTCTTTGGGGTTCAATCCGAGCTACTGTTGGAGAAGCATTTTCAAAGCAAGAGAGCTGATTGAAGCTGGTTCTGTTTGGAAGGTTGGCAGTGGATCGAACATTCAAATTTGGAAGGATCGTTGGATTCCTCGCCCGTGTTTGTTTCGTCCCATTACTGTTGGTCCGGCTCATGATGATACAAGGGTTATTGATTTGATCAACTGGGCCAATGGATGCTGGAATGATGATGCAGTCAAGGAAGTGCTGCCTTTGGATGTGGAAGAGGTTATGAGTATTCATTTGGTTGATGCTACTGCAGAGGATAGACTGATATGGTATTACACGAATGATGGTGTTTTTTCCGTCAAATCTGCATATCATGTGTGGGAAGACAGAAGGCAGTCTATTCTAAATGCAGGGGAACAAGCTGATGGTTCGCGTGTTAACAAAGTTTGGAATCGGCTTTGGAAGTTAAAAGTAGCGCCAAAGGTTAAATCTCTATTATGGAGAGCGGGAATGAATGTCCTTCCTTGCAAAGATAATCTTTTTTATAGACACATTGTGAATGAATTTTGCTGTGAAGTGTGTGGTAAACGTGAGACGGTAATGCATGCTTTGTTCGGTTGTATTTTACTGATCGATGTTTGGGAGCATGTTCCAGTTGTAGCGGAGTTGGGAGAAGCTGCGCATTCTTTTTTGGATTGGGCAGAATTGATCTTCGATCAGGCACCGGACTGGCAAAACGAGTGGGCGTATTTATGCTGGGGCATTTGGAGGGCTAGAAACAGGGCAATTTTTGAAGAGGAAAGAGCCAATGCTGAAGAGTTATTTGAGGGGTGTCTCGCCCTGAACAAGGAATATGCAGATGCCCAGGAGTTGTTTAAAGGCGATAAGATGCCATTGCTCCCTGTTCAGTTTGTGTGGAAGAGGCCAGAGGAAGGTTGGGTAAAGATAAATGTTGATGCAAGTGTCAACGGGTGTCACTGTGGAATTGGGATCATTGGTAGACGCAGCGACGACAGCGTGGTTTTTGTTGGGGCTAGAAAAATTCAGGATGGCACTTCTGTTGACGTTGCTGGGGCCGAGGCGGCAAGGTGGGGAGTCCAAGCTGGTGTTGCTCTCGGCATTCACAGAGTTGTAATGGAGTCTGATTGCAGCAAAGTTATTTCAATAGCGAGAGGAGGTCGGATCCCAGATTCGGTGTTTGGTGACATTATGACTTTGACTTTGGCAAAAGGTGCTCAGATCTTGTTTTGTGATTGGCTTCAGTGCAATCGGAAAGCAAATAAGGCTGCGGATTGGCTTAGTAAATGGAAACCGTCTTCTTGTTTTTTTGTTCAGGATCGTTTGTTTTTCCCTTTAGATTTCTATGATGTTGTGGATACTGATTTGGTTTTGAGCTAATGAATTTCGTTTGCTATCAAAAAAAAAAAAAAAAGATTACATAAGAAATTTTGGGGGTTCTAAGTAGTTTGAGATTAACTATACAAAATCAGCCGTGAAATACCTGATTATAGTTGCTACTCGAACTACTTTATAATCCAAACGAAAATAAGAGTTGATTCCATTCATAGCCTTCATATATGGATCTTGGATCACAACTGAGGGAGGAGCCCGATCAAATATTGTTCCTATTTACTTCAGTAATTTCTTTGGTTCACCTTCTTTAGCTACATAGTACTGTACATACACTAGCGGCTCTACTGTAGAGTGTGTCGTGTCACTCCGAAAACGTTTTCAGTCCCCCAGGCCCAAAATTCTCTCCTCTTTACTCGCCCTCCAAAACCCTTGTTTCGTCTGCCCTACCTCTGCAAATTCGCGATCAACTCTGTCTCTGAATGCTGGTGAGTTTCAAAGTTCTTTCTTACTACTCGCGTCCATTTCCGATTTCTCCTTCATAATTTCTAGCACGAGGGTCTTGTCGTTTTGTTGCTCTTTGGGCTGCTTTGATTGGCTTGACGGGTTTCGTTCTCTTGTCCGTCTAGATCCCCATGTTTATCGGAGACATTTGGTGGGTGTTCGAGTCGGAATTCGAAGAATTTGGGGTTCCATGCCCTAGAGGGCTCTTGAGGGTCTCACATTGTATGCATGCTCAAATAGCTGGCATTTAATTTTTGAAACAATTACAAAGCTGGGTATTTTGTCTCCCGGTCATGGGTTGTTATAAGATGTGGTGTTTCTCTATATTCTGTCGAATTTTCTTGGCATTTTAGCTCACCATGCTTGATTTTCACAATTCACATATCTACTGATTATAAGTATAGTAGCTTGAGTAGAGATTTTGTGGTGGTTTGACCTAGGATTTTGAGTTTGATTGTATGAGAAATAGTATGCCTTGTATAGTTGTATGTGATATTAGGTTTAAAAAACCAAAATTTGGGGTCTAAAGCAAATGATGCAATTGAAGTTTGAAGTTTGTAGTTAGTTGGCACTATAAGTCAGTACCCAATTAACTTATGCTGAATCTCAAGTTACATTGCTGGGTAAACTTAACAGGATATCAAGATTAGTTATGGACTATATTTTCTTTCTTTTTGGAGCACAAATTAGTTTCTCAAGAAATTCGGCTATGATGTCCTCTCATGGCTTGCTTTTCTTTAGCAGTTGCCTAGAGGTGCTGTTTCAAGAAAATGGCTCCTAGTGCTAGAGTTCAGTCAGCTTTTCGTGCTATGAAAGAAATTGGTATCCCTGAAACGAGAACAAAACCTGTGCTGAAGAAGCTCTTGAAACTGTACGAAAAAAACTGGAAGCTCATTGAAGAGGAAAACTATAGAGTTCTTGCTGATTCCATTTTCGAAGATGATACCGAGGAGGTAATTTTTATGGAACTTATTTTCTTCCATATTTTTGCTGCATTTTGTTACTCATATCGCTTTCATTAACTGATGTCAAATCTCTAGAGCACGGAAGATAGGATTGTTCCCGATAATCCTGCTCCATGCCAGGTAATTCTCATCATTGAACTATTTTCCATTTTTGCATTTCCAATTTGATGTGGATTGCTTGGTTGATATACTGATTAAATACCTGCTTTGATCAGGTTGGAAATGTTTTGGAGCAAGAACCCCAATCACAAGATGAGTCTGAGCGCCCATTGAAAAGATTACGTAGAGGTGGGGTCACTTCAAATGCGGGCCAATCTACAATTGATGTTGGAAGTGCACTGAAGCAGCCTAAGCCGGAACCGATTGATGAACCCCAAGGTTGCTCAGTTCCTGATTGCTCACAGATTAAACGTCGAAAAAGTAAAGGAAAACAACCAGTGACGTCACAAGCATTACCCAATCAATCAGAACCGCAGAAATCACCTGTTAAAGCGGCTCGCGGCTTGCATCTGAAGGAACCTACAAAGGAGTTGAGCACTGCTCTTAGCTCAAAAGGGAAGGAGCTTGCTGCTAATGGATTGATAATACCTAAAGATGAGCCTTGTAATGATAGCATGCCATTGAATGAGGTTCCTCTTGATGCGATTCGTCCAGGTACATCCTTCATCTTTATTTTCTTAGTTGCTTCACTGAATTTTTTTTAATCCTTATAGATTTACATAATCAATCACTTCTACATGTATGGAAACATGGAATGCCATCATTAAATATTGCTTCTTTCCCTATTGATAACATCTGGCAGCATCAACTTTTTAAGTTCTAGAATGAAAATTGGTTGATGCTCAGTTTGCTAATTTTTGTCTTTTTTTTTTGTTGTTGTTGCAGTATGCTACTTCCTCTGTTTAGAAATATTTACCATCCTAGCCTGATTTTTTGTTCAAATAATTGTCATGTGACGACTAACTTTTCCATTGTTGTCCTTAATAATAAAGTGGGCCACTTATCCACACTATCACTAGTCACTACTATTTTCATTAATTAATTCCCAAAACAACTAATTGATGAAGGGTATTTGAATCAACTTACATAGTTTCTTAATATGTGTGCCAATGGCTATGACAAATATTTCTGACCAGAGGGAGTAGTAATTAGTAACTTCCAGATTTAGTGCAGATTATAAGCACATAATCAATTTATCGGGGATGGCTGGAATCATATTTGTTGTTCATGGATATAGCTTTTAAGCTCTGTTAATTACCTTTACTAGCCTTAGATCTCTTTGTTATTTAACTTATTTTGACAGTGTAGTTGCCCCCTTTGTTTATAATTAGTTTTGTTATGGCATGATAACTCTACACTTTAATGACATCACATCAATTTTACGGTGGGCCAGTATCCTTATTTGGGGCAGCTCCTTCAACTGCCAATGGTTCCTCTCATGGCCGAGACAATTTGCAAAATGCTTCAGCAGGCAAGGAACAAAATAAGTTGGCTATCACAATTGTTCCAGAAAAACCTTCAGTTAATGGAGAAGCTTCAACCTCTTCTATAGGTAATGGTAAATTTTTTGAGTTGCACTATGATCTTGAGAAACCTAACATGAGGTTATGAAATATATGGAGTTCACTTGTACTAAAAACGTAAAATTAGAAGGCCATTTGAAACGTAAAATTAGCACTTGTACTAAAAACATCTAGTTCACTAGGTGTTATGCATGATGATGGGCCTGATGGCTGTAGAGCGAGCGAAAACATGGTATAGTTCTTTTTGTTTGAGTCTGTCTATGCCAATTTGTCTGACAATATGGATTCCGTTCTGCTAATGTGGACTTTGTTAATGTTTGTGGAACAAAATGCTTGCAAGCTAATGGGGAATTTGTTAATGATGTATCAGTTGAAAAGGAACCCAGTGGTTTGTTAGACTCGAACAATCAGAGTTTGGTGGTTGTTGAGCAGCAGCAGCTCAATTCCGACGACATGAGGTGCTTACATGGATCCACTGACATAACAAGGGGTGAAGAAAGAGTTAAAATTTCTCTTGTAAATGATACAAAGAAGGAATTTGTACCTTCATTTCACTACATCCGACAGAATGTTATTTATTCAAAAGCAAAAGTGAAATTGTCCTTTTCTCAAATTGGTGATGAAGATTACTGTCAGACATGCTATGGCGATTGTTTGTCTTCATCCAAACAACATGCATGTTTGTGTGCAAAGGATGGAGGGTTTGCATACACATCTGAAGGTCTACTCAAAGAAGAGTTTTTAGAAGAGTGCATGTCCATAGTTCGCAATCCTCAAAAGCATGATTTTATTCACTGTAGTGCATGCCCACTTGAGAAATACAGAAATGAGGGTATGTTGGAGCCATGCAAAGGTCACATAAAGCGAGCATTCATCAAAGAATGTTGGATTAAGTGTGGATGCAGTAAAATCTGTTCCAATCGTGTGGTACAACGTGGCATAACTTGCAAACTGCAGGTGAGTTCTCAACTATAGCAACTTTATTGGCCATTGCAGACTTAGGCTTTGTTTGGCAGGGTGTACTTATTTTTTTCCAAGTACTTAGTAAAAGGTAGAAACTATCACATGAGTACTTATATGTTAGTATAGTGGCTTGAAGTTAGAAGTATATATAAGCAATAAGTATATGTGTTAAAAGGGCACTTAGTTATACAAAAGAAGTAGTTATAATGAAATTCTCATCATAAATAGTAGGCCAAACACACCCTAATGTAATAACTCATGGAATTTCAAATGTGTTTCTGCATTCCAAAGGCATACGTTATTACTTCGCTCATAATTCATACTTGTGATTTTGGGATTGTTAATGCACCATTTCCTAGGTTTTCTGGACTCCTGAAGGGAAAGGCTGGGGTTTGAGGACCCTGGAAGAGCTGCCAAAAGGAGCATTTGTCTGTGAATCTGTTGGTGAAATATTGACGCTTTCTGAGCGCCATCAGAGGAGTGAGCAGAGTAAAAGTAATGAGAAACAGTCCTATCCAGTGGTGCTTGATTCTGGATGGAGCTGTGGAGGTTTACAGGATAACCAATCTCTTTGTCTGGATTTAACATTCTATGGCAATGCTGCAAGGTTTCTCAATCATAGGTATTTCTAAATTTAAGGAATTAAATTATATTTTTTTTGCAAACCCCTCCTCCAAGTGTGCTCTACTATACCAACACTTTTTTTTTTTGCTTCTGTTGAATTTAGTTAAAATCACTTAGGGTGTGTTTGGATTGCCCTAGACATTGTGTTATCTTTTATTAAATCCAGAATTTATTATAATTGAACGCATTATCTTTGGTAATACGAACACACCCTTAATGTGTTGATGTTGAGAAGTTACCAAGTAGAATTAGTTTTTTTAAGAAGAGAAGGTAATTTCCGGTCTTTTGTTTTTTTAAAGGTTGTTTCCTGCGACAGTCCTAGTGTAAGCATGGCTTTTTTTTCGACCAGATTTATATTGCTGTGATTTTGTTCCTCACCTGTAGTTGCACATTCTCATGCCTTGTGAAAGGTCATACTTTGAGCTCTGGATTGATTATGCTCTTGGATCAGAATATTGATTTAGAAATCTCTATCCACGTAGCTCTTGTTTTCTCATGTGACTTCACTGTTTTTTTTTCATGTTCTCATACCTGTTCCCCCATTCCTCCAGATGTTTGGATGCAAACTTGGTTGAAGTTCCAGTTCAAGTGGAGACTTCAGACCGGCACTACTACCATGTAATGATGATCTTATGGTGATATTTGCATTTCATGTTGAATTCAGTATCCTTGCCCGAAATTGACTTAGTTCTTCTACTCGACAGATTGCTCTCTTCACAACCAGAAAGGTTGATGCAATGGAAGAACTAACATGGGTGCGTAGGTTTTGTCTCAGTTTCCCAATGAATATTAGAAAAATATTTGTTTGCCCATCGGAAAATGGAGATGTTTTGATGCTAAACTCTAGCTTGTGTTTTGGAATTTCCCCCCTTTTTATAAAACCATAATATACTTGTATTTGTCCCTGGCTCAGAATGCAATTGATTTGAAGCACTTTTGTGATCCTTACTTATTTTTGTAACAGCAAATCTCTTATGCCTTGGCTTGCCCAATTTTACCACCTAATATCTTGGAACCACCTGTTTTTTTAAAGCAATAACGAATCCTTGAATTCTTGTGAACTATCTGTATGTCTAGTGACCCGAGTTTCTTATTTGTTAATTTTGTGCACACATGCTATATACAGGACTATGGAATAGAGTTTGACCTGGAGGATTTCCATTGTTTATGTGGCAGCAACTTCTGCCGAAATATGAAGCGATCAAGTAGTAAGTTTTATGTATTTTTGTTTCTGGGAATTACAAGGAGAGATGATGCTCATCTTCTGTACATAGTTTCTGCAGCTGTTTGCATATGCTGATTACTACTTGTATGAATGGTTTTTCTGCAGGGTCGTCTAGGACCTTGTCAAATGCATGAAGGCTTTGGAAACAGTTTGCTGGGAAGGCCACTCTTTGTGATGATAATAATTGATGTTGCTTTTGTATGTAATGGGATGCCTAAAACTTGGGCGGGCGTGTGTAATTGCAGGGGTAATTAACTCAAGTAATTATGGAATTTGGGCGTTTTGATTGGCTGGGGAGAATCCATCTTTCACTAAAATCCACTAATTAGAACAGCTTCATTTTGAAGTTTATTCTTGTACATGCTGGGGAGTTGTTGAGTTTGAATTGCTGTTGTTGGTTGATTTATGTAGGGCAGTCAAGACTCGAGTTCTGTGTCTGAGTTTTGACAGTAAGAAATTGAGGCTGGATACTTTCTGGGTAAGAAAATTGGCTGATGCTAAACTTGTGAAAGTTGATTCCTATGGAGCCCATCCAGTTGTCAAAATTGGAAGAAAAAAACGGGCTAAAATTGAGAGCAAAAACAGAAGAATACAAGTGAAGAATGTAGTATTTCTTTCCATTTCTCTTCTTCCTTCCTCTCTTAAAAAAGTGATTTAATTCATTTCAAAAAGATTTGGAAATGACCTTAATAAGGTATTTGAGAAATTAATTAGTTATTTTTAAAGGATAAATGACTTTAGTTAGTTAAGGCAACAATTTTAAGTTTTCATGAGTTAAATCAGAAGGTCTTCAAATCTTCAAACAAAAAGAACAGTATTATTGAGGATTGTTTGTCTTGAAAATATTCATAAGTTCTTTTGTGATGGAATTTGTTCGATCATGCGCAAAAGATATGCTTATGATTTTATAAATTGGTGTGTGATCCCATGAATTTCATGAATTGAAAAAAACTTACCCATGTTTCTTCCAAATAGAAAATTGTAGGTCTCCAAATTCATATCTTCCAAAGATGTTCACAAGATGACATATGATCTTTGGTTACGTTCATCACAATGTATGTGGTATTTTATACCCCTGCTGCATATTTGACATAAAGTCTCTAAGAGAGTTGTTCTAAATTGAATTTTATTAAAAAAAAAAATTATGAACAAAGGAGTTCAATGTGGGTCTAGCAAAATGGAAATTAAGATTAAATTAGCAAAGTAAAATTCATTAAAGTTGGGGTATTCGATTCCAAGCTTAATTGTATTGGCACTTAAATCTAATTTGGCTTTAACTAACCCTAGGCTTGAACTAAATTAAACACTAGGAGTTCGTGAGAAAATTTCAAGCTCCAAGAATAAATTGTAATCGTGGTTTGTCCAAGATCTATGAGAATATCAACAGATCTAAGCAAATCGAACTCGTACACAAACAATCAAGCAAAGACCAAAAGCAGAAAGGGACACGAGAGTTGTTGACCCGGTTCGAGTTCAAAGAACTCTACATCCGGGGGACCTCAACAGGGGAGATCCGATCCCAGGCATCTTCACTAGATCAAAGCTCAAGAGGTTACAATGTACAAGAATCAAGCACTCGGCAAAGCCAAACAACAGAAACAAGAAGGGAGACGAAGATCTAAGAACAGAAACAAGGACAGAGGTAAGGATCTAGAAACGAAAGGGCTTCGGCCCCCTTTCACGGCTGCGAGTCACACTTAGACTCCAACTAGAAACCACGAACACCGGAGATGAGGTATCGTCGGCGAACTCCTCTTCTTCTTCCTCTCTTTCTCTCTTTCTTTCTCTTCTCTCTCTCTTTCTCTGAAGATCTAGGGTTTGCGCCGAACGAGCTAATGAGCTCTCGCGAGACTTAAGCTCCTTTTATAGCTAGGTCACTCGGGAAAGCACTCCAAACGCTGCGTTTCAACTAAGGCCGTCTCCAGCTTCAAATTGGGCTGAAGACTAGCAAATGGGCCAAGCCCATAATTGGGTCGAGCTCACATGCTTTCACTCGAGCTACACCAAAGACAAGGCCCGGTAATAAGTGACTCAGATTTGCCTCCAAACCGGTTTGACCCGGGGTGGCATTTATACCCGGTTCACCCATAAAACCAAACCCTATACATATGATGAACCCGGTTCTGAATTCCTAGCTCTACCTAAGTGCTTATTCTATACATTGTACATATACATGTGTGTATTATTTTACAACATATGCCCTCTTAATACAAACATGTTTTACACCTCGAGCTCTAATTCAATAGTGGCTATGCTAGGATCTGGTTCCCCTTTCTATCATTGGTCCGAGTCCACATCTCAGTTTACATCCTTGATGTGGAGTGAGTTCCTGCAAAACTCAAATTTGTTAAGAGGCACAATCTTAGTACCAAAGTCTGCAGGATTCACTTCTCCAGTTATCTTCACAATACTAATCAGCTGTTTTTCAATTTCATCTCTGATGTAATGAAATCTCACATCAATATGCTTTTTCCTCTCATGATAGACAGGATCTTTGCACAAATATAATGCACTTTGGCTATCTGTAGAGATATTAGGAATAAAAAATTTCCCAGTAATCTCTTTCAGAATGCCTTTCAACCATGAAGCCTCTTTTGAGGCCTCCACTGCATCAATGTATTCAGCTTCAGTTGAAGATAAAGCCATAATGGATTGTTGCTGAGATTTCCATGAGATACAGTTTCCTGCCCAAGTGTAGAAGTAGGAAGTGGTAGACTTTCTGTTGTCTTTGTTACTTGCAAAGTCAGCATCCACATACCCTTCTAATTCAGTCCTGGGTTTATGCTCAGAATATACTAAGCCCATCTTCCTTGTACCTACTATATACTTGAGACAATACTTCATTGCACACTAGTGCTTCTCACCGGGGTTAGACATGAATCTACTTAACACACTTATAGCAAAGGCCAGGTCAGGTCTAGTACACAGCATAGAATACATCACAGATCCCACAGCAACATCATAAGGTATTTTATTCATCTTTTTAATCTCATCAGGATCAGTTGGACAATCTTTCTTAGTCAGTTCAAGATGCCCTCCTAATGGTATAGGTGCAGGTTTAGAATTAGTCATAGAAAACCTATCAAGCACCTTTTCTAAGTAATCAACCTGAGATAGTTTCATTATCTTATGCTTTCTATCTCTTAAGATTTTAACCCCTAGGATTTTCTGGGCAGGGCCTAAATCCTTCATATCAAAATGCTTACTCAAGTCCTGCTTTATTCTATTAATATCCTGTTTAGAATTACTAATTAGCAAGATGTCATCTACATAGAGTAGCACATATAGGGGATTATTATTCTTAACATGCTTGAAGTATAAACATGTATCCCATTTACTTCTAACAAAGTTCATGGACATCATACAGGAATTAAACTTCAAGTTCCACTGCCTAGGAGACTGTTTCAGGTCATATATAGACTTCCTAAGTAAGCAAGCATGATTAGGTTTCTCTTTATCTATGAAGCCCTTAGGTTGTCTCATATAAATGGTTTCTTTTAACTCTCCATGTAAGAAGGCAGTTTTAACATCCATTTGTTCAATCTCCCAATCAAAAACTGTAGCCATAGCAAGTAATAATCTCATGGTTTTGTACTTAACTACTGGTGCAAAGATTTCATTATAATCAATGCCCTCCTTTTGTGTAAACCCTTTGGCTACAAGCCTAGCTTTATATCTAGGTGGATCAAGGTCAGTAGCTCCTTCTTTAACCTTAAATATCCATTTGCAGTCAACTAGTTTGACTTTATCAGGTTTAGGTACAAGGGACCAGGTGTTATTAACATGCATACTCTGTATTTCTTCATGCATAGCTTTTAACCATTCATTAGCATGCTTACAGTTAATGGCCTGTTCATATGATTCAGGATTAAAATGAGCAACAACATCAACAACAAGAAGGGCAAACTCAACAATATTAGAAGTGAACTTAGCATTAGGAATTCTGATCCTAGGTTCCCTATCCCTAACAAGTTGATAATTAGATAAATCATGCTCAGGAACATTGTTCAAATCATGCATATTATTATCATCATGTCGGTTATTCATCATAGCATTAGCATCATCAACAATATGCATGTCATGTTCATCATGTTCATCATGCATATCAAGATTAGGGATGGGTTGTTCACTTACTGCCCCACCTAATTGGTGGGATTGTCCTGAGTTGTTGCCCTCTTCAGCCTCATCCTGGTCACCATTGTGCTCAGATTCTGCAACTTCATTATTTTCTGAGTTGCTGCTTATTTCTTCATCAGGTTGTTGTTCTTCAGTTTTTTCTTCTGAAGTACCTAATGAGTAGGAGTGGATGTGACCAATGTCAAACTCCTCAAGCCCTGGTTGGTCATTGTTTTGATTACCAGGTACAAAGGATGGCCCCACCTGAGCCATTGTGTCTCTCTCTTGTGTTTGAGTACCTGTATTCTCAATGGAAGACATTAGTTTATCTTTGAAATGGAACTCATTTTCCTGAAATGTGACATCTCTGGACACTATTACTTTGTAACCTCCAGGTTGGATTACAAGTAATTTATATCCTTTCACACCTTCAGGATATCCTAACATGACAGCCTTAAGTGCCCTAGGTTGCAACTTACCTTGATTGACATGAATATAAGTTGTGCAACCAAAGGGTTTTAAGTATGAGATGTTAGGTTTATAACCTGTCCACATTTCATGTGGAGTTTTGAAACTCACTGCAGAGGAAGGGGACCTATTAATGAGGTATGCAGCAGTAGTAACTGCTTCTCCCCATAGGGATGGTTTCATACCAGCACTAATCAGCATGCATCTAGCCTTTTCTAGAAGAGTTCTATTCATTCTCTCAGCTGTGCCATTCTGTTGTGGGGTATATGGCACAGTTAAATGTCTTTTTATTCCATTATTTTTGCAATAGTCATCAAAAATCTTATTACAAAACTCAAGTCCATTATCAGTTTTAAGGCATTTCAGTTTAAGGTCAGAATGTTTTTCAGTAAATATATGCCAACTCTTAAAGAATTCAAAAGCCTCATTTTTGTGCTTGAGTAAGTAAACCCAGACTTTCCTAGAGTACTGATCAACTAGGGACAGAAAATAGTTTCTGCCTCCAATAGTTTGTACTTGAGCTGGGCCCCACAAGTCACAATGCACATATTCTAGGGGCCCTTTAGCTTCATAGGATGACTTAGCAAAAGAGTGCTTAGTCTTTTTTCCAAGCACACAGGTTTCACAGAAAGAAATATCAGATAAATTCTCATGAATAATGTCATTTTTATGCAAATGCAATAACCCAGTGTTACCTATGTGCCCTAATCTGTTGTGCCAAAGTTTGGATTTCTCTACACTGTTAGTTCTTTCAGAGACATTTAATTCAGGCAAGCTAGCAATTACTTGATACAGGCCATCCTTTCTAATGCTCCTAATTAAAACAGTGTTGTCTCTTATAACTTCCCTAACTCCATTTTGGGTTATCATTTTGCATTTTAACTCATCTAGCATGGATTCAGAGAGTAAGTTTCTTCTCAACTTGGGAACCCACCTAACATTCTGCAGGATTCTAATTTTTCCATCATGCATAGTTAGTGGTACACTACCTATCCCCTTGATAGCAAGAGTGGTGTGATCACCAAGCATAACTTCACCACCATCATGCACAGATAAGCTAGAAAAATATGATTTATGTGGAGTAGCATGCATAGTACACCCAGAATCAAGGATCCAAACATTTTCATTAGCACAACTAGACACATCAAGCAACTCATGAGAATAGAAATTCTTTTCTTCAAACACTGACACAGTTTCCTTTTCTTTTTTCTTATTTTTCTCATCCCTAGTTCTTTTAGGGCATTCTTTAGAGTAATGTTCTATTTTCTCACAATAGTAACATTTAACTTTAGACATATCTTTTTCCTGTCTATCCCCACTATTCTTATCACCCTTTTTCTGGAATTTCTTACCCTTTCCCTTGGTGAACATCACCTCATTCTTTGACTCAGTCTTTTGTTCAGTTTTAGAACCATTTTTCATTTTAAAGACTTTCAGGGAGTCATTTTTCTGGGTTAGATATTCCACTATCTTTTCTACTGTCAAATCATCCCTAGCAAATTGAACTACATCCTTTAGAACATCAAACTGACTAGGAATAGAGTTTAACAGTATACCAACTTTGTAACTTTCCTTAAATTTTTCATCACACCTCTCAAGATCTAAGGATAGCCTAAGAAACTTGTCAAGATTCTCAGTTAAGGTAAAAGAGGTGTCCATCCTAAAATTAAAGAACTTACACATGCAAGAGATAAGACTGGGCATAGATTTGGTCAGATATATAGCATCTAAAGCTTCCCACAGTGGTTTAGGTTCAGTATGACTAACCACTTGTCTTGCTACCTCATCAGCAAGACGCAACATTATTTCTGCGTGTGCCTGATCCTTGATTTCCTGCCTTCTTGCAGCAGAGAACTCGACAGGCCAGTTTTCTGTCATGGCCACATAACACTTTTCTTTGGTTAAAATAGCCCTCATCTTTAGTTTCCACATGGAGTAGTCCATGTGCCCATCGTAAGGCTTGACTCTGTAACTTTCAGACATTCTTTTAGGTACCTGAGTTCACAGGTAAACTATGTCAGATAATAGAGAAAGAAAACTTTTCAAAAGATGCAGAATAAGCAAGAAACAATCCTAAACAAACAAGACTCTCTACTGTAGGAACCGACAGTGGGATTGAATCGATACAAATCGACACCCTTCTATCCAGATTCCCCTGCCTTAACCAATACTGGTCAGTACAGTGACAAAGACCCCAATCAAACAGCGGAAGCAATCAAAAACAAGAGGAATTTCGAAGCAAGGCTCTAATACCACTTTGTAATCGTGGTTTGTCCAAGATCTATGAGAATATCAACAGATCTAAGCAAATCGAACTCGTACACAAACAATCAAGCAAAGACCAAAAGCAGAAAGGGACACGAGAGTTGTTGACCCGGTTCGAGTTCAAAGAACTCTACATCCGGGGGACCTCAACAGGGGAGATCCGATCCCAGGCATCTTCACTAGATCAAAGCTCAAGAGGTTACAATGTACAAGAATCAAGCACTCGGCAAAGCCAAACAACAGAAACAAGAAGGGAGACGAAGATCTAAGAACAGAAACAAGGACAGAGGTAAGGATCTAGAAACGAAAGGGCTTCGGCCCCCTTTCACGGCTGCGAGTCACACTTAGACTCCAACTAGAAACCACGAACACCGGAGATGAGGTATCGTCGGCGAACTCCTCTTCTTCTTCCTCTCTTTCTCTCTTTCTTTCTCTTCTCTCTCTCTTTCTCTGAAGATCTAGGGTTTGCGCCGAACGAGCTAATGAGCTCTCGCGAGACTTAAGCTCCTTTTATAGCTAGGTCACTCGGGAAAGCACTCCAAACGCTGCGTTTCAACTAAGGCCGTCTCCAGCTTCAAATTGGGCTGAAGACTAGCAAATGGGCCAAGCCCATAATTGGGCCGAGCTCACATGCTTTCACTCGAGCTACACCAAAGACAAGGCCCGGTAATAAGTGACTCGGATTTGCCTCCAAACCGGTTTGACCCGGGGTGGCATTTATACCCGGTTCACCCATAAAACCAAACCCTATACATATGATGAACCCGGTTCTGAATTCCTAGCTCTACCTAAGTGCTTATTCTATACATTGTACATATACATGTGTGTATTATTTTACAACATAAATGGTTAATTATACGGGTATGATCCGTATTCTCAAATTAACTTATGATGACTAATACAAAATTAGAATCATTTAGGATGCAAAAGAGGAGAATAGAAACTTTCAGTATACATTCACAATAGATGGAGATAAAAAATTAGAGCATATTTATTGGTCACCTTCTCATTGTTTTAATTGGAACAAAAAATTTGAAGATGTGTAACTACACATATGATCAAGATCCTTGGATGACAAGAGCAATTGCACAGGAAATGCCTTTGGCAAAACATATTTTTTGCATATAGCACATCACTTGTAGATTTAGTTATTGGTTCGAAATCGATATCAAAAATGGTGTGCTGACTTTTATGCTTTGTATATAGACTTCGTAGATATCAAATTTGCTTTTATGCTTTTAATACATATTGTTGCATCCAGTTTTTCATCATAAGAGCTTAGACATGTATGGGTTAACAATCTGATTGTGTACACTACTGCTGTTCTTTTTCAAAAAAAAAATGCTATTTGGAATCTAACAAAACCACTTATAATATTGCAGTGGCTAAAGAATGAGACAAGCAAGCAATTCGAGATCCATAAAAAGGAGCAACCAACATATAATAATCACAATATATCGTTTGAGAATCCAGAATTCAGCCCCAAACTTACAATTCAGCCATACATGTCTAAGTTAGGTGGAGTTGTTGCTGGATTTGCAATTGCCGGTTGGCAGGTGCTGCAAAGCCAATGGAAGAAGGCTTTTATGGTGTGGAAGGGTAGCATGCCTTATGACGACTAGACTGTAAAAGGATGTCCATTTTGCGACTCTAACTAAGATATGTGATTAGAACGAGAGAAGCAAGCAATTCGAAATCCATAAAAGGAGTAACCAACATATAATAATCACAACATACTGCTTGAGAATCCACAATTCAGCCCCAAACTTACAGAGGGAGTACCTTTTAAGATTTGTGTTCACCTTTTTTAGGTTTTTCATTTGCGCACTCAGAAAGTTGTGTTGCGTACTCCTATATGGGTAGATTCGTAACTCGCACACAAAAAACCGCAGTTTGGAAAAACCATGAACGGATTCAGAACCCGTACAAAAATTAACACCTGATTTGGTTAAAAATCGGTCTTTATGGACGGGTTCTCGTCCCGCACCAAAAAAATGAGTTCCCATACGAGCGGGTTGAAAAACCGCACATACTTTTAGAAAAAACGGTGCATATAGGTGGGTTGAAAACCCGCCCATAATTTTTTGAAAAAAACGGTGCTCTTGTGTAGTTTCGAAACCCGCACAAGAAAACCGTTTTTATCCGAAAAACTTGCTTTTTTCACGAGGTTCGTGGATTTTGGCAAAACATGTTTTTTGCATATGGCACATCACTTGCAAATTTAGTTGTTGGTTTACTGCTCATCTTCGAAATCGATATCAAAAACGATGTGTTGATTGTTATGCTTTGCATATAGATTTCATAGATATCAAACATGCTTTTATGCTTTGAATGCATACTGTTGCATCCAGTTTTTCATCATAAGAGCTTAATTAGACATGTATGAGTTAACAATCTGATTGTGTACACTACTGCTATTCGTTTTCAAAAAAAAAATGCTATTTGGAATCTATCAAAACCACTTATAATATTGCATTGGCTAAAGAACGAGAGAAGCAAGCAATTCAATATCCATAAAAAGGAGCAACCACCATATAATAATCACAACATACCGGTTGAGAATCCACAATTCAGCAAAATTCTCAAATTTTGACTTCCACTTTATTTACATCAACTCATAATATAATATTTCGGCCTTTTTTAATTATAGGTGAGCTAACCAAACTTTGGAGGAGGAATCGAAATAATATTTTTTTGATAAGGTAAGGATTAGGATTATCAGGGTACTACTCTAAGGTCTTAACTGCCGAACCAAATGTCCGAAGGCGGAATCGACTTAATATTTATTGGGAAATTTCGTGTAGTGATCTCGAGGTTTTGCAAATTCCGCGTGGTACACAAGGTTTTCCAGAATTCCTTATGGTAATCTTGAGGTTTTGCATATTCCGCGTGGTAGTCTCGAAGTATTATAAAATGCTAAAAGTATTTGAAATTCAGCCACATTATTAACTTAATTAAATAAAATCACCTTTATTTTATTTTTTTATATAAAGACTATCTAAACTATTTTTAACATAACCACCTAATTATATAAGTTTTTAGAAAAATTTATATATATTCTCATATTTACTAAATTTTCATGACACTATTTATTATTGTTTTAAAAAATCCAATTTTTTGTTTTTATAAAAATAACCACATTTTCAAATTTGTATTATAAAATAATACCTTTTTCGAATTATCAAAATCACATATAATTTTGGAAAGAAATCCACCATGTTTATTACTCTAAAAAAATATAAACTTGTAATTTTTATAAAAGTTAACATTTTAAGGGAGAGTTTTTTTTTTAAAGAGTGGGTGTATTAATTGAAAAAATTGGTGTTATTAAAAGAATATAACAATTAGATCTGTTAAAAGTTGACTGAACCCACTAACCCGACCCGAACCGCCCGATAATTTTAAGGTCAAGACCTGAAAATATGAACCCGAAACCCGAAATCAACCGAACCCGATAGAACCCAAAACCTGTTGGGTTGACCGATTTAGTATATTACAGGATTTTTAAAATTTATTTTGAAAATTATAATATATTTTATTATTAAAATAAATAAAAACAATATATTATAATTAAATATTATTATTTAATTAAATATTGATTTTAATAATCATAAATTATATGATATTTTAGACCCGCTGGTCAACCGGAACCGACTGAAAACCCGCTACAACCTGACCCGATTGACCCGAGACCCATAACGAAACTGAACCCGATTTAACCCGACATCGAAATGACCGAACCCGAACCCGCTTGATCCGACCCGATTGACAGGTCTAATAACAATGGATTTTTAACTTAATATATATTGTCATGAAAAATGTGTAAATAATATAATTTTGTACAATTTTCTTACAAAAATGTATAAAAGTAGGTGGATCTTTTTAATTTATAAAAAATCTAACATTATAAAACCACCTATTGAGAAATATGTTAATTAAGTGATACTCCGGTTATTTTAAAACACAATTAGGTATTTTTAAAAAAACATAAAAATTTGATAATTTTATACAATTAAATAAATAAGGGTGCTAAATTTTAAATACTTCTAATTTTTATGTACCACACGAAATTGGCAAAATCTGGAGGTCACCCCAATGAAATTTCCCATATTTATTCTTAATGGATTAAAGAAAAAAGGGAATCCCGCCCTCTTTTTCAGTTTTTCCCCTTCTCTCCGTTACTAATCTGCAGTTTTAGCTCACACGGACACGCGTTTAGAATTTGGATTCCGCCCGACAAAATTAAAAAAATTAATTCCGGGAAAGGATCTTGGAACCTCCTCTCTTGTTGTCTTCTCCTGGAAGCAGCTTCGTTTAGCAGCTGAGAATTCGATAGGTAATTTTGGGTTTTCTACTTCGTTCAATTTTATAGCTTACTGTGTTCCGGATCCCCAAGCAGTTGCTTTGTGATTTCGATGATTTTTAGGGTAGCAAGTTGTTATGGACCTTTGAATTCGCAACTAAAGTTACGGAATACAAAATTTACAGCTTTGTGATTTGACAATAGCTGTATTGCATCATCTTCATTCCGATGGAGCTTGCTATGTTGCTTTTGTTGGTGTTTCTGTCGGGTGCAGTAGCGTTCTTCAGCTTATTCAGAACGTAGTAGGATTTTTTTGAGAAAAATATTAGAATCTGAGGTGGTAGCTGGAGAAATTGGAATCTGATAAGTTGTTGGAGGAAGAGATCCTCTTTCGTGACCTTTTTTTGGTTGGTGGGAGGCTTGGAGATGGGTTTCAAGTTATCTTTTCTTTTAGATTCATGCTACATGTATAATCCTTATGAGCAACATTCCTTTCTGATAATGACTTTAATACGAATCTTAATCATTGCCTCTATTGCTATTTTTTGGGTCAAATATCACAATGCAGTTATCCTTTGTTGTTTCAGACTTTGCCTTTATAGATTCTGTGGTTGTTTGACTTGATAAACAGCATACTATTGTAAAAGGGCCAATAAATTCATGCCGTCTTGGTATAATCCAGCGCACATCTCTGGTTTACCTTCATTGACAGAATGTGCATGATCAGAAAAATATATGTTAGATTGAATTAAATATTGTGTATTACAAGGAACTGTATATAGATTCATCCATTTATGAGGAAGTTGTGAGACAAGGTTTTGTAAAATTGCATACGTTCTTAGATCTGTTGTGCTATTTTATGACAAAGTTTCTTTCTTGCAGACTGGCCTGGTAATTCGTTGTGTATCCACCACGATTAATCAAGTGGCTGACATTCTCTTTGGCATATGTTAAATTTTGATGGTTATAAAAAGAAGTTGCTTTTTCTGCCATTCATAAAGAGTTCTTGAAATGCTTGCATCAAGGTCGTTACAGTCAGCATCATTACCTCCGTCAGAAGATCACCGTGCAAATTCTCAAGGTAAAATAGTGATTGAGTTCTGCCCCAGAACAATAAGACCATGTAATAATTAATTTTACTTATTGGCTTCTCAAGATAGAATTTTAAAAAAAAATGATTTACTTGATGACTTTGACCATGTTTACAGGGAATTCTGCAGCTGAGACACCTACATCAAGTGCAACCTCCGCTACTGTCAATCTCTCCCGTGAATTTGCTAAGGCAGTCCACACATCTTCCTACAATGAGATATGGTCTAAGATCCATTTTGTGGAGGAATATGAGAACGGGGACATCAACCATCAACAACAACGGTTTTTTGCTCAGGTCCTTCAACCAAATCATGCAGATATCCAAGAAGCACTTCAAAATGCTAAGTGCAACTCTTTTACTCAACAAATCTCTACTTATTTTGCCCACACTGAGCAACTCTGTCATCTTCTCCTTACATTGAATGAAAAGATCCATCATGCTCGTGCTCTCTATATGCCAATCCAGGAACTAGTTAATGTCCTTCCTAATGATTCAGACTCCTTAACCCATGAACAGTGCGACTGGGCATATGATATCTTCCTTCAATTTGAAAGAATTGTGAATCCATTTTCTTGCCCTGAATATAACCACTTCAATGAAATGCAAAGCTGCTTCTCTGACCTCAAAGAACACGTTGATGACTGCATTGACAAATTCCAGTCTAGAGTACGCATGGTTCGCTGTGCTACAACTGGCTCAGCTATTTGTTTTATTGGAACTGTAGTTGGGCTTGCCATAACTGCTGTTTCAATTGCTGCTCATGCTCTAGTTGCCCTAGTAGCGGGTCCCGTCTTGCATCCCGGGCTTAATAAAGTAATGAAGAAAGACTTGGCTCATATTGCACTGCTGGATGCTGCTTCAAGGAGTGCTTATGTTTTGCACAATGACTTGCAAACTGTTGATAGGCTTGCACGTCATTTGGAGACTGCTGTAGCCGGTGACAAGTCGCTTGCTCGAATTGGGATTGTTGGGGGTAAAGAAAGGCACCCTGTTAATGAGGTGGCGAAGCGTCTTGTGAAGAGTCATGGTAATGTTCAGATCCAGCTCACTGACCTTGAGGAGCACATCTGTATTTGCTTTGCTGCAATCAACAGAGCAAGATCTCTCCTTTTTCAAGAGATTAAGCTTCATCAAAGCTCATGAATTGTGCAAGAAGCCAAGAAGGTACTATACTAGGCATCAACAATAAAGAGCTGTGATTCTTGACACAATTTACTTGTCTTATTAGGATAATGTATAGTAACTGCTAAATCTTTTACTTGATATTCTTTCAAAAATTATTATTTATTGTGTTATTTTAGACTTTTAATTGGAAGTTGATTACCAGGATGATTTACTTTTGAGGCTAATACTCGGGCTAAATTTCTCAAGCACATGTAGGATTATTTACTTTTAGATGTAGAACTCAGTGTTTGTTATCTATATACGTCAGTTATGATGGCCGTATGTTATTGCTGATCTTCTTCTTTGTTAATGATTTCCTATTTTTATTTATTTACAAGTACTAAAGCATATTGGTGTCTTAAGTTTTTCCTAATTTTATTTACTTGTATGCTTTTTTTTTTCTGATGCATTTAGACTATTATATGCTTCAGTGTTACCACTACTTGATGAAGAAAAGGTAGCTCTTGATGTATTTATTGACTAGTCCAAATTGTCCTTTAGCATCTGTTTGTCATTAAGCAGAAGTGTGGTTGGAAAACCAAGTTGGTTGTCATTTCTCTACTATTATTGATGCTGAAACCTACACACAGTCACTGGATGGATCTTCACTGGTAAAGTTATTTCTTCTATATCTCTGCACACAGGTATCTAATTCTCATGAAAAACACACTCCGTGTTACCTTTTTTAGGTGCAGTCATTTGTTTGATGAATCATATTCTGCATTAGGTACATCATACATGTCACTTCAACTGAAGACCTTGAACAAGGGTCCATTTCTGAATCCTTTGAAGTTGCCCAGACAAAGCATGACCTGTCCAGCTCCATTGCAAAGGCAAGTATCAGATTGGTTTGGAGAGTGAAGTGTCATATTTTAATTGAACAGAAACTTTTTGTCAAAGCACCACCATTTAGGATTAATATCCAGTTAAAAACGGTTTCATTATGGCTATTATTGTGACAGGTGTGTTGAAGGGATCAGGGATAATGCTTCTTTGATGTCATTTGCACTTTATTCTACCTTTCGGTTTCTTACCGAAACTGAATGAGTACTATGTGATTCGAACGGCAATTGGATTTCTCTTAAGGGTAAATATCTTGACTTGCATGCTGGCAGAGTTGCTAGCAACTTGAATCTGATGCCATCACAATTAAAGACATCCACTCCATTGATGAAAAAGCTTCAGCTCTGTGACACTCTCCAATTATTATCTCTCCTTATAACTTATCCTTATATTGAGTATGTACAATCGTCTTTTATTATTAATCATGCGAACAATATGTAACATAAAGGCAATTTTTAATTTTTTATGATCGGAACATGGATATACTCTGCAGCCACTGATCTCTCTACTTTTGAGGTGGTATTTGGGGCGTTTGGTATAATTTCAGATTTGAAATTTATTAGAACCCTAATTAGGATTTGATTAACCCACCTTTCTCAACTTTCTCCTTACGTGACTTTGAATTGACCCTGTGAACTTCACCTACATGCGCATGCTACTTAGTAAAGAAAACAGCTCTTCCAAGAAGACAAAGAAACACAGTGAAGGTGATGAATTTCAATAGAGTTACCATATAAAGAATATTCAGTAGAATTGCCAAAATGAGCGCTTATCATTTTTGTTATCTACGAAAGAAGTATTTTGATTGAGTTTGTAGATCATGTAAATCATTGAAGCATGAAAGCTTCCGAAATAGAGGCACGACTCATGAGAAGAGGTGGAGTACGATATTTTAAAAATTTTTATCGTAATTTGTGCTGTCTGATCCAGTATGTTCAGGTGAATGCAATGCAGTTTGTTCAGGGAAACTGTCAATCGCTCATCATTGCCCAATCGATCAGTTGAATTTCCAATTTTCTATTTCAGAGATTTTCCTGGCCTAAATTAGCGGCTTAGAGGATCTGAAATTTTAAAATCAAGTTTTATAGAGCCGGATAGACATCAAAAGAGGACAAAGTTAAATAAACCAAAATTCCGGTATGAGTTGTCTATGAAAACGGCGCCAAATTTTCGAAGCCTTAAAGAAAAAGCTATAAACAAACAAGCATGTTTTTGGAAGTGAAAGCAAAGTCTAAACTCCAACAACAATAAAGAATAAAAAAAAGCTTTCCTTTTCAACCAAACACACCAGTATTAGCTTCTCTTTGAATCAATCAGATGACTTGCCAACTGATCAGTTGGTAGTAAGAAAGCCACATTCTTCTTCCTTCTGTTTTTCATCTCTTAAACCTCTTTTAAAACCCACCATTTCCTAATCTTCCTTTCTCTCAAACACTCCCTCTATCTGTGTCTAACATGGCTGGCTTTGATATTGGTCATAAATCAACTGAGGAGGTAAAATATAACTAGACCTTTAGCTTTCTCTAATTTATTGCTTTTGAACTTTTGATGATTATTTGCTGTGAAATTTTACAGAGCCGTCCACAAAGTCGTCAATCCTTACCCAAAACATGCAGAGTTTGTGAAGATGAAATCGGACTAAGAGACGATGGACAGCTATTTGTGGCTTGCCATGAATGTGGGTTCCCAGTTTGTCAGCCTTGCTATGAGTATGAGAGGAAGGAAGGCACCCAGAGTTGCCCCTATTGCAACGCTCGCTACAAGCGTCACAAAGGTGAGTGATGTGCAAAATTCAGTATTGTTCACACTCAATTTGCAAACCTAAGCATTTAGTTGAAGGTGACATGTGATTTTCTAAGGATGACATAGTAAGTAGGGTTTTTCTTTTGTATACTGTTCTTTGATGAATAATTAGCCTCCTTTGATTCAGGCTGTCCAAGAGTTGAGGGTGATGATGAGGACAATTTTCATGATGGTGACTTCAATAAAGAGTTCCACATCAAGGATGATCACAAAGATAGCCCTGAAAAACATCATGCTTCTGTAAGCAAAGTTCATGTTGAATTAGTTGTTTTTTTGTGTGTGGTTATGTTTGCTGAAATCATTGTTACCTGAAATGATCAGGAAAGTGGAGAACGTAATCCACATCAATGGAATGCAGATGATCGACCTTTCTCCTCTGCACAAAGCTGTAAACAATCAACATTTTTTACTTCACTTTTTCCATTTCTTTCCACATCTTTCTATAATCTGCAATTCATCCGCCTCTCATATCATAGTAGTTGCCAAATGTTCTTCTTCTTTTGACTTTTGTTGGTGAAATGGCACAGTGACAAGCAAGGAATTTGAGGGGGAGAAGGAGCTGTATGGGAATGCAGAATGGAAAGAGAGAATGGAGAAGTGGAAGACCAGACAAGAGAAGAAAGGCTAATCAACAAATTTGATGAAGAAAATGATCAGTGTGACGAGGAAGATGAGTTTCTGTAAGGATCTGATTTGTTATGTTTCATGTTAGAAAATAATGTGATATTGACAATGTAAATCAACAAATTGGCTTCTAGTTATTAAACAATTAGGCATGTAATGTGATATACTTAGCATAAGATCAATAGCCAAATAGATTTATGGTGATTTCTTGCTTACCTTCTAATTTGATATCAAACTCTGCAGAATGGCTGAAGCAAGACAGCCACTATGGAGGAAAGTTCCAGTCTCATCAAGCAAAATCAATCCATACCGTATAGTCATTATTCTTCGTCTCATCATCCTTGTCTTCTTCATCCGGTTTCGGATCTTAACACCAGCAGAGGATGCCTACCCACTTTGGCTCATCTCTGTCATGTGTGAGATGTGGTTTGCACTTTCTTGGATTCTTGACCAATTCCCCAAATGGTCTCCTATCAACCGTGAAACTTACTTAGACCGTCTCTCCTTGAGATTTGAGCGTGAGGGTGAGCCCAACTGTTTGACTCCAGTTGACTTCTTTGTTAGCTCAGTTGACCCTCTTAAGGAGCCACCTATTATAACTGCAAACACTGTTCTGTCCATTTTGGCTGTTGATTACCCGGTTGATAAGGTGAGCTGTTATGTGTCTGATGATGGTGCTTCCATGCTCCTCTTTGACGCACTAGCTGAAACAGCTGAGTTTGCTAGGAGGTGGGTCCCTTTTTGCAAAAAGTATAGTATTGAGCCAAGAGCTCCAGAGTTCTACTTCACTCAAAAGATTGATTATTTGAAGGACAAGATTGAGCCTAGCTTTGTTCCACTTTTGTGTAGTTGTAGTTTGTATTGGTACTGAATGAACATATCAAAGCAGAGCTATGAAAGTAAGCAATCCTCATTGGTGCATTTTTCAGATATTTGAAAGTGTGTATATCTTCAGACTTGGAGATTTTAACCAAGTCATTCTTGGTTTCCTGTGGTTTTCTTTTTGAATAGAGAGAATATGAAGAGTTTAAGGTAAGGATCAACTCTTTGGTGGTGATGGCTCAGAAGAAGCCTGAAGAAGGATGGGTCATGAAGGATGGAACCCCTTGGCCTGGGAACAACACACGTGATCACCCTGGCATGATTCAGGTTAAAACTCCACTTCTAGCCATATTCTTTAGGATTTTAACTAATTTTAAAGTGTGTGTTTGGATTACACCTGATAATGCATTATCTTGCCTTACAATGTAATATAATCCAAACGGACATGTTTTGATTGTGTACATGGCTACTTGAACTACCATGTTTATGTTTAGTCAGGTCATTTATATATCAATGTGCTTACACTTGCAGGTTTATTTGGGAAATGAAGGGGCACTTGATGTGGATGGCAAGGAACTTCCAAAGCTGGTCTATGTATCACGTGAGAAACGGCCTGGTTATCAACATCATAAGAAAGCTGGTGCAATGAATGCTCTGGTGAGAAACTTTATCACTATTGTTCTGGTAAATGTCTTTTTAACTAAACGAAGAAAACCCATGAGATTAACAATTGCTTCTAATTTCTATAGGTCCGAGTCTCAGCAGTTCTTACCAACGCACCCTTCATTTTAAATCTTGACTGTGATCACTATGTGAACAACAGCAAGGCTGTAAGGGAAGCCATGTGCTTTCTTATGGATCCCCAACTTGGGAAGAAGCTTTGCTATGTCCAGTTTCCACAGAGGTTTGATGGGATTGATAAACATGATAGATATGCAAACCGCAATATTGTTTTCTTTGATGTAAGTTTGTTTTGATCCTACTGTAAATACTGAAGCGCCATATTTGTTTGTGAATGAGACTAATCTTTCAAGAATTTATGTGATGTAGATAAATATGAGAGGGTTAGACGGGATTCAAGGTCCAGTTTACGTCGGTACTGGATGCGTCTTCAATAGGCAAGCATTATATGGGTATGACCCTCCAGTGTCAGAGAAGAAGCCAAAGATGACATGTGACTGCTGGCCTTCATGGTGTTGTTGTTGTTGCGGTCCTAGGAAGTCGAAGACAAAGTCAAAGAAAAAAGGAATTCGAAATTTACTGAGTAAATTGTACAGCAAGAAGAACAAGAAGACAATGATGGGGAAGAAATACTCAAGGCAGAAGCCACGACCCGTGTTTGATCTTGAAGACATTGAAGAAGGTCTTGAGGGATATGATGAGCTGGACAAGTCATCACTCATGTCTCAGAAAAAATTCGAAAAACGGTTTGGTCAGTCACCGGTGTTAATTGCTGCCACTCTCAAAGAAGACGGAGGCCTTCCTGTAGGAACCAACTCCTCTACACTGGTCAAGGAAGCCATTCATGTTATCAGTTGTGGATATGAAGAAAAGACTGATTGGGGAAAAGAGGTTAGCTTTTCAAGTCCTTTAATCATCTGATCGACCAAAATGTTACTTACAGCTGATGGGAGTGACGTGTCCCATTGCCTAATTCCTAGCTCCCATGGCTCACACCGAGCTAACTCATGGGCTAACTATTTGTCTCTCTATAGACCTGTATCCACTTAATCTCATTGCAAAACTTAGCTAAACTAATTCTACATTAGGATTCTTGACATACACAAGATACAAAATCCAATCTAAAATTACATGGATATTATTTCCTTGCAGATTGGATGGATATATGGGTCTGTCACAGAAGACATATTGACAGGTTTCAAGATGCATTGTAGAGGCTGGAAATCAGTGTACTGTATGCCTAAGAGACCATGTTTCAAAGGATCAGCTCCCATCAATCTATCAGATCGGTTGCACCAGGTTTTGAGATGGGCTCTTGGCTCAGTTGAAATTTTCCTCAGTCGACACTGCCCTTTATGGTATGGTTATGGAGGAAAGCTCAAACGCCTAGAGAGGCTTGCTTATATCAACACCATAGTTTACCCTCTAACCTCCATTCCTCTTCTTGCTTACTGCACAATCCCAGCTGTCTGCCTTCTCACTGGAAAATTCATAATTCCAACAGTAAGTAACCAATTTTGTTAGTTACTACCTCCGCCCTGCAATACTTTGTCCTTTTACAATCTTAATCTTGTTCAAAATACTTTTTTCTTATCACATATTTTGGACAAAATCTTCGAATTTTATCCGTTGCATTCAATGAAGAGAAAAACTATTATAGACTACTTTTCATTCCCAATGTGAGAAATTAAACATTCATTTAGGCTTCATTTTAACACTATCATGTATTCTGCAGCTAACAAACTTTGCAAGTGTTTGGTTCATGGCTCTTTTCCTTTCAATCATAGCCACCGGTGTGCTTGAGCTCAGGTGGAGCAATGTCAGCATTGAGGATTGGTGGCGTAATGAGCAGTTTTGGGTGATTGGCGGCGTTTCAGCTCACCTTTTTGCAGTGTTCCAAGGCCTTCTCAAGGTTCTTGCTGGTCTTGATACTAACTTTACTGTGACATCAAAGGCAGCTGATGATGCAGAGTTTGGAGAGTTGTACCTTTTCAAGTGGACAACACTTCTTATACCGCCAACTACTCTGATCATATTCAACATGGTAGGTGTTGCAGCTGGAGTTTCAGATGCCATCAACAATGGCTACAGCTCGTGGGGTCCGCTCTTCGGTAAACTCTTCTTTGCCTTTTGGGTCATAGTTCATCTCTATCCTTTCTTGAAGGGTCTGATGGGGAGGCAGAACAGGACACCCACCATTGTTGTGCTCTGGTCCATTCTTCTTGCTTCAATCTTCTCTTTGCTTTGGGTTAGGATTGACCCTTTCTTGCCTAAGCAAACCGGTCCAATTCTGAAGCAATGTGGAGTTGAATGTTGAGTATGCTTTGGAGCTACATTCTTTTATCTTCATCTTTTTCCTTGGAATTGAGTTTTTTTTTTATGTATATAGGAAAGTTGTTAGCGACTATGAGCCAGGAACTTATGGTTAATATTAAGATTTACATTCTCATTTTTGGTTATATATGCATGATTAGGCTTCCTATTAGTGATCTGTTCTTGCTAGCTTCTTATTTACTCTCAAATTTGTCATGCACTCACATGCCAGAGAAAAGATAGGGCTTCCTTTCAATCTGAGAGTTTTTGGAATCTTCTTGCAAATTTGGAAAGAGATAGGAATGATGATAACAGTATATATGGAGTACAAAATCTAACATGTTCATATATATTTAAAATGATACCTCACAATCTCACATGTTCATATATATATTGTAAAATATCCCAGCAAACAAAATATTCCGCACAACCTTGCTCTTATCCACAATGACCACACCCAATGATTACAGTAAAATTTTCAAATACAAAGGAACAAAGCAAGCTTCAGCTTCCCACAAGACGCAGCCATCACTCACAAAATTCACATACAAACATTTGTCTCTAGAATGGAACCCCAGAAGCTCCCCTTTTCAAAGCCTGTTCCAAGCGCGTCTCAAATGGAGTGGAGTGCCATTTTACCCTCTTATCCTGCATCATCAAAACATTACACACTGAATCAGTATTCCTTAACAGTTACCACAACAGAAAATGAGAAAAACCCAAAAATATCTCAAAACCCTCACTCATATATAGTTATTTACTATACCTCTCTGTATTTGCTAGTAGTGTTTGGAATGCCCTTAAATGTAGAAGCCGAGCCAGATTGTACAGACGGAGTCTCTTCGCTCCAATGTGATCCAACACTACCTATTATTGGTCTATCATCTGCACTATGACTTGGAGATTTTCGTGGGGATTCAGATGCTGAGATCTGTCTAAGCTCATCCATGGTTAATGCACCCAAGATAGGTCTATCACTGAAGCTTCTCACTGAATTCGACCCATGTGATGATGCACTTGTTTGAGTTGTTTCTGATGGTATAGCTTCCAAGCCACGAGCAGTTGCCTTGTTAGTTGGAGTCTTTTGGGATGAGACTAACCAACCTGACAAACTTGCATCAACAGCTTGCTTTCCCTCACCCAGATTCAGCTGGGACTTCACTGAAACTGAATTCTCCTTTTGTTCTAGTGGTAACTCAACTTTTGTATTGACAACTTTCAACTGGCTTGAGTTTTCAACTAGAGCCTTTGCTACTGCTACTGAAGTAGCATCAAGATCATCTAGCATACCATCAAGATTCCTCATAGCCAAACATGAATTGGAACTTTTAGTCCTTGATTCCATTGATGAAAAGGAACCAGGTATCCATTCTTGGTTCGCATTCGGGCTATCTTCCTCGTCATAATCACCCACATCAATTTCTAGTTCACACTCCAGTTCATCTTCATTGTCACTCTCTCTACAGTTGTGATACCTGTGATTAGGAGGGTATGATCCCAAGCTGGACAAAGTTGAACCACCATTTTCAGAAGCTGGAGGCAAAATGTGTTGCTCTGCCATGGAATGCTCATTAGCCACGATCTTCTCATCACCAGCTTGTTTTGTTCCAGTTGAAATCTCAGCTGCCTTTTCCACTGACTCTGAGTCAGGGTTGTGTACTCGAACATTTGATACAAAAGTCACTTTCTTTGGTATTCCTGCGCTCAATTGCTCTTCATGCTTTACCCTAGAAAAATCGAGAATGCCAAAAAAATCAAAATTGGAGATGTAGAGGGTTAGAAATCACATGACTGGTAACGAGTTACGGAGTTAGAAGTAGAAGTTTATAATCTTGACCTAAATAAATGACGAAGACTTGAAAATCCATGAAAAAAGAGCAATTTTCAAGCTGAAAAGTCCCCCAGGGCTCTGTATACTGATAATCCCAATAAAAGCAAAGAAAAGGCGAAAAAGGAGAACTCACGGGGATTGTGGAACCACGATGATGGATTCATCTAATTTAGCCTGTTTTGGAGCGAGATTCTGCTGAACGGGCTCGTAGGAACTTTCAACTTTCTGCCATGATAAGATTTAACGAAGGAATTTCAGAAACAGTTCGCTCTTAAGGAGCAATTTGAACCGCTTCCCCTCGCAAATTTGGAAGAATTGAAGGAAGAAAAACTCACCGGAGATGGAGCAGATGAAGAAAAGACGGGAGTTGGTTTAAGGCAACGCTTGTTCTTGGAAGAACCGAAACAAGCAAGAAAACACCCCATTTTGTTATCCTTGTCGTTTCCCCTTCGATCCCAAAGCTTGAGATTGCTGTAAGAATAAGTCGGAGAGAGATTGATATAAAGAGAGAGAGAACCGAGGAGCGTTCTGTCTGAAACGGTCGACGACGAGAAGCGCAAATTTAAAAAGAGAGATGGTGGCGCTGTAAGCTTGCAGCATAATTGGGTTTAAATGGGCTTGGATCTATGGATTTGTACAATGGGCCCACTTGTCGGACCCAAAATATAGACTTCAAAAATTCTTTTCTAAAGCTTGAAATTGTTGATTTGTTTCTCAATCTCAAATCATTCCACAAAATTACCCTGAGTCATATATTAAATTTGGTCAAACAAAGTTTTTGAGAATGTGATGATTTATTTTTTACAGTCTTTAATACCTATCAAAGAAATCTTAATAAACCAAACTCAATAGAGCGGTAAGTAAGGTTGTAAGGGTCGAACTCACGAAGACTCGTGTATTATTGTTCTTAGTTGCGTGCTTAATAATAATAGTAAGAAAAGGGGTTTTAGAATATTTGAGTAACTAGTTTAAGTAGAATGCAAATTAAAACTAAATTAAGAATACAAATGTGTTTGTGTTGATTAAATATGAGAAAAGTATTTTCAACTAGTTAAATCAATCATAGATGCGCTTATTAATCATCGATTCTCTTGATTCTCAATAACTTAAAGTTTAGGTGATAGAACTAACAGTAACAACTCTAATCATCTAACAACCTATAAGAACTTCTATATTCAATTAAACAATAACTTTATGATTCAAGTATTGATAGAAACAAACACTTAGAGCAAACAAACATCTAATTGGCTTGTGAATTTATTCCCTTCTACAACTGAATAACCCAAACGGGTTCACATAATTGTAGAGTCTACTTTATCTAACTAATCACAAACGGGAAGTAACCAGATTAGTTGTAAATTAATTTAGAAATCTTATTAGGTAGATAATTTAACAAAACCCTAGATAAACTACTCAAATTTATTGAGAATAAACAAAACATCACAATTGTATGTAATCTATGATTTCAACAAACTAGTCAAACACAACAGAAATTAGCAATGCATGATTGAATTAAGAAAAACTTACAATTTCGGTACAAAGATCTATTGAGAAAACTCTCTAAAAAAACCTAGTCTCCAAATTACATTTGTTAAATGATAGAATATCCCAAAACTATATTATCCAAATTTACATAAAAACAACCAAAGAACAGAACCCAAGACTCGGAAATGCAATCCACGACACAGAGAAAAATGTGGTTTGGTCCAACCAAAACGCGGTCGCGCTTTTACTTGATTCAATCAGCACTTTTCCTCGGTTTAGGATTCAAGTGACCCCATTCGAGTTGGAATTTGGACTTGGAGAAAAAAAAACATGAATTAGCTCTCCAATGATACCAAAATCAGCTTTATAAGACCACTATTCTCCCAAACGAAGCGTTACAAGATAGCGGTGTCAAAACAACAACTCCAATGCATGGCTTGGATTTAAGCATTTTTTCCCACAACCTCTCGAGCCTTAATGATCATCAAAAGTGACTTGCATATCTTTGGAAAAGATATTTGAACATATCCAATTTTGATTCTCAATAAACTTAAGATGGCTTAGAACTCCATGTAAGTGATCTTTGCTCCACATGAAGCTCTAAAAACACAAAAGTACAAGAGTAGACATCGAAATGCAAAACTACAAAAACTAAGCAAAATGAAAGCAACGGCCTAATATTTAAACATAAAATATGACCTAAAACTAATGCCTAAATGCATGCTATCAGAATGAGGAGTTTTTTAAATAGGTGGAGATTTTGTCATATATAAAACCTTTTTTATTTGAAACCTCTTAAAACTAAATTGAGTGTTCGATATTATGAAGTATTTTTAATAGATTTTAGCTTTGAATTTTTTAATAGATTTTGTCATATATAGATTTTTTTTTATATTGTCATATATAGAAGTTTTTTTAAATAGGTGGAGATTTTAGCTTTGTATGGTTGTGCTAAAAATACATGAAATAAAACCTAGGTTATTTCAGTCGGCTGATCCAAAATCCGGCAAATGGCAGACAAATGTGTGGTGAGTTTTATGAGTGATGAATTTTATAAGTGAAGATTGAGTCAAGTGAAGTATTTATCTTGTGAATTAAGTGATGATACGAGACCATCCATCTATAATCTAATCCATTTCCAATTTCCATTCTTACTTTCAGTAAACAAATCTAAAATAGAAAAGGAAAAAGAAAAGAAGAGAAGACGACAAACGTGTCCATGAGACTAGGGATGGCAATGGGGCGGGTTCGTGATGGTGAATACCCTCCTCGTCCCCATCCCCATTTAGATATGTGTTCCCATATCCACCTTATTCCCCATCGAGGGATAAAATTTGTCCCCGTTTCCATCCCCGTCGGGTCCCCGTCCCCGTTGGGGATTCCCCATCCCTGCTTGCTTTTCCCCATTGAAAATCTCTATCGGAGACTCACCGTCCCCGTTTGATTTCACCTTTTATAATCCTTGCGGGTTACTCATTTTATCTTCGATTTACTTTCCGATACACTTTCTTCAAAAATTCCATTGATACACCATTTATAAAATTCATCAATCATACTTATATAATTAACAAACTTACAAGAACTTCCAAAAACAAACAAGAAAATAATTTTGTAAATCCAATGATCGTACCATTCATACGTATCAAGTACATAATATAAGGATAGCTGAATTACCAATAATTTAAGGCAGAATACATATACAGACACCTGTACTTGTGCAAAATAGTCACTTAGACACCTCACATTTGGTTTTGTTCTATTGAATACTTGAATTTAGCCTTTTCTGTTCTATTGGGCACCTGTTCACTGAAATTTTTGTCCGTGTGTTGCACTCGTGCTGACTTGTGCAAATATTTTTGTCACGAGGGTGCCATGTGTATGCCATGTCATCATTTTAACAAAATAAAGAAGAAAAACAAAATTAAAACAAAAATATTAAAGTAGATATGAATTAAATAAGGAAATTTTTTCTTTTTTATCTTTCCTTTCTCCTTTACTGTCAAAAGAACTTCTCGCCTTCTTTTTCCATTTCCTTTCCAGATCCAACCAAACCCTCCCACCTCCATCCTCACCTTCAACGCCAATTCCCGGCCGCCGGCGAAGTCCTCCGCTGCAACAACCATCGTCGTCTTCTTAACCACCCTCCTTCTCCACCGCCGCCTCCATCTTCGCACCTCTTCTTCTCCGCCAAATCCGCACTCCGTCCTTGTAAATGTAAACACATTAACTAGTGAGCCAAAGAGAGGGGGAGAATCAGGGACCTCCACCTGTAAGCTAGTGAAACCGCGCCTTCCTCCACAAGAAAATCCTGAGCAAAGCCCCTGAAAATTTCTATCGGATGCCGTCAGATTTGATGATTCGGTTATGCTCTCGACATGGAGATGGTAGTAGATCTGCCCTCATATCCCACCGTTGGAGACTGCCTTCGCCACTGACATATTCGTTCGTTGGAGATAGCCTACTAGTGTACCCCTGGTCGGAGTTCCCCTTCACCGAGCTTTTCGATTTGACGAACAGAGAATGGTGGAAGATGAGAATGAAGAAAGGTGGAAGAAGAGGGTTTTACGCATTTACTTTGTTTTTTACATTTAATAATATCCACATCAGATACAATCTGGGATCATTTAAGACTCACTCTCTCATTAGAGAGTGCATTACACGTACATTGTCACATCAGCAAAAAGGTGCCCAATAGAACATAAAATGCTAAATTTAAGTGTTCAATAGAACAAAACCAAAGGTGAGGTGTCTAAGTGACAATTTTACACAAGTACAGGTGTTTGTATATGTATTCTGCCAATAACTTAACTAGAGATTTCCTAACAGTTCCCTCGACGGGGATTCCCCAATGGGTTCCCCAACGTGTCCCCAGTGGGGATTTCCTAGTGGGTCCCCCGTCGGGGATTTCCCACGGGGTTCCCCAATGGGTCTCCTGTTGGGGTACTCACGGGTTCCCCAATGGGGTCGGGGTCGGGTCGGGGGTTGGCGGTAAGGACACTTATCCCTGCCTCCGTCCCAATATCCTAACAGAGAATTACTTATTCCTCCATACTTACCACTAAAAATCTCCATCTCCATAATCCCCACCCATTGGCATCCCTACATGAGACCATGACACCATCTTAGATTCTTAGACGTGAAAATTGGGCCAATTCATACCTGTTTACAATGAGACCCTGTATGTTCATTGGGCCAAGCCCAACTATGATCTTACGCTTCTCACCTACGATATCGGAAAAATCTTTGCTCTTAACCCCACAAAAAACCCTCGTTATCTGGCTCATACTCCATCTTCAGCGCACTTCTTCCACTCCCCCTCAACAGCAATGGCTTCCTCTATCGCGAGGTCGGTGCGCTTGTTCCGCCACCAATCACCTCTCTCTCTTTCCTCCATCACAAGACGCCTTTCCTCTTCAATCTTCCAGCCGCCTCCGGTTCAGACCTTTGTTCGGCCCGCTCGACCCGGTTCTTTCGTCTTTAGGGTCGCCCGAGTCATATCGCCATGTCCGTCTCGGCTCAGCACGATACGCTGCCGCGTCAACCGGTCCGGCCAATACTCGCCGCTCAACTCCGGGTCGAACTTTAGTGACCGTCCGCCGACGGAGATGGCGCCTCTGTTTCCCGGCTGCGACTACGAGCACTGGCTGATTGTCATGGATAAGCCCGGTGGGGAGAACGCCTCTAAGCAGGAGATGATCGATTGCTATGTTAAGACGCTCGCGAACATCCTTGGAAGGTAATTTCATAGGGTTAGGGGAAAAAAGGCTGAGATTTTAGGGTTTTGTTTGTGGTCTTCCGTATTAGCTGAAGTGTGTAAACTTAGTTTAGGTTTTCCTTCCGTTGGTGTTAATTGCTGTTATAAAAATTTTTGATTCGTAGCTCAATCGATTTGGTTATCCTGTCTCCAGTTTTGGTGAATTAGTCCTTATGAGTCGAATTTTTGGGGGAGGATGCGCTAGATGGGTTTAATTTTAGTTATTGTGATAGGCTTTAATGTTGGGAAATCATTGGATATGATTAAGTCTGTCTAATTTATATGTTTCATGGTCATCTAATGGTTAGAGAGTAATTGCAGTTTGATTAAACATTTATCATTGATAAAGTTGAAATCTTTTGTTTAAATGATTATACAGTGAGGAAGAAGCAAAGAAGAAGATCTATAATGTCTCATGTGAGAGGTACTTTGGATTTGGATGTGAGCTTGATGAGGAAACTGCCAATAGGCTGGAAGGTTTGCACTTAAAATATCACTTCAGTTTGTTCATTTGAAATTTTTGGGAGTGATACTGTTATAGATCACACTTTATGTTTTCATCTTTTGCAGGTCAGCCTGGTGTTCTGTTTGTACTGCCTGATTCTTATGTTGACCCTGAAAACAAGGATTATGGAGGTAAGACTATTGCATTCATCACTTAACCATAAAATCTTATTATAATGATTGAGAATCTGCAGGAAAAGAGATTAATCTTCTTACAGAACTTTTAAGATCAAATGCCAGATTTGAATCATTAAAATTGGTGGTTACAGATATGTATTATGCCCTAAAGCCTTCCTTTTGCTTTTATTGATGTCACGAATTGAAAATGTGTTTTCTGGTAGTTTAAAGTCATGAAATGAAAATGAAGTTAGATTTAAGGCATGTTATGGTAGGTTTCACTTTTTAATATCACTCACATAGTGACATTTGATTTTTCATTGCAGCTGAGCTGTATGTCAATGGAGAAATAGTCCAAAGGTCTCCAGAGAGGCAAAGAAGAGTGGAGCCAGTTCCTCCAAGAGAGCGCGACAGGCCGAGGTACAATGACAAGACAAGATACGTGAGGCGCAGGGAGAACATGAGGTAGTCTGTATATAAAAGCTATGAATCAACCTGATCATGGTTGGAGAAAATCGACTACTGGTTTTTAAGTATTGTATTCAAGTTCTGTCATTTTCTGGTCATGTCATGGTCTTTTAAGAACTAAACCTAGCTACACACATTCTATGTTGGGATCTTCCTAGATTTCTATTGCCTTGAGTTTTAATTGAGATTTTGTGTCCTGATGCTTTTAGTTTATTCTGTTTCAACTTAAGATTTCAGGAATGTGTTTCAAAGTTCAAAATATTTACTACTTTCATGGACAGTTCAAATGAAAAGGAATGGTAACCCAGATCAAAGGATCATGGGACCAATCTTGATCATTTGATCTTGTGTTCATAGGTCAATTCAGTTATAACTGTTTTCGATTGATTAGATTGGGTTTAGTGGTTTCGATTGTGACTTTGGCCAAGTCAACAAAACATAGAGAGAATGGAATTTCACCAAGCAAGGTCAAAAAGTGGTGAATAGGTTAAAATTAACATGGATCATCCTTTTTATTATCAGGAAAAGAAAAGTTCAATGCTGTATTGGTAATTAGCTTTTATTTTCATGTCAACGTGGTAAATGTTAATGCATTACTCTTTTAATGGCCATGCTCCATAAAGACTAGGAGCAAATATATTAGTTGATGAAAAAAAATGACAACTTTCAGGATTAGGGAATTTACAGTTTCTCCATTTTCTCATGCAAAACCTAAACTTTTTTCTATTTAAATCTTTAAATTTAAAATCCAATATTTTCCTCAAATCCGTTGGATTTTTTCAATCCAATCTTATGAGTATTTTGGGCAAGACCCTCTTGTTGCGGACTTGTGGAAAAGAACCTTTCAATATCCGTATTTCTAAACATTCGGACTTTTGGAATTATAATTACATTAAAAAACAAATAACAATATAATTTTAAAATATGGTATTGAGAAGTTAATTTTTATTCGTATACAAATTCTATACTAACACGAATGCGCAAATGACACGATGACGAACTAAACTGCAAGTATGGTATACCTGACAATTTCTGTAGTTTGTTATCATGCCACTTGTTTATGTGAAAGCTGAAAAACTAACACTAAGCTATCACCTGAAAGGCTGAAATATGGGGTGACATCAATATCGTAAGTAGTAAAGCAAATTGACACTTTTGGACCGTTATATGTGGCTCAAACTTTCACAATCATTTTCTCTTGACATTTGCAATTTCTTATTGGCAATGAGAAAAAAATATAGATATTCTAGACGGTCAAAAATTCAATGCAAAATCCTTACCAGTCCAATTTCGCAATCTCTCCTATTCATCATAACTAACATTCCCAACTCTGAATTTTCCCCAAAAAGCCTCATCTGTACTGTTGTTATATGCCTTTGGTCAAGCCGACTGGGCGAGCTTGAGAAGAAAGAAAAACAATCGCGTTCTTCGTCTCAAATCTCCATCAATATGTGCAAATGCAACACCATAACACATCAGCCACACATGGCCGTCGCCCGGCACCCCTCCACCTTATTTATTGCTTCTTAACAGACTAATAAAAGTTTCCTCCTTTATCTATATATTCACATTTTTTTCTTCCCAGAATCAAAAGACCTTTCTGAATGAGAGGGGTTTGTTTTGGAGTCCCGATCATTGCATTGTTGTTGATCGTGGGAGAATTAAGAACCGGGTTTGCGGTTGACGGTGGAAGTGGAGATGGGGGGTTCACAGGAGATTACTCGAAGCTGTCGGGGATTATAATTCCCGGTTTTGCTTCTACCCAGTTGAGGGCGTGGTCAATTCTTGATTGCCCTTATTCTCCACTTGATTTCAACCCGCTTGATTTGGTGTGGCTTGACACCACAAAGGTACTTTATACTTATCCCCAAATTTGCTCCTTTCTTTTTTTCTTAGTTGGAATCGGGCATTGTTTGTTGTGCTTTTTGGGTTGTCTTGTATGCCATTGGAGTAATTTGCTATGGCTTCTTCTTTGGTTATTTTTATCATTTGACACTTCATTTTCAGGCTCTACACGATGATTTTTAGTTATTGATTTGGACGATTGCTTGCTTCCATTTATGCGATAGGTTTTAGAGAGGGGGGAAGAGTTTTTGCCTCCTCATAATTATTAATAATTACTTCAATGATCTTATTCCCTTTTTTGGGTATAATGATTTTTTTTCTGTTCTTTACGCTTTGTATATTGTGGTAGCAGTGAAGTGATAAAGCTGTTCCTTTTTTGTAATTCTTTGCTGGTTTTGTCAAAAAAAACTTGGTCTAATTATGTATACCATATTTTTGGACTCTCTGTGCTATGGTGGGCTTTCTTTCTTGAGTGAACCTGAATTTGTTTTGAGTTATTGTGTGTCATGCAACGATTTACTTATCTCCCCATGCATTTAATGTAGAAAGTCCTTTCAAGTTCGTATCTTTATGTAGAAAGAGGCTGTTTGATGTAGAGTTTGCTTTTTCCTCCTTCCTGTTTTCATGTTTATTTTCTCATTTTGAAAAGGTTTAACTTTGAAGAAGAATTTTTGTCCGAGAACTTTCTCCTAGTACCTTGCTGAGTGTTCTGTAGTTTAAAAAAAAATAATGATAGAAGCTCACTGCTCTATTTTTTCTGATTAGTTTAAATTTGTTTTAAGCAATGAATCTGGTTAAATTTGCGTTATTATCCACTTTCTATTATGCAGCTTCTTTCTGCTGTAAATTGCTGGTTAAAGTGCATGGTCCTAGACCCATATAATCAAACAGATCACCCTGAGTGCAAATCAAGGCCTGACAGTGGTCTTTCAGCAATAACGGAGCTCGACCCTGGTTACATAACAGGTATCCATTGTCTTCATTTATAATCCATACATTTTCTTATGCTTCTGTCAAGTTTATGATGCATGTGATGGTTAGATTGGGAAACTCCTTACTCTTTAAAAGAGATTTAATCTTATATTAGCTTTTGTGAGGGATATAAAAGGGACAGCCCAATGGCATTCTGGGGCTTTTGTACCAACAATATGACCTGAGAAGGAATCAATTTGTGCAGACTTCAGCTCATTTATTGATGGAATGTTAAGTTAATTAATTGCAGTTGGTTATCACTTTTAGGTCCTCTCTCTTCAGTGTGGAAAGAATGGGTCAAATGGTGCGTTCAGTTTGGTATTCAGGCTAATGCAATCATCGCCGTTCCTTATGATTGGAGATTGTCACCATCAAAGCTTGAGGAACGCGATCTTTATTTTCACAAACTAAAGTACGTGTACAGCAAGAATTCAAATGCTTAGTTTTCATCTAACTGTCATGATATTGATATTTGAGTTGAGGATAGACAAACATGTCTTAATGTGAGCTGCATGCATGGATATGTATAGTATTTTTTCTGCTCCCACTATATTTTCAGCAAGTCTTAAGTAGAGAAGTACATATTTGTAGATAAAAACTTCAAAATTAATACTAGCTATTAATGTATTCTATTAAAGTATCCCAACAACTTGATAATAATATCTCAAACTTGAAATATTTGAAAGCTGAAAACAGTTTGCAGATCAAAATTACAAAATCCTTCAAGACTATACATGTTGGTTACAGTCTGACTTATGTACTCTGTATTATGTACAACTTGGAAGTACTAATGTGTGCTTGTTCCTCTTCTGCTAGATTGACTTTTGAAACTGCTCATAAGCTCCGTGATGGCCCTTCTATTGTGTTTGCTCATTCACTAGGCAATAATGTTTTTCGCTACTTCTTGGAATGGTTGAAGCTTGAAATTGCACCGAAACATTATATTCAGTGGCTTGATAAACACATTCATGCCTATTTTGCAGTTGGTATGATTAATGGACAAAAAATGTGTTTTAGGCTGTGGATTTATTCATTCAATGTGTAATAGATTTATTGTTTTTTTTTCAGGAGCGCCTCTCCTAGGTGCACCTGAGACTATCCGCGCAACACTTTCTGGAAGTACATTTGGTCTTCCAATTTCTGAGGTTTTTCTCTTATCCTCGTGCACTATGTATTTTCTTGTACAATCAATTGCTTATTTTTACTAAGACCTCAATGATTGTAGATTTATGAGACTTCATTTTTTTACAATCACTTTATTTCATCAAGTATCCACAAAAATAGAAAGGGAAACATAGACTGCGAAGGAATCCTTCTTGTTTCTTTTCCTTTAGATGAAATATTTGTGTTACATTGGGGGTTCCGAGAAAAGTAAATGCCATGCTTATAATATGATCTGGCAACCAGGGAACCGCTCGGTCAATGTTCAATTCATTTGGATCATCACTATGGATGATGCCATTTTCAGGCTATTGTAAGGCTGACAATAAATGCTGGAAACATTATACTGAGAAGAGTGAGAAAGTTCACTATGTACATCAATGTAAGGAGGAAGAGTACAAGTCAAACTTCTCTGGATGGCCTACGAACTTGGTTAATATTGAACTTCCATCTATAAGTAGTAGGAACTTCTATCATCATCTTTTGTAAGGTTTTTTTTTTTGTTAAACATTCACGGCTTATAATCATACGTCTTTCTCTATCTACAAGCAGGTGTCAATGGTGCCTATCCATCTGTTACTCAGCTAACAGAGACTAACATATCTGCTGTAGAATGTGGAATACCAACCCAATTATCATTCTCTGCTCGTGAGGTAGCCGATGGGACTTTCTTCAGAGCAATAGAGGATTATGACCCAGATGGCCAAAGAATGCTTTACCATTTACAAAAGTAAGCATTATCTGATTAATCTTCTATTCTCGTTTCTTTTCTTCCATGCAACAACCCTAGTGCTATTATTTTTATCACAGGAAATTGCAGTATTTACTGATCTTAAAAATTCTCTTTGTAATTGCTTAATCAATAAATGTAAAGTACTACATATTCCTTATCTTCGACGCTCTAAATTTTTAGCATCCATGGCTCATCAAAATTTCAAATCATGGGTGTGGAAACTTTGGAATTATCTATAGAATTGTTACTTTTTTCCAAATTCAACCTCTATTTATCAAGAGAGCATATATTGTGCCAGACTGCCAGAGTAGGTTCAATCAACTTTAAGGGCAAGAAATAAATGTTATTGACTGGGATGGAATTGATTCAGGTCATATCATGAAGATCCAATTCTTGATCCTTTGACACCTTGGGAGCGACCACCGCTGAGGAATGTATTCTGCATATATGGAGTAGATGCCAAAACAGAGGTATATATGTAGTCCATACTGCATCTTGCGGTAGTGTTATAGGATAGATGTGTACTGTTGCTATAGCAGCATGCCAATGAAAAGAACGCCACATTCTTTTGGGACGATATCTTCCATGTAAGCTGTCCTCTTAGATGGAGATACTATTGTCGGTATATGGTAGCATCATAAGCTTGTGGTGAAATTAAAAATCAGTCTCCACGGTTTTCTTACTATGTTTCCAATCCATTCTCTAAACTGTTTTAAGAGTTTCCTCCTCTGTCAACTCCAGTCTCCTGTAAATCATGTATAACTTTGAGCTTATGAGCATATTATGGAGAATGACAGCTTTGGCATCTTGGCAATTGCAAAACAGGTTGGCTACTATTTTGCCCCTAGTGGAAAGCCTTACCCTGATAATTGGATCATAACTGATGTCATTTATGAGCTTGAAGGATCGCTATATTCAAGGTTGGTAACATCATGTAATTGCATCCAAATAACATTTCACTTATGCAGGATCTCATTCTGAAACTAAAATGTGCTATGTTTGGTTGTGGCTATGCTAGCTTATGGGTGGTGATTTACAATTAAAGTTGAGATCTTCCTTTCTTCCATGGTCTATTGTCTTTGCATCCTTAATTTTGTTAAATTCCTAAAATTGCAGCTTAGATCCATAATGCTCTGTTAAGTTTATGTTTATGTTTTACCAATTCATTTATAGATATATGATGAAAATTCCATTTTGAAATCTGGGCATAATTTATTCTTCCATGAACTATATGAAATAGTTTATTTTTTCATGAACTGTATGAATTCTAGTAACATGAAATGAAGATATGCTGAAGGCTGAACAGACATGCTAATTTTAAGGCAGTCTTTCACTTCATGACTCGTCAGTTATGAAGCTTTCATTTGTCTGCTTTCTCGTTTGATATCTCACATTTTTATCATTATTTGTGTTCCTGTAGGTCAGGAAACCTAATTGAAGGGACTTCTGGAGTCGCCAGTGGGGATGAGACGGTACGTTAGTGGCTGCAACCTTTCCTGCAAGTTGTTTTACATTCATCAGCAACTTTAAATTATTTTCATAATCATCGAATCACTTGGAACAGGTACCTTACCATTCACTCTCTTGGTGCAAACAATGGCTAGGATCAAAAGTCAACATAACAAGGACTCCACAGGTACTATGAGATAAAATAAATGTAGTGGATTTACAAAGATTTCAGTGGTAAATTGCAATAGGTATAATCCTTTAGCACGAGCCTAATCCTTTCTCTTGCCTTTCTGAGGCAGTCAGAGCATGATGGATCTGATGTACAAGTGGAGCTGAACGTAGTACATCCCCCTGACACTGATGTAGTTCCTAATATGACAAGGTCACCAAAAAATAAATACATTACATACTTTGAAGATTCTGAAAGTATTCCAGGGAGGAGAACAGCTGTTTGGGAAATCGACAAAGGTGGTATATCATGCCTATGTGTCTTTCTTGCTTGATACATCTCTTGTTGGATCACTTATTTTGCATAAATCTCATAGAACTAAGGGTGTGTCTTGTTGGATAATATTGGTATATCATTAACCTGGAAGACATCCAACACTACTTGTCTTGTTGGATCAAATTACAAAAACACTAAATTCATCATCATCATTGACCCAGTGAGGCTCCGCTACAACGGAATCTGGGGGGGTCAAGATGGGGGAACCCCTGCCCAAGGGAAAGGGGGCATGCCCAATAGACCCAAGAAGAACTGAAATTCAGCTATGTGACAATAATAACTGAATTTAGTTAGAATGTACCAAAATTGATATAGAGACTAAATCCATCTCAAAGGCACTGTATAAAAGCCAATGAGCAAGAGGATGCGCCCCACAAATTATGAAAACAGTAAATTCAAATTAAGAAAATACATAGTATACAATAGGTTTCTTAGTATACTGTACTACGTTTCTTGTTTGTTATGAATGGGGTGGCATGCTGTGCTTCAGAACTTTATTTGGTCGAAATCTTTTTAAGGCGAAATTATTCGTGTAGAGCTGTTACATATAATACTTTCTCCTCTGGTGTATTCTGGCTTTGTTACAGTAAATCATAGGAACATTGTGAGAGATCCAGTCCTAATGAGGGAATTGTGGCTTGAGTTGTGGCATGATAGTCATCCTGATGCAAAACTGAAATTTGTTACCAAAGGTTGAAAAAGACTCCCCTAAAGTTCTGGTTTTCTTTTCCTGCTTCTTTATAAATTCCTCATATATCATAATGGTATTTCATGGCAGAGAAGCGTGGGCCTCTCAGAGATGATGACTGTTATTGGGATTATGCCAAAGCTAGATGTGCTTTAACTGAATATTGTGAATACAGGTATATAAAATAAAACCTTAAGTGAACCTCCTATTTTACTTTGGCATCTTATGTTTGATTTCTATCATATGTAGTATGTACTTACTAATGTTTTTCTGATATGGTGTTGCAGGTATGCTTTTGGGGATGTTCATTTGGGACAGAGTTGTAGGTTAAGAAATTCTTCGATGGATCTTCTATTGCATTACCTGTAGTTCAAATTTTTGATAGCTATCTGGGTTCTGTTGTCTTGTTTCCTAGTGAGGCATTTGGAAATGGCTTTCACGAGCTTCTTCACCTAGGAAACGTAGCTTTAAAAACCCACATTCTATTTACAGTTCAATCAAATCCTTTTCCATTTTTGATGTTGATTCTTATGTAAATCAGTATATGTATGGTGAGCACTCTCCTCGGCTTCACTGTAAATATATATATATTCATCACATCACTTAATAGTTCTTTACATCTATGTATTGTGTTAATGTATTCTTTGAGAAAATCTCACCCTTGGAATTGTTACGGTTTATGGATTGAAATTGATCTGTTCATTCATTGTTGCAGAAATAGTATCAAGTATCATTAAAATAAAAAATACTCAACGCTTTAAAATATGGTGGCTTTTAGCGGCATACGATATTCTTAGACTCGGTTCGAACTTGACTCGCGTCATGTCCCGATTCTATTTCGACGTCAATCACCCTTGGTCGACTTTATTTGGCCCTTGGGTTTCATCTCGATATCAGGCTCTATTCGATAAAACAAGGTTTTCGAGGAGGTGGAGGTTTTTTAGAGGTTTTTGGGTAGGTAGAGATTTTATGATAGGTAGAGGTTTTCTTATTTCAAACCTTCTAAACCTAATTGAGTGTTTGGCATTAAAACTTATAAGGTTTTTGGGTAGATTTTAGTTTTAAATTATTAAAAAGAAATTAATTTTATTCATTAACAAAACAAATGGTTTGTTAATTTTTAGAGACCTCCTAAAACCTATCTATCCCAAGGTTTCCAATTTGTGGTTTCAAACCTCTTCAAAACTTCCTAAAATCTCCACCTTCTAGAAAACTTTGTCTTACCAAACACATATTTAGGTAGGTTTTAAATAGTAAAACCCTTCAAAAACCTCCACAAAATTATGCCGAACAGAGCCTTGTGTTCGGCATAGGTTTTTGAAGGTTTTAGGAGGTTTTTATTTTTTAAAACCTACCTAAATTTGGTAAGATAAGGTTTTCTAGAAGGTGGAGGTTTTAGGAGGTTTTTAAGGAGGTTTGAAACCACAAAATAGAAATCTTGGAATAGATAGGTTTTAGGAGGTTTGTAAAAATTAACAAACCATTTTTTAAATTAATAAAATTAATTTCCTTTTAATAATTTAGAACTAAAACCTACCCAAAAACTTTATAATGTCAAACACTCAATTAGGTTTTGGAAGATTTGAAATAAGAAAACCTCTACTTACCCAAAAACCTTCTAAAAAACCTCCACCTCCTTGAAAACATTGTTTTACCGAACAAAGTCTTAGTCACCTTGATTGGACTAAAGCTTTTGGCTTTTGTTCCAACTCCGGTCTTTGTCTGAATATTTTATCGATTCGATCAACCTTGTTTTCATCACGTTCTTACCTTGTAGAAATTGTCCCAACACTCCCAACAATGTTGCTAAACACCACCACCTTTTCGTGAATATGTTTTTTTATTTTTTCAAAATTGGTGTCATTAGACACCACTCCCCTTAAAGTTCGTGATTATATTTTTTTTTTTTTGAAAATTGGTGCTATTGAACACCACAAAGTGAAAGTTTGTGTTATTTACCAGTTGCCACCATTTTGGCCAAATATTAATGATTTGAATTTTAAAGGTACGGAGCAATTAATAGGGTTAAAATATTAACAAATCAAGTAATGAGATTATTCTAGGTAAATAAATGAGATCAAAAAATAATTGCGGAATTATTAACAAATTGAAGATACTTGATATTATTTGAACTACTTAGAAAATAATTAAAAAAACATTTTGATACTCTCCAGTCACCACATCATTTTAGATTATTTGGATATAAATTAGACAAGTTATGATAAAGACACAAATTTATTTTATTTAGATATAAAAATAAAAATATGACTATAAGAGTGAGCTTGTTCAGATTACTGTGGCAAATAAATTGGTTAAAACAATTACTCAAAAAGAAGTGGTTAATAAAAAAAGAAGAAGACAATTGTTAGGATGAAGTGAGTTTTTATCATAATAGGGGGGGAAAACAGTACCAAGCTAAAATTGCACAAATGCTTCAAGCAAAAAAAAAAAAACTTTTATTGAAGGTGTACAACTGTCTCATCTTATATGCTGTATTAAAGTAAGACTTAAAGGCCACTATGCCTGTAAGAGAGTACTAAAAATAACAAATCATTGTAATTGTAGTAACATAGATTTAACACAACAATTAATGTCCACGAACCCATAGGTCATAGCACAAGGGAAGTAATTATAGACCAAAAACCGAATCTCCAAGACAAGACCTGCAAAAGGAAGCATTGTTTAGAAGTAGAAATAGGCAGAAAGCATAATTTTATGTTGATTAGCTGATGAGTTAAATTGAAAGGCCTGGCCAACTTATGACATGGCAATCCAAACTCATCACCTAGACCCATCCAACATTGTTAGACAAATCAAAATATAATGGGTATATTGCACAAAAAAATCACCCTTAATTTAATCCACTTGCAGAAGATCAAACTTTGAGCAATTTAAAAAAAAAAAAAGAAAAGAAAAGAGAGAGACCAATGTCCATGTTTTACAAGCAATTAAATACCTACGCACATATAACCTTATAAAACCATTTCTAAGGCAGTATGAAACATCCAAATCAAGGGGTGTTGGGACACTCCACACTTTTAGTTAAAATGTCAGGATGCGCCCGATAAACCCAAGGAAAGAAAAACTGAAATTCAGGTATGTGACAATAATAATTGAATTTGGTTAAAATGCACCAAAATTGATATAGGAGTTATATTCCTCTCAAAGGCACTGTATAAAACAATCAATGAGTAGGAGGATGCACCCCAAAATTCCAACAGCAATTTGGGATAAACCTGGCCTGACTAATCCCAAAATTGACAATAACTACAGAAAAATTAACCTACTCTAAGAAATTCCAACAGCAGCAAATGGTTACTGGGAAGATTTATATAGTCTGGTATTGTCTTTTGTCTAAACTAGCATCATACATGATAAGGACTGATTGACACATACGCAGAAACACCTTATACATTAGTACCAACACAACTACACAAGCAATTGAGATGTATAAGAAGTTTGCGCCAAACGACGAATTCTAAGAGAGGATTACCTTAGCATTCTATAGACTTCACATTCTTCAACTATGTTCAGCACTAGGCCTCAACCTGCATCAACCATATCAATCATGATAAGTATAAAGAATGCAAAATATATCAACAAAGTAGAAAGAACATCAATTACACTCCCACATTAACAGCATATTTTAAGCTTTGTTGTGATTGGGAAAACAAAAGAGCAGGATGTCATTAGTTCTTTGATCACATTTAGACAAATAACCATTATCAGAAACGAATGAGGCATGCACTGCAAACCACTTCAGCATGGCAAATCTGAGATATATACAACGTTGCTAATAATGAAGCTAATTTACTTTTTGATCACATACTTTGGGTTCCTCAGAAGTGAATATAAGTTTAACATCCTCAAATACAGCCTCCACTGGTTTTGCAGCATCAATCTGTGTAAAAAGGAAAAGGCTACTAAAACCAAAAGAAGAAAGAAAAATCCTACAAAAAACAAGGCCATACAAAAGATAGAAACAATGGTTACCTTCTTAACCTTTCCCTTGGAATCGTAATAGTTGATCACTGGCATACTAGACTCTGTGTATACCTTAAACCGCTTTCTAATTGTCTCAATGTTATCATCATCCCGACCCTTAAATACAACAAAGAGAATAATGAGAAATGGAGAAGATCAAATTTGGTCACAAAAGGAAAACCGAGAAAAAGACAAGCATAAAATAGACACGAATGCACATAGCTCCTCCCCCGAGGTGTGCAACTAACTTTATTTAAAAGACTTGACACTCATAAATATCCTACCTGATTCCTGCTTAAAATACGCCTTTCCATCTCTTCTGGAGGACAATCAAAAAATAGGACAAATTGCGGTGTTATACCAGTCTGCAATCCAGAAAAAATTTCTCGAGTGACACAATTGCATGTTGTTACTGTCATAGAGATGATTACACTACATGGATGATGAGTGAAGTAAAATTAATTGGATAAAAGTGACGAGAGCATAGAGATGGTGCATCAAGTAAAAGACATACAACTTTCTCAAAAGCAGCACGATTCTCTTCATTGCGAGGGAAGCCATCAATAAGAAACTTATCATTTTCACTTTTCTCCATAGCTTGCTGCAGAAGCTTAATTGTTACCTCAGAAGGAACAATCTTCCCCTCTTTAATCATGTTTTGAATCATTGTCCTTCAAACCAAAAGAAAGCTGAATGAGCAACATAACAACCTTACTTTCAAAATAAATCAAGCCTATGCTATTTCAGGATTACAATAAAACCTGAGCAAGCTACAAACTATCCATCTCCAGAAAATAATAAGCATTTTACTTAAAGAAAATGATAAGAATCTTAGTTATGCTCAGGAGCCTCAAGTTAGCAATCTTTATTAGTTCTCACAGAGACAAAATCCAAGAAACAGCTTCTTAAGAAAATGCAACTGGATGGACAATGCAAATAATTGAAACAAATGCAATAGAAGAAAGCAAAGAGCAACTGAATCATTTATGCACATTTAGCATACCCATTTTCAGAACCAGACTTAATTTCAGCCCGTAGAAGGTCACCAGCACTGAGATGTGTGTATCCAAAGTGATTGACAATGTTAGCACACTGAGTTCCCTTTCCACTGCCAGGCCCACCTAAACAATGTGATAAAATCCAAGGAAAACTCAGACTTGTGTTACTTAAAGTAATCAAGTATACAGAAAGAGAAAGAAAGCCACAAAAATTTAGAGGATTTGATCCACGGAAATAAAAAGTCCAACACGGAAAGCCACTCAATCACATTATAATAGAAAAGAGAACAATTGTCCAAGGTTGGATTTTCTCAATTCACTGTTACCTTTGGAATTTCTCAAACAGCATTATATTCCCTGAAAAAGTCTCAATACACAGCCAAACAAGGTTCCATCGATGTGCATTATTTAGCAAATATACCAATTTATGTAAAATATAGATCCTGCATAGCATGCATAAATAGAAGGGCTATATAAAAAAGAAAAAGAAAGAGAGATTTGTCAGGATAGAAGTCACTAGGCAAGTCCATATTTTTTTAGCTTTAGTTTTCTTTGATTCACTTTATATAACTTCAGAGGGTCTTTTTTTTGATTGCGAAAACTGATTCGATGTGAGTTTGTTGAACCCTGTGGTCAGAAAATTGAATTGACTATATATATATATAGTGCTCAAGTTTAGATACATGCTCAGCTAGGTAAGAGGAGCTCTGTAAAAGGTTTCATAAGGACTTCTGAGTAAGATCAAATCCAGTTTTGGAAGCCTCAACTCAATCAAATGAGCAGACAAAGAAGCAAAGAGTAGAAGGAAACTGAATAACAGTACTTCTGGAAACAAAATCCAGCCAGGTATTTCTTTAAGAAAACAATGTAGACAGTTGAGCATCTTAGAGTAATTGTTCAAATCAAATTGAAACCAGCATCTCAATTTCACAGACGTATTATGTGAAAGAAGGGAAGGGTGTAGGATTAATACTCCCTGCACTGTTAGACACTTAGACATGTATCACATGTTGGCAGAAGGAAGCCCTTACACTCCAGTTCTTCTGTGTGTTTATGTTTTGAAAGAAAAATGACAACAAAAAATGGCATAACCCTGTAAACTAAATAAGGTTCCTGGAGGTTGTTTTTCACTTGAAGAGGAAGCATGAGTTGAACCTTGGTGATCATAATGAAAGAATGAACCAGAAACGGATCCAAGAGGTCATCTAATTACATACAAGCTGAAAATATCACTTGGGAAGAAAACAAAGAACCATCAATTCTTAAGAAGAGGCTCCAAAAGTCATTCAAGGCCTGTCAACTCTGATGAATTAGAGAAATGTGTTGCCTATGTAGAATAAGACTATAATTACGTGTTATTTTTTTTATCCTCTTGCTTTTAAGTCAGAGGATTTGTACTATACTAGGATTTGCTCTAAACTTCAGTTTAGGAAGGAAATTCCATTGCTTTTCGTACATCTAAGTGGTAAGAAGTTAGTATGGAAGACAATATATAAATGGAACTTAGAAAGGTGTTGGGTGCATCCTCCTGCTCATTGTCTGTTTTATACAATGCCTTTGAGATAATTATATCTCTTATATAAATTTTTGTGCATTTTAACTAAATTCAGTTATTATTGTCACATAGCTGAATTTTAGTTTTCCTTGGCTCTATCGGGCGCATCTTCCTGACATGTCGAGGTCTGGGCACCCAGATCGTGCTTGTGCGGGACTATACTGGGCCGACGACGATGACGATGATAATGACACTTCAATGCTTAATAGCAAATTTACAAAATCAATGATCAAAGACAAATCCCCTCAATAATGATTTTGATATGTCCTCTAATCTGGTAAAAAAATCGCAAGCTAACCAAGCTGCCATGAATCCGATATTTCCTGTAAATAGTTGTGCCAGATTGACCCTAAATACAGCTCCAATAACCACAGTAGTTCATATATTGACAGAGGAAAACACTGCATGATATTTTGAGAAATCCAACAGCTAAGTGGAGAAAAAATGCTAAATTTAATTGAACAGAAAAAGAAGATAATAAATGGTAAGACCATACCTAGGACAAAAATAACCTTGAATTTCTTGCCAGAATCCTGCATATGAGAAGAAAAGTCCATTTGTTGGAAGGTGAGCAGTGACCACAGGTTAAGTAGAACTACTAATGTGGATGTACATATTACAAAACTAGACACTAAGAAAAATCATATCTTCTCTCATAATCATGAATAAAATCTCCAGTGCAAGAAAGATGGGAAAAACTACTCTACCTTGTTGGAGCCATCAACAACAGTTCCCATAGGTAATATTTAACTGCAACCTAGCAAGATAACAGGCTGTTTTAGTAGTACATTGAGTTGGACACAAGATAACACTAGAAGAAGTAATATAAAAGGTCCGAAAATCATAGCATCATAGTATACAATATCCGAGTATTTTATCTATACAAAAAAATTATTTGATCTGAAGCAAACAAGTACGTTTTTCCAAGTCCTAGCTTTCTAGGCTAATGACACTGCAGATTTAACATTAATGCAAGCAATATTCAGATCTTCAAGCATAAAGAAAACACAATCTTTTCATACATTCATGTGCAAAACAAACTAAACAAATCATCAAGTAGGGGGCACAATCCAATGCCTCTGAATCAGTGGCGGAGGCAGGTGAATGATTCTTGAGAAATAAGAGCCACAGTTGACATAAAAACAAAATTCAATTGAGAAAGACATGTACAAACCGATCAATTTTGGAGACGAATTTGTAGACTTTGACGAGGTAGAGAAGATCTGGCGGCGGTGAAGGATTCTTTCTCCCGAGTCCGTCGTTCCGTCCTGATTCTCAGATGAATGAACTTTCCTAACACAAATAAAGAAATCAGTTGAATGAACTTGGGCCTGTTTACAGACAATTCACTAGAGATTCATACGATCCCACAACAGCTGCAAATCATGATCGGGATAGCGAATCCAAAGCTATGGAACTTTGGGTCCAGAAATGATAGATTGGAAAAATCCTTTGGGTCATATAAAATTGAAACGAAGATCGCGGAAAAACAAAAATGGGAGAGTAGATCTGAGAAATGGAAAAAGCAGAGACGACAGGAGAAAACAGATAGACGAAGAAAAAATAGATATCATATTACGGACCGAATTTGGAGAGAGATCAGATCAGAGCTCAAGTAGTGTCGGCGATTTGGTCTGACTGCCGGGAATTGTGTAGCTCAGCTCCGTTGAGGAAAGAAAGAATCATACGGTTATATATACTGATATACAGTGAGGTGTGATGAAACGATTTGGTAAGATATTCTTATTATATTATAGGAATCTTTAAATATAAGAATAAGAATTCGCTTTTTGCAGTTTCAAGCAACAATTTTTTTTTCTGTTTACAATGAATTTTTTTCAGTTCTAAGCCGTTTTAAGTTTTAGTTATACAAATAAGTTTTTTTTTTGGTTTATTTTAATTATACAAATAAGTTAGTTTTTAAAAAAATAGGATGCGGATCAAAGAATAGCGACTTTCTTACCAAAATCGTTGTTCAGTAGAGCGACTTTATAAAGAATTATGCATTATATATTTACACCTTCGCTTCAGCAATGAGAAGAATGGATGCATATGTGAGGGTCCCTCCAATTCAAATATTGGTGGGCATTTGCCTCCCCAAAATTGCACATATTTATTCAATCTGTAGCTGCTAGCTAGTAAGATGAGAAACACAAATTTAGAGTGTTCACATATTTTTTTTTATAATTACCTTACCTCAGAAAGTCCAACCAACCACAAAAAGAACAAAGGCCAGATCTTAAATCATTACTATTTTCATAGTCCAATATATATGTTATCATAAATTGATTTGCTTCAAGTTACCTTCTTAAGAACATGAACAACAAGCTCATGCTGCTGTGCAGGGATCAAGATCTCTTGCCACACTTGTCGCGGATCTCCAACAATCCTTCATAACCGAGTTTCTTGTTTTTCTTAACTGCAACACGAAAGTAGCGTTTCAGAGTCTTCAAAATTGTAAATATTTGCATGACAATACAAATATGTGGGGTTTACCAGTTAGATTTTGAAGGGTTAGTCATTAAGTGAGATAGTTGATAGCTAGTTTAAATTGCTAGATAGCACTTGTGTGTTTGGAAGCAAATAAGAGATCTTGTGGTTTAGTGAGATTGATTCTTTGGTGCTTGGCTAATGACGACGTGCCTTTGCTTCTTGGTATTGTGTTCTTAGGAGAAAAGATTGGATGTTGTTCTTGCTTTTATAAGCCCCATCCACCAAGGCAAGTAAAAAAAAACAGACTTACTACATATTTAGTTTACTATTGATTAAGATATTACCCACTTTTAGCTTCAACTGCACAATGAGATCACTTGTGATAATACCCCTTCAGTGTTAACATTTGCTTGTAGAATTGGCTGAATTTGATAAATGAAATGGTAATACCGTATGTCTTAAACATATCTGGAGTATATATTACAAGAGTGGTGGATGATTCTTCAAATTTCAGTTGTAATGCACCTTTCCTTTCACCAAAAAAAAAGGAAATAAACTATGAATTTGTCCTTCGAAGTCTGAGCATAAATTCTCTTCTTCCTACATAAATACATAAATCCATGAAAGAAAAAAAAAACTACATATACCACCGGTTTAATTGCTCTTCCGAATCGAATAACTACACATTGTAGATCTGCCGTGTGTATAGTGTGTAACTGTGTATAGGGTGCATAAATACATGGGGTTGTATTTACACTTGGCTGAATAATTATATCAACTGGCTCAATCTGATAAAACTGATAGTTCTTTATTTGCTGAAGGGTTCAACTGGTGCAGTGTCCTGAAGAACACTAGCAGCCTCAAAGCACTCAACAGCTTCAGCTATAAACTCACTTCCCTGTGATTTGTACAACAGTCCAAGTTGATACCAGATAGAATGATCCATCCTGTCAAGACTAAGAGCTTGCATCAGAAAGCTCCTGATAACCGGAAAGGATTGTTTATCGTTGTTGCTGAGGGATCTGAGAACCGTGGCTGATGAGATCAAACTTGGAACATGTTTGGGGTCTATACTTAAGGCAACTGTAAATGCCTCCAAGGCTTCCTTGAAAAGCCCTTTAGCTTCTTGGTGTGATCCTGCGATTGATATCCAAACAATATGAAGAAAATAGAATTATGAAAAGAAAGAGAGAGAGAGAAAATTATCAATAGGACTTTAAGAGGTAACAAGGATGTACCAAGGGCATGCCATCTGGAGGCAGAGTAGGGATTGATTGCCTTCAATTTGGAGAGACAAGCCTCAACGTCATTCCAAGATGACAAGCGTATGTATATGAAAACTAGATCATTCCATGCCTCCATTTCCAAATGCTGGTCATATTTCATCATAACTTGTTCAGAAATTATAAAAAACACTGACTTCAACTACAGATTTTTGTAGCCACAATATGAGTTCTATTCAGAAAAGGTATTTGTATGGGAAAATTACAGTTCATTAGAAAAAGAGCCTTTAAATGTATAAACCATTATCTCACATCCCCTCAACATCATCACTAAAATCTCACATCCCCTCAACAAGGCCTGTGGAAACTCATAAACCAATGATATTGAGTCATTTACAATTCTCAACAAACCCTGTTAGGCATTTAGTGATATTTATGTCAGGAGGTGGAAATGAGCATACCTTACTATACTTCTTTGAAGATTCATTGCTTTTACTTTGAAGATGAAAAACTGCTAGAAGCTGAGTGTATGTTTTAATGGCATCTTCCAGATGACCCTGTGCCACTTGGATCTTTGCTTTAGTTCTCAGGAGTTGTCCTTGATCCCATTTCACACTCTGTTCAAGAGCAGCATCAATGATTGTTTCTGCATCTACAAACTGCTTCTGTGCTGATAATATACGGGCCATTAGCACCCACCCTTTCAAATTTGACCCGCCTTCCAGTTTTAGGAGTTCCTTTGCATAGTTTAATGCAGAATCCAATTTTCTCAGTTCTGCGAATTGTATACTAAGGTGGTAAGCAATTGCAGCATCACTGAACTCACTCAATTTCCAAGCTTTTTCAAGCATGTCAATAGCTTCTGATTGCTTTCTGATCCTCTCTGAGTCAGAAATGGCTAATCTGGCATGTTCTGAGAGTGACAATCCCAATAAATAATGGGCTGAACCAACTATCTGATTGCATTTGCCACCCATATTTTCAAGGGCTCTTCGAGCATACTTCACCCCTTCTTCTGCAAATTCCGGATTTTGTCCACATATTTTCGAGGCTACTAATAAACCAGGGACAAATGTTGTCTCCTCTCTAGTAGTCAGCAATTGTCTTAGAAGATTTAAAGCAGCAAAACTATCACCATTTCCATAATAGCAAAGAGCTAGAGTTTGATACATCTGTTCCCGTGAAATAACCCCAGGAAGAAGTTCTTCCACTAGATGGGCTAAAGCAAGAGGTAATCCAGATACAGAAAGAGCAAACGACAAATGATCCAAGATTTCTGGGTCCCACACAATTACGTGATCATTTACTTTTTTCAAGAGTAGCATTAGTAGTAGAATGGCCTCTTCTAGACTATTCTTGGGCACAAAGGAGTGTCTTTCTGAACCTAGGTAAGGAGGAGGACTAGTTTCGCTGCCACTGTACAAAAGATAAATGGCAAACTCTTTTTGAATCCTTGCAGTAGTTACATCATCAAGGTTCCAACGATAGAGTAAAGCCCTTCTGTAAGATGATATAGCTTCCTCGGGACATATAGCCAGTTTCCATAGTTCTGGAAGCAACTGTATAGTCTTGTAAAAAGTCTCCTGCAATTTACAGTCAGCACCAAAGTTTTCAGGCAAGCCATCTGGTAATGAAGATTCAAAAATGTCCAGAATAACCTTGCATGATTGAGCAGCTTCTGCAGGAAAATGATTCGGAAAAGATAATTAGGCCACCACAGGAAGTTTGATATGTAGTGGTTATTATTTGTCCCTTTTTCACATCAATAAACTCGCTAACATAATAAAATATCAATACTTACAAGTCAAGGAATGATTAATGAATGTTTTTTTCTTTAAAAAAAACTTCCTATAAATCAAGCAGAAACATAAAAAGAAAAGTTTGATGAAGTAATAAAACTTATACCACTGAACATAGCAGCACTGAAATGCAAGATAGAAAACATGCAAATCAAGCTTATAAATATCAATATATTACAAATAGAACTAGGAAGCAGCCTAGTTCACAATCATCACTGCTTATAATCAAACCAAAAACTAAGAGGATAAATAGATGTTTATGACACCAGGGGAAAGGCATAAGCATTTTACAGCAAAGCAGCTGCAAATAGAACAGCCATATTCCATATGCTTCACGAAATATAATTATAAAATAATAAGATCACCTGTAAATTTGCCTAAAGCCTGCAATGACTTTGCTTTTAAGAAGATTGCTTCCAAGAGAAGGCTAGCAGCATGTGTAGACATGGGTTGATGATGATCATTTTCAGAATTACGCCTTTTCTGTTGTATTCTTCTAGAAAGAGTGGCTTTGATCCTAGGAGTTACTGCATTAATATCTATCCCTTCAAATACATGCAAAGCGGCTTCCACATTTCCTTTCTGATATTCATATCTACCCAGCATTGCTCTAGCTTCCTGTAAATACAAATGCATTAACATAATAATACAATACAAGTCTCTACAAGATTAAGATGGTACCAAAAATGTGTAAAGGACATCCTTATGAAATATGCATCACCAAAAATGTGTAAATACAAATGCATTAACATAATACAATATAATGATGACACTGGTATACTACACTATTAACCATACCCAGAGAAAATGCTCATGAACAGAGCTTCCAGAGTAAAAGAGAAGAAGATAATCAAAACCTCATAGTTTAAGCTACCACTTTCACGAAGAGACGATTCAGCTTCTTCAATATCTCCAGAATCAGCCTTCTGGCCAACTGTGACTGATCCAGGTGCAAGAACCTTGTCATTTGCTCCAAGCTGATCTCCAGAGCAGATGCACTGCATCATATTCCGAAACTTGTGCCCAATTCTATCCCTTTTTCTAGTCCTCATATTGCATTAAAGTACTTGAAAACCTTCAAATGCACAAAAGTCACGATTTAACATTACAACCAACAGGCAACAGCCGCATATCATCACTTCCTCCAAAATAAAGAAGGGCAAATTCTATCTATATGAATGTTAATGTACAGCATAAACATTTGCAGCTAGTTATGAAGCTTGCAACTAAAACCATAAGAATAAGAAAACAGTAAAGACAGCAAATACAACACGAGAGAGATCAAGTAAACATCAAATTTTACATACTAAGATCGATCATCAAAAGCCATCAGCACGGCGATACGTTTTGAAGCACAAAACCCTTGAAATTCAACACCGAAATTGTCACAAATTGCAATCAAAATCAATACAACTAACAATTTCATAGACAGAATATCCCCAATCTTGAGACCTAACCAGGCCAAGTGACCAAAATCGTACACCAGACAACATCTCCGAATTGATCAAAAACTTGCCCAATTGAATTCGCAAGCAGTCGACAAATAAAACAGTTAAGCGCAGCGCAGAGTCGCAGACATGTGTCCTTTACCTATTGTTGACAAAAGCAAAGCAGAGACACAATCTTGAGAGCAAAAGAACGACTAAATGCTCATCGAAGAATCAGTCGAATTCTTGTTCGCTTAACAATCAAAGTTGTCGACCAAGTCCACCCTCGTCCTCTCTCTCTCTCTTCCGGTCCCCGCTTCTGTTTGATCACAGGCCCTCCAACTCCATCTCCGGGCCTGATTACTCTTCTGATGAGAGAATAATATCTCTAGTTCTTTTCAAAACTAAGATCTGACACCATTCTTTAATTAAAATAATTATGAGTATATATTATATAATTTAAAGCAATTAAATTTATTTATTTATTGAGCAAAAAAGTAATTGAGTTTCAAAAAGAACTTAAAGTATATTATTCAGTTTTAAACTATACAGTCTATTGAGTTTTTGTAAAGTTCAATTCATGTCATAAAGACTATTAATGTATGTAAAAAAAACTAAAAATATATTTAAAATTCTATTTATAGGGATCGTCTTGTTATTTTTAGAGTAAATTATGATAATCTCAATTTCAATATATTCAAATTTTCATAATTTATTATATTTACATTTAAAGATCACAACCTACCATTAACAAAAATTGGGATCGAGATTCTTGTTTTGATAGGAGACAAAAATGTAATCAGCTAAATTTTAGCTGTTTACGGAAGCATGCAATTCAATGACTTCTTGTCATATTATTGTTTTGAGATATATAAATATAGACAATAATTATTCTTTTATTTATTTTAATATGTCACATTATTGTTCACATGAATCACAGGGTGGGTAGCATGGGGGAACAACTAAGATTGCCCTACGTGTTACTGGAAAATCTTCCAATTAAGGTATATTTAATCTTGTGGAGAATAATTGTACTTAATATAATTAATTTCATATATTCTAATATTAATAAATAATTCGGTTGACAAAAGATTTACATTCTTTACATAAAAATATTGGGTTTTCTAAAGTATGCTCTAAAGGCATAGTAGAATAAGTGTCTTGTTTTAGAAAAATTTGTTGTTTTTAGTTATTTAGTGATTTTAATCTTTTTAATTTTTTCTAAGGATTTACTGTAAAAATATATATTTTATAATATAATATCTTTCTAATATCTCCTAATACTTATCGTAACGGAAAATTCGTCTTCCTAGTTTCTCCCGCAAGTCCTGAATTTCCGTTAGAAACAACATCCGTGTTCAATAATGTAAGAATGGCTCGTTGAGGAGTCAAGGAATCTGGTCATCTGGATAACTCATTTACTCAACTCAGACAAACTAACTGCACAAGCAGATTGAAATCAAAGGCCGCGGCATTGGAGCAAACAATGGAGGAGAGTTTCAAAACAATCATCAATGTGCTCATGGATAAGTTTATTGTGACACTTACATTTCGCTTTAAAATAAATATTTATGGATAAATTTGTACATATATTAAAGGAAAAAAATTCTCATAAAAATACTCCTATTAAATGTTATTTAATACTGATTATTAGGGGTATAAATGGAAAAAATTCTTATATGGATATCTAGTATAAAAATAGTCTATATAAATATGTACTGTGAAACGGAAGGAGTATTTATCTAATCTAATGACATAGATGCCTAAACACCTCCTATAATATTAACTTGTTTTTTCAAAACCTACATTCGTTTTTTGTGATTAGAAAACCACGATTAATTTGCTAAATCAGAAATGGACGATATGTAATTGTAAGAGAACATGAACTAAACACCTGTTAATCAGAAATTAATCACACACTAAATTTAGGAAGACATCAATTAGGGTTCCATCATGAAGAGTTGTAAACTTTGAATTTTTGGACGTCTCTGCCTTATCCCATCAATTTTTCTTCTCACTTTGTGTTTTGATTGATCAAGGGAGGGGCTTTAATTTGTAATTCCTAGCACAGATTCTTCCCCATTTCCATCCAATTAACAAAAGCCCCGCCTCTAATTAATCACAATTAAGAGTCCCTTGCCTTTGTTAATTTCTTATTGACCCTTTTTCCCGCTTGGCTCATCGATCAAAATCCCGATACATCATCGTTCTCATACATTTTTTTATGGTTGATCTAATTATTATAATTAAATCCCATGGTTTTATAGTGCGCGCATATACAACATATATTGCACATCAAACTACCATAACTTTGTAGATCGAGAATGAAGCTAAAAGTGAGGAGATTGCTAAGAGGTCTAAGATGCAATATTTCTCATGTTTTCTGTAAGTACAAGTTCTCTCTTGATGATAGCTATGGCATGGATCGTCCAATTTATCGTGAGTATTCATTTAAAATTGTGTACAGGTGAAGGTGGAGAAAAGAATGAGGAGATGCAAATCGGTTTTCCGACCGATGTGAAACATGTGGCTCATATTGGACGCAGTGATTCTGCAGCTACAAGTCGGCCTAGCTGGGTTTGTAATTAATTCACTTAATGTTGAATTTAACGTACATTGAGTCATTATTTGATTAGTTGAAGGATAGAAGACGGATTAATTGTGAATTATGTGCATGTGTAGATGAAGGAGTTCAAGGAGGGAAATGGGGAAATTAAATCTGATACCTTGGTGGCATATGCTCATACTATTGAAGGTGAGGAGGACTTGATCGATCTAGCAAAAAATTCAAATTCACATTTGCATTTTACGCAATTTTTTTACAAGGCTTTTTCACAAATTTGAATGACCACATATGACCTGGCCTTTTGACCCAATGTATAGCATTATGAGAAAAATGAACATAAAAAGGAGCAAAGCTCTTATTCATTATAAGCTCTTAGGTTGAAAAATGAATCTGACTTTCTATTAAAAATAATATATAATAAACCGATGTAATATGTTTTGCTAAATATATTTTTAGGCATTAGCTCAATTGAGGAATCATTAATTGGAAGCTCCTCCCAACAAGTGATCAAACCCAAAGCCAAATCACACTCCAAACAACACGGAATTAGGCGGCGCAAAGACGGCGCGCCCATGAGGCATAATAAAGCCAACGCCTCCAACCCTCAACTATCCGACGAAGAGCCCATCAAACCAAAGAAGACTCGGAGGAGGAAGAAGAATGCTGCTAAGAAGGTTGCCGCCATTGATGATGACGGAGTTTTGAGGAACCCCAATTCGGGTTCCTCCACCGACGAAGCGGGTAAGCTTGATAAGTCGAAATGTGGGTCAATGTACAAGTCGTCAGCTCACGAGGCGTCGGGGGATGAAGCTAGGCTCCCCTGAGTCTTATGGTACCGTTGCTTGTGGTGTTTGAGAGAGATTTGTAGAATAAGGTATGATGGAGGGTGAGAGTAAGAGGTCTATTGTGTAGATCCATGGCTTTTCTTGGTCTTGGCTTGAATTTTTGTTTTTGGATTGTTTAGTTTTGTAAGGTCGTGAAAATATGTATGAGGATGTGTGTTTTGAAAATCCAAATTACTAAATATCACTTCATGCAATAAGAGGAGCCCAATTTGTTTGCTAAGCCCATCTCCAACAGTTTTCCTAAACTGTTGGAAATTGTGTATTTGGAGAATTTTACCTACTTTTTTGCTCCAACAACTTCCCTATCTAATTCTCTATAATGGAGAATTCTCCAAAAGATTATAATGTTTTCCCTATATTTAGAGAATTCTCCAAGTTCATTTGGAGAATGCATTAATTGAAAGTGTATACATGGAAACTTGTGATTGGCTATATGAAATTTTTATAAAAAAATTTATATATAAATAGAACTAATAAATGTAAGATTTTTTAAAATGAAGAAGCTGTTGGAGTTAAAGTAAATTTTATTTGGAGAATTTGACTTTTGATTCTTCATTTTGGAGAAAATTATAGAAAAACTGTTGGAGATGACTTAACTATTATTATTATTTTGTTGATTTTGGATGAATATTATACGTTTTGGAGGGCTTGAACTGAAGATATATTTTTTTAATGAAATTGAGAGAACATACCTTATTTTGAGCAACCCTAAATATATACATGTGACATTATTATTTATGAGTTCTACAAATTGATTATGGGTAGATTAATTGGTTTAATGGTAGCTTTTAATGATTTGTTGTATAACGAACTGTTGAAAGTTTCTCATTAATTAAACCCGTTTTATTACCCACTATCACTCTGTGTCTAAAATTTTGTTAAATTCATACAGAGGAGGCCACTAGAGGCCTCGGTACAAAGATGTGAGTGCATGGTTTTCAACGATTTTCGCAGGGGCAAAGGTAGACCGAAGAAAAGATGGAAGAAGTTATAAAACAAGGACCTTTGGAGGGAAAAGATTACGTTGGAGGAGCGTTAGCAGACTAATCGATGAGGAAGGGCCCTCTTCTTGCATCTCTGTGCCCCCCCCCCCCCCCCCCGGTTTCCGGTTTTCCTTTTTTCTTACTGTAACTAGCAGTGGCGGAGTCAGGAAAGTTCGAAAGGGGGGCGGACCTCGAACAACTATCCTTAGAAAAATCGGGCTAGTTTAACATATCGACATATATATAAGATATTTTGAATATATAAAGTACCTAAAAAGTAAATTCAAGGTAGTTTAACATTAAAAAAAACATAAATCAAGCTATATTTGTTACTTTGCTACATGATAATTGATATTTACGAGTGTCTAAACTCCGAAAATAATTTAAAATAATTTCATTATCAATTGTTGCAAATATCACTCTAAAAAAATTCCAAATAAAATTTCATCTAAATCAATATGTCATCACCCATTCACGCATAAAATATTAAAATAAAACAAATTTGAAAAAGCTAAATAATAAAATACTAAAATAACGACTCTAAATACTTGAAAAAAGGCATTAAAAATTATAAAAGGGATTAAATAAAAAATAAAATTGGAATTTAGAAAACATAAGAGTTACCTTAATTAATCACTTCAATGGTTCAATTTATTAAATGCGAAGAGTGGATATTTGTCAATTCAAGTGGCAACTCGATCGTTTCTTTCAATTGAGCAATCAAATTCTAGATCATTTTTTCATTTTTTTAATTAAAATGGTAGAAAGTAAAAGGCAGTTCCATTAAGCAAAGTCCAATTCAATTTATATTACGGCCCAATTCAATCTATATTACATAGGTGGCCCAAGTTAATTTATTTCTAATTTCTTCTTTTTTTTTAAAGTAAAAATTCCTCTATCTTCCCCAAATCTCAAAATGTCCAACAACAGTACACACACCCGACATTTCCGATCTCTAAAGTCTGAACGTTCCTGAATTTCCGGAAGACACCCACTGCACTCCTCCTAGGCGGCCACACAGCCATCCCACTGGCCACTGGCCCCGCCTATACCCTTCTCCGCCCCCGCCCTCGCCCTCGCCCATTCCCCGTGGGCGGCTCTCTACATACTCTCACTCCTCCGACCGCCGGTGGGGGCGACCCGCCCCCCCTCCGCCACTGGTAACTAGGTTATTTAGGGTTTTTATGTTACAATTTTGAGATTAATATGGATGTAGAATTTAGTTTACTAAATCTTAAATTTATAAATTTTGTAACTCAAGGGGTTGGTCTAGTGGAGCAAGATAGGAATCGTGTCTGACAGGTCGCAGGTTCGATTCCCCACTAGTCTCCTTGAGGTGAGGCAAATGTAAATTCTCGAGCTCTTTGAGCCCTTGGGTCTTCCCTTGGACTGGGGCGCCATCCCCTCACCCTAAATTTTTTTTACAAAAAAAAAAAAATTATAAATTTTGTTAGTTTTTTTTTTAATTTTTGTAATTAAAAAAAACACTTCCAGAACTAGAATTGAACCAGTCAAAAGCGGTCCGGGAATCGTCCGGTTCGGCAACGGAACCGCCGGTTCAAGAACCGAACCCATGAATAGACATGACACAAAAGATAGCATAAGTTGTAGCACATAATATGACATATACTTGAACCCTAAAACCCAAGTAAAACCCCTATTTTCATAACAGTCTCATCACATAGTCTGAACGGTGGTAGAAGGCGATTCGGGTGCAGGAGCAGTAAGAAAGCGACCAAGGCCGTAGAGGGAGCCCAAGCCAAGGGTTGCGATGGCACCTTTGACAGGCGGACATCTGTAGGTATAGGCAATGTAGCCTCCAAGAGAAACGCCTCCCATAAAAGAGTTGAGAGGATCTCTTTTACCCCTCGAAGTCTCCATGCCGTGCTCCACAGAAGCCATCATAACAGGCCAAAGGGCTGTCCTGCCACCCAGTTGCTGCCCGAATTGTAAACCATGGCTCAACAGAGTCCTCCACGGGGCCCCCGAAACATGGTGGTAATTTTGGTAGTAGATGATGAACCCGTAGGCACTGCCCGTCAAATACCCTATGCTTGTGAGTTGAAACACATCTTTTAATGGCAGCAGAAATGACGACTTTGATAAATTCTTGTCAGCTTCTTCAACTGATCCTGCCTTCTCCTCCATATATAATGAATGGCACACCAGCCAAACAAAGGATTCACACCTAACATAAGTTTAGTTTGAAGACAACATTTAACAACAACTAGTGTCATTCCCGTACCTTGTACGAGTTTAATATAAAAATTACTTTATAAAAAATGTTTTCGACTTGTACTTAAAAAAAAAATCCCGAAAATTTTTTTCACGACTGAATCACACTTTTTTAATGTTATTCATGTATATTGTACGAATTTAATATAAAAGTCATTTATAAATTATTATTGACGCTTCTTAAAAAAATTTACAAACACATTTTCACAAATCAAAATTCTTTTAATAAAGAATTACAAAATATTAGGATTTATTTAAAAACAATTTTTATTAGATCAATTTTAAAAAATGATTTGTCTTAGTCAGATGATCAATTAAAATATTAAGATATTTTTAATCAAGTGTTCATTAAAAAAAGAAATTATATAACTTCAAATTAACTATTTATATAAAATTCTACTAATAGTAAAATATTTTGGAATCAATTTTCATCAAAAAATAATTTGTAATTGTTTCATAGAAAGTGGGGGAGTGGGTAGGTTTTTTTGCCAAATTTTTTGATGAAGTGGGGAAGTAGTTTTAGAATTTTTAGTTTTAAAATTATAAATTTTAATTGTATATGTTAGATTAAGCCATGTGGCTAAATGTTTTCTAAGGAGATGGGTTCTCCTTTACATATGTACTATATAGATTTCTAAAGACATAAAGCAATATAATTGCTTCTGTGAGATGATCGAAAAATCTGTACAACTACACAATTCCAGTATCACTCTACTAGTCTATGAAAGCACACGCAATTAATTACTCTGTATCTAATTAAGATTAATTACTCTGTATCATTAGGAGATCCTATGTCTCCCTATCTGTTCTTGCTTTGTATTGAGCGTTTGAGTCACATTATTAGGGATTCGGTGGACATAGGGGATCGGAAACCGATTAAGTTGACTCGGGGCGGGCCTTATCTTTCCCATATGTTTTTTGCGGATGACATTATGCTTTTTGCGGAGGCTTCTGTTCGTCAGATTGAAGTGATTATGAGGTGTCTTGAGTGTTTTTGTGGTGCGTCGGGTCAAAAGGTTAGCGCACACAAGTCGATGATTTTTGTCTCCCCGAATGTGAAGGATCATGAGGTTAGAAATTTGGAGATTGCTAGTGGTTTCAAGGTAACGAAAGACTTGGGTATTTACCTTGGGCTTCCTATTCTGCATAAGAAAGTTAACAAAGAGACGTTCTCGGGCCTGGTCGACAAGTTTAACTCGAGACTTGCGGGTTGGAAAGCTCGGACTTTAAGCTTTGCAGGGAGGGTGACGTTGGTGAAATCAATTTTGACCTCTTTGTCGGTATATTCAATGTCCACGTTCCTTCTTCCGGATAACGTGTGCAATGAAATCGACAAAATTAATAGGGCGTTTTTGTGGGGCAGTAGCGCTGAGCGGAAAAAATTACATAAGGTGGCGTGGGAGGTGGTAACTCGACCTCGGCACCAGGGCGGTCTTGGAATCCGCTCCATGAAGGAGATGAACCTAGCCTTGGTTGGCAAACTAGGGTGGCGGTTTATCATGGAAAATGAAGGGTTGTGGATTTCGGTTTTGAAACATAAATATGTCGACTGTGCTTTAGGCCAATCGCCGGCGTGTTCGTATCTTTGGAAGGGGGTTCGAACTGGGTTATCAGAAGTGATGGTTAAGGGGACCAAATGGATCGTCAGAGATGGGGTGTCGGTTCGTTTTTGGAGGGACACCTGGTTGATGGAGTTACCACTGGTTAATTATGCTACTAGCTCCATCGAGGAGGGACATTGGAACGCTTGTGTGAGGGATTTTTGGGTGGATGGTGTAGGCTGGAAATGGAATCTGTTTGCTCATCTTTTGTCCGCTGAGTTGCTGTTGAAGATCGCCGTTGTTGTTGTGCTTCCGTTGACTGATTCAATGGAAGATGAGATATGTTGGGCTCACTCTTCCGATGGAAATTATTCGGTCTCAACTGGGTTTAATCTGCTGCAGGGAAATGTTTATAGGGTTGGTGTTGATGACGCATTTTATCGCTGGGTTTGGAAGATTAAGGCTCCTGAACGTGTTTGGTGTTTTGTGTGGTTGGCGAGCAATGGTGGAGTCCTTTCTAACGCCGAGAGAAGAAGACGACATCTTACAGTGATGGATGCTTGTCCGCGTTGCCCAAACAACGTTGGTGTTGTGGAAACATATGAACATCTTTTTCGGGATTGTAGCAAGGTGAGCAATTTATGGTCGAATTTATGCGCTACTGATTTTTTGCCTGATTTCTTTTAGATGTCGTTTGCGGAATGGATACGGAGCAACATGTTGGTGACCGGAAAAATTGGGGAGGCCGGGTGGTGCGAGGTGTTTAGCACGGCTATTTATTGGGTCTGGCGCTGGAGGTGTGCCGAGGTGTTCGGCGAGGAAGTGCTGATAAGGGACAAAGCGAGTTTTATTTTACTGCATGTGCATGATTATCTTCGTGCTACAGGTAAGTCTTCTTTAATGGCTCCTAGTTCAATTAAAATTATACAGGAGGTTTCTTGGGTCTCGCCGAACGAGGGGTGGATTAAAGTCAATACGGACGGTTCGGTCAAGGACGGAGTGGTTGCTGCAGCTGGAGGCGTTCTTAGGGACCATTATGGTCAGTGGTTTGTCGGGTTCGTCCACAATATTGGTTCTTGCTCGGTACCCATGTCGGAGTTGTGGGGAGTGCTTGATGGACTGAAGATTGCGTGGGATAGAGGCTTTCGTCAAGTCATCTTGAAGTCTGATTTGCAGCTCGTTGTGGATCTTCTCAACTCTCGGGTGAGTAAAAGTCATCCGTTATATAGCCTGGTCTTACAGTGCCAAGGCTTTTTTAGTAGGGATTGGACTATCCGATTCCGTCATGTGTATCGAGAGGCAAATTCGATAGCGGATTACCTCGCATCTTATGCTTTTTTATTTCCGTTAGGTCTTAATGTATTGCTTGCCCCACCTGAGGGGATTAATTTATTGTTGTTTGATGATGTAAGGGGTCGGGCTATCCTCCGCTTGAGTACTACTTAGCCCTTTTTTCGTTTATTAATAAAATTCCCCCTTAAAGGACGGAGAGTACCGCATCTCCTTCAACCAAAAAAAATCTAACATCATAAACATCAGTATATTCCACATAAAACTACATCTACTTTGTATCTAGTAAATATGAGCAATCTATTATTCATGCCCTTCATTCCGATAATTCTATGCAAAGGTACAGAACCTGAGCCGTATAGAACATCAAACCTGACAAGTTGTAGCTTACCGAAATTTGAGCCCCAATTATCCCCAAACTTAACAATGGGATGCCATCGCTTATACACCAAAAGCCTAATTTCATAACCGCTGCCAAAATATTCACTCGTTTGTGCAAATGATTATTTCATAACCATCCCTAAGATTCTCGGAAGAACCCTCTCTACTTGTTTTTGTAGACAACAGAACCCTAATCATCCTTAAAATACAAGTCTCTACTGAAGACATACCGGTGAGAGATGAGCGATTTGGCTGCCGATGAATCGCCTTGCCGTAGCCTGCGTCAAAGAGGACTCTAGCTGATCAAATAGGAAGCAACGACGGCGGTTAAAACAGAGGGACAAAGAATTTTATATAGAGGCAGGTTGCTTGTAAAACAAGACGCCTGATTTCTTTTTTTTTTTAAATAACTCTAAATAATCGCAAATATCAACTTTAAACTAATAATAATAGGATTTTTCTAATGTGTGCCCATGGGCACACAATAACAATTCTAATCTTGGTAAATCTGATTATTGTTTGTTAATTTTGATTTTTTTAAAAGGGTTCATTAATTCCAATTTAGGGAATAGTTTTGAAATAATTTCCTAAGTTAGCACTTTTATTGTGTGTCCATGGGCACACATTAGCCGAACCGATAATAATATTAATTTTAAAAATAATCACCATACGAACTATTGTAATATTAACCCAAAATGATATGATCGAAATCATTTTTTAGTGGGGTACGTTAATGATGTGGCAACCGAAAATTCTACGTGTTAAGTAAAATATTACTCTTTTATTTTTTTATATTCAAATCTTATCTATACTAATACATTATAAAGCAGAAACCAAGTCTGTGTAAAAATTTGCGCCACGTGACATACCTTCAATAAAATAATGAAAAAGCTTTTTTCAACCTAAAAAACTAAATAATAATTCTAGAAAGCCCCCTTCATATTAATGGAAAAGCTTTTTTCAACTTAAAAAAACTAAATAATAATTCTAAAAAGCCCCCTTCATATTATACTCTAATAATAATTCTAGAAATCACGATTTATCTTAACCACTTTATAAAACAGATAATGGATAGATAATGTATGTGTAGATTGTTTCATATAGTATCACATACTAAAAAAATAAAATTTAATTAATATACAAATATTTTTAAAAAAATTATTTAAATAATAAACATTACTAAATAAAAAAATCTATAACTATATATTAAAGCTATACTTTTTCGGGCTCACCAGAACGATACTGGCCCCACCTCATATTTAAAAAATTAATCTTTATTCCTAATATTTTAACCTTTTTCTATTAAATTTTTCTTTAACTATTTAAATCTATCTTTGACATCAAACAAATATAATATTTAATGTTATCTAATCTTTACTTTATCGAACCACAAAATGAGTTTGGCCACACCTTAAATCAAAATAAATTATTTTTTATTTATTTTCTATAAATAAATTATTTTTATCTTTATCTTTCATATTTTATTATATCTTATTAATTAATTTAATTATTGTGTTATTTAAATCTTATCTCTTCCATATTCTAATATATAAATCTTTTTTAGTTAATATGTTATCTTTTTTTAAAATTAAGTACATATAAAATATCATCAATGAAAAGGAGAAATGTAATATATTATTTTAACTTAATAACTTTTTTATTCTTAACATTAAACTTAATAACTTATATTTATTTTATTTTATTTGATTCCAATAAAAATCTTACATTGTAATGATAATAAATTACTTATATTAAATTTTATATTATATTTATATTTAATATCTATAAAATGTCAAACCATAGTCGTACATGGTACGACGGGTACAACTAGTGTAGCATGATTTTACATTCAATTTTAAAAAAAAATAGAAAAAATTTGGTGGATAGGCAAAAAATAAATAACATATTTTGGTGTTTGTAATTTTTTTTGTAAATTTAGGCGGATAGCAAAAACTTTTTTAGCCCATTATCATCGGGCCCGCCGAGCTCAACCACGATCTCAAATTCCATCAAGAATTTCACTGAAATTCGATACCTTTAATTTGAGTACGACCACTCCCCGATAATGACGGTATTGTGGGATTTCCCGACGTCGTTAACGGGATGCGGAAGTGGAGTTCGGCAAGGCGTTTGAGCGTTGCGCTGTTATTGGAGCCATTGTACGTGTTCAAGATATTTGTCGGATTCGAATCTGGTTCAGAATCAGAACAACCAATTGTTGACGGATTTGGAGCTGAAATCACGTGGGTTTGGATCCTGTCTTGCCTAATCGCAGCTTGCGCCAGTCACGGAGTGGTGAAGCGAATGGTTACAGACTGCCATAGCCTGTGCAATGCGGTGGTGATGGACGCTCTCCAACAAGGGAGGCTGTCGATGAACGAGAAGCAGATCGGGGAATTGAGAGATTCGATCGATTCAACGGAGGCGGATGCAAATAATCCCGAGTACCGAGGTCAATTTCTATCTCTTTGAACGATTTCGTTTTTCGAGGTCAATTTCTATGTCTTTGATATTTGAATTGTTAGGGTTCAGGTATGGGAATTTCGAAATTCTTTTAGTTGAATGAAAATTTGTCTTAAATTAGGGTTTAGTTCTGGAAAGTCTGAATCTTCTGGGGTGCAAGTAGCTGGGAAATGGACCAATCTGCTTTCGTTCCTCACTTTTGTGTCTCGATTTGTCTGTTGATTCGACATCTGATGCTGAATTGTTGCCTTTACTTGTTTTTGTGTCAAGAACATCCCAAATACTTGTTTTTGTATCTGCAGGAGTCCCATTTGGACATAAAATGCTGAAACGGACATATGTTGCTTCTGAAGGCTGGAATCTTGTTTTAGTTTCTCAGGAGGTACTTCTCCTAATGAAATCCACTACCCCTTTCTTTTTCTTAGAAATTTGTGGGTCGTAAAAGGATCACCTTTTTGGTATATATCTATATCTATATATAAGAAAAGTGAAAACAAATGTACCACTAAAGGATGATTTGTCCTACGTCTTTTTTTTTTGAACGAACGGTAATTCATTCATTTGGTAAGAAAAAAGGGATTACACGAAACCAAGGCATGCAAAGGTGTTACAAGGCTTCTTCTAAGCCCAAGGTGACAAGCCACCTTCTAGTTTCTCGATTGTTTTTCTTCCACTTAGCTCGTAAGCTCATTCTAACATGGTTGATTACAAGCCCAACACAAGCGCCAGGGTCAAGAGTGTTGTTCTGGTACAATTTTTGGTTCCTGCAATGCTAGATGAAGTAGATGGTGGTACGCATGCAAGATGTCCAAACATGGAATATGATGTCGTTCTTTCTTCTCCAAACTGTAGCACGATGTATCCAATGTTGGATGTTCTGTCCAAACTTTTTGGTGTGGGCCCAATCGCAAACCTTAGTCATTATTGTACTGTTGTAGCTGCATTCGAACCAAAGGTGGTCGACTGTCTCTTCGTTCTGTTGACAAAGGGGACCGGTGACATCAGCCACGATATTCCAACGCACGAGATTTGTCCTGCATCACTTGGTAGATAAGAGCATTAATTGGATTTAGAGAATAACCTTCAATTGGAAAATCCCAAACAAAATGATGACAATTTGTGATGACAATCAAACCGTCATCAAGTAATAAAGACAGTTTATGAAAAAAATGATGACAATTTATGAAAAAATTATACTTGATGACACATATTTGATTACACTTTGAATGATGATACAAATAAATTATATGTAATGACACTAAAAATTAAATGTGATGACACATATTTGATGACATTAGAAGAAAAAAAACCCATAATTTGTGATGACACTTTTTTGATGAGGACACATATTTGATGACATTAAAAAACTATAATTTGTGATGATGCGTTTTTTATGACGACGCATATTTGGTCTACGTTTGATCACACTTTTTCTATGACAAATGATGACGCTAAAAAATCATATTTGGTCTTCTTGTCAGATTTTGCTCAATTGTGTTCATGTGTTCTCTCACACTAGACTTGTCAAAACATGACCCGACCCGAACCGCCCGATTTTTTTTGGGTTAAGACCCGAAAATTTAAACCCGAAACCTAAAATAAACCGAACCCGCTAAACCCGAAAATTATTTGGTTAGGGTCTGGTTCAACCCGCTAGGTCAAATTTTATTGCGATGATGTCATAATGTGTCATACTATGTAACTATTGTTATTGATTCATTGCGCTAATTCCCGACATTGTATTATAACGGAAAATGAAAACTTATTCCAACTAAGACACCCTAGAACTTATGGTTTAATACAGTTTAAATATTGGTTTAGGAAAATTATTCTCAATTATATTTTAAAATATCAATTAATATAATTTTTTATTTTTAAATCAATGTTTTAGACCTATTTATATTATTATTTAAACTTATTTTAATAATAATTGAAAAATAAAAAATATGTTATTGACCCACTGGTCAACCCGAACCCGCCCGATAACCTGCCATGACCTGACCCGACCTAACCCGTAACCCAATTGACCCGAACCCGTTTTGAACCCGAACCCGAAATGATCGAACCCGAACAACCCGACCCGATCGACAGGTCTAGTGATGACCCATATTTGATTACATTAAAAAATTAAATGTGATGACACATATTTGATGACAACTTTGTTTTTTTATGTGTGATGACGGTTGTTTTTATGTGGTTGAATCTTTGGTGATACTTTTTGTCATAAAATTTTTTTGATTATACGTGATGACATATTTTGATGACAGTTTATGACAAATTGATGACAATAATGATAGTGATGACACATATGACACTTTAAATGATGACAATAAAAAGTTATACGCGATGACATATATTTGATGACACTAAAAAATCAACACACCTAAAATCTTCTCTTCCTCCAATTTCTCCCGCTTGATCAATAATGGGTATTCCAAAAAACTTCCCTTCAACAATTTCACTAGAAATTTCAATTGGATTTTCATTCTCTTCAGAAATCAAAACACCTAAAACTTTTTCTTCTTTTTCCTCATCTGGGTTTTGCTCAATGATACCATTTTTGGTTGCTCCACAACTTTCTCCTTCAATTTCCCGGGAAAATTCAACTGGGTTTTCCTCTGAGCTTTCAAAACTGGAAAATTCACCATGTGGGTCAATTGTGGAAGGCCCAAACACAATCTTGTACACTTCAAACTCTTCAAACCCCTCAAGCTCTCTCCTTTCATATTCTTCTTCCTCCTCTCCAATTCTTTCAAATCTCGTCTGCAGATTCTCCAGGAGGCTAGAGAAGTTGTCACGGAGGATGTTGAGGAGGAGGAGAGTGGTGGTGAAGAAGAGAGGGGAGAGGAAAGCAAGAAGCTTGAGAAGGTAAGGGGAGAAGAAAAGGAAGTAGGATAAGTAGAGAGGGTGTGAGAGAACACATGAACACAATTGAGCAAAATCTGACAAGAAGAATTGCTTGTTCTTCTTGGATATAGGTTTTGGGATTGAGGGTTTTTGTTTTGGTTTGAGGTGGGAAAAGGGTAAAGTTTTGTAGTATGATTTTGGTGAGTGTAAACGGCGTGAATTAGGGGGAATTGGATTTCATAGAGAGCAAACAAATGAATTGAAAAGAGCATCTTTGGAAAGACTATATAATCACCGTGTCAAAAGCAGCCGAACCCATGAGTAGACATGACACAAAAGATAGCATAAGTTGTACATAATATGACATACTTGAACCCTAAAACTCAAATTAAATCCCCCAATTTTCATAATAGTCACCAATTTAGACGCATGGCCTCATGATTCATCACATAGTCTGGAGGGTTGTAGCCGATATGGGTGCAGGAGGAGCAACAAGAAACTCTACAAGGCCGTTGATGCAGCCCAACCCAAGGGTTGGGAGGGCACCTCTGACAACCCCGCATCTAGAGCTATAGGTAAGGTAGGCTCCGAGAGAAGCGCCTCCTATAAAAGAGTTGAGAGGATCTCTTTTACCCCTCAAAGTGTTGATGCCGTGCTCCACAGAAAAAACCAGAACAGGCCAAAAGGCTGTTCTGCCGCCTAGTTGCTGCTGAATTGTAAACTATGCCTCAGCAGAGTCCTCCACGGAGCCCCCGGAACATAGTGGTGATTTTGGTAGTACATGAACCCGTAGACGTTGCCCATGAAAAACCCCATGCCTGTGACCTGGAACAGAACTTTTGGAGGCAGCACCCACTCTGTCAGAAATGACGACTTCGACAACTTTTCGTCAGCCTCAGCTAATCCCGCCTTCTCCTCCATAACCATAATGAATGGCACACCTTCCAAACAAAGGATTCATACCTAGCTAACATGCATATTTGACATTAGTTTTAAGACAGCATGCATTTAACACCGATTTCTAAAGACAGAAAGCAATTGCTTTTGTGAGATGACAAATCCATACATGAAAGCACTCACAATTAACTTTGTATCTACTAATTAAGATCAATACTAACAACCCTAATCTAACATCAAAAACATAAATATAATCCACCTAAACCTACACCTAGCTACTTTGTATTACGCGCATTCATGCCCTTCATTCCGATATATAATTATATGCAAATTTCACATAGCACACTTACAAAACTTGAGCCATACGGCCCGTACAGACCACCAAACCTGCCAAGCAAATTTAACAATGGGATCCCATCGCTTAAACATAAAAAAAAACCTAATTTCATAACCGCCCCCAAAATATTCACTCGATTGTGTGAATGATTAGACCCCTAATTTCATAACCATCCCTGCATGAAGAACCCTGTACAGCTCTACTTGTTTTTGTAGACAACAGAAACCCTAATTATCCTCAAAATATCTCTCTCTACATGTTTTTTTTAAGGAACAGATCCCTAATTTCCTTACCGTCCCTAAAAGCTCTGAACAAAGACATACCAGTGAGAGATGAGCGATTTGGTTGCCAATGAATCTCCTTGTCATAGCCTGACCCTGATCGAATAGGAAGCAACGACGACGCGCGGTTAAAACAAAGGGAAGAAACGGCTGGGTTTGGAAAGCGACAGCTGGGTTTGGAAGAGCATCCTCCACCTGCGTGATCTCCTCACCTCCCTCTCAAACCCCGACACCATTCTGCTGACTATGGCCAACAGTACCGGTAAATTCTCCTCCAAAAATTCCTACAACCTCATTCGAGACAGAGCCGCACATATTTTCTGGGGGCGTTCTATCTGGAACGGCCTCCACACCCCTAAATGCTCATTTATTGCGTGGATGGCCCTCCATCAACGCCTTCCAACTAAAGATCGCATCTCCAGATGGCATCCTATTGATGATGTCTCCTGCTCTCTATGTCACTCCACGGATGAAACGGCTGACCATATTTGGAACCAGTGTAGCTTCTCGCAAGTTGTCCTATCTGACCTCTTGGACTGGCTTCACATTGTCCATCGCGAAAGGACCCTTCATGCCTGGATGGAATGGATCCACCACCATCGAAGATCGCGCAGCTGCAACATCAAACTTTTGAGGGTTGCCTTCTCGTCCTTCATCTATTTCGTCTGGCAGGCCTGTAATGACTCTATTTTCAACAATTCCCTAGCAAATCCCAGATCATGTGCTCGCAGAATCATTATCCACCTGAAAAACTGTATGGTTGCTCATGGAACCCAGCGCCCTTTCTTCAATGGCATCTTCCTCAGCAACCAGACTTAGTTCTTTAGTTGCTTGATTCTCCTCCTTGGATTGCTAGAAACAATTTTTTGGTGTACATATTTTTTGTAACTCCTGCCCTTTCTAATATAATTTAACTTCTTCAAAAAAAAAACAAAGGGAAGAGAATTTTATATAGAGGCAGGCAAGGGCGAAAGTCTAAAAAAAAATAGGACTTGTTTACGGGATATATCAAGAGGAGATGAACTAAAAACCTTGATAATAGTTAAAATAAATGTTAATTTTCAAGATAATAGTTAAAATAAAATATAAATATATAAGATAATAGTTAAAATAAAATAAGATAATAGTTAAAATAAAATAATCTTAACATTAATTTTCAAGATTTATACTTATTTGTAGTGTTTCTAATAATGTTAATTTTTTAAAATATAAAATCTATTGAGAAAGAAATTAATGTAATATACTATACAATAATTAACAAAAAAGAAATTGATTATTGGTGATTTTTCTACTATAAAAATATAAATAATAAATTAATAAGTCATTTAAAAACATATAATTAATTATTTTTTTAGTCTTGGACACAAGACATGAAAGTCGAAACGAAGACGTTAAGGTACTACATGAGATCCTTGCCACTTGACTAGATGCCCAAATGCTAACAACATATAATTAATTAAGGTAAATATCAACTTCTAATGGAACTAAGTAAAGCTTGTTCTTTTTAATTAACCAACATTATTTAAAATAGATAAAATATATTTATGATAAAATATAAAAAACTAAACAAATTTATCTACTTTCCTTTTATATATTCTCATTCGTAATTAAAAAAGAGTAAAAAGTTTTACGGAAAAAAGTAAAAAAATAAAAACATACGGAGTACTACGAGTATCCTTATCCTTATCCTTACTTCCTTACTTCCTTACTACTATAAAAGTGTACGAGACGTACGGCTAAGATGACCCGAATTTTATAGTGCACAGTAATTTTACTATCGTGCGGCTATTATTAATTCATAACTTTTAATCACGACCATCCGATTTCATAAATACTATCGTGCGGCTGTTAATAATTCATCCCACAAATAAATTTTGTTATTTTAATATTCCTTGAAATTCGTGTCGGTCTTTCTTAGCTCTTAAGTAATCTCGGGATATATATTCTTGGAAAAGCGTGATCGACTTATTTGATATTTGGATGTGAACGGGTAATCTTGACATGTCTCGAAAAACGTGTCCACGTTACTTCGCTCGTAAGCAAGCTCGGATAAGGTTGTTTCTTAGTTGTAAAGAGAGCTCATATACGTAATAAAACAAGTTCTAAACCATTGGATGGCGTGAAATCAGGTAAATTAATACCAAAAAAATTATGCCCCTTTAAATAAATTTACGAAAATGTCATTTTCATATCTCTACAATAATGAAGTCTCCGTCTTATAATCGCCGCGCACCTAATTGCTAGTAACGTTAAAAAGCGGGAGAAATTAAATATGGGCCTTGGCCTCTTATATTTCCGGAGGCTGATACACTTACACTAAGTGTAAGCCAAATTCTTACACTAGCCAAAAAGTAATATTATTATATTAAAGATTCTTTGAATCAATAGAAGACAATAAATGTGATGGGTTACAACAATAATTTTTTTTTATTATACTACCCCTAGTATCTTTATTAATTTTGATATCATTTTTAGTCCCACACAACCACCGGCTACTGCAAGTAGCAAAATTCTCCATTTCTTAATTAATTTTAATAACCATGTTACTTTTATCTAATTAAATTCAACTCAAATTTGCTATTAACCTTAACTCTAATCTACTGCTAAATGAAAAAAAAACAGTAGCAATTGGTCAATATTATTGTACCACATCAACGCACTGGCATGTGTCCACACCGGAACCACAACTGAAGGGAGGAGCCACCGGTGGGAGGCGGGCGGAGCTCGGAGGACGCAGACGAGGGCGAAGCCCAGCACCACAAGTCCGTATTTGAACGGCGGCGGACGAAACAGTCCGAAAATGGAGATTCTGGCACGAAATATCACAAATTCCGACTTGAAAACCCCCCAAATCTGCTCTTGTTTGCTCGAATTTGAGGAATTACAAACGATTTTTGGGCCCAGAAAAATTGTATTATTTTGGACAATTGATTGAGGGGTTTGATAGATCTTGTCATGGGCTTTCCGGAACATCTTTCGGATCGAAAATCCGTTAAGAAACGAAGAAGTTATAGCCATTTGAAAATTCAAGCCAAAGGTTGAAGACAACCCATTTCGGGTTCAATCCATTTTCGAAAAATTGCACAAACAACCCTCTTATTTTACAAAAGTGATAAAAATGTTCTTTCATCTTAACCTTTGTACTTCAAACGAACCCATATTAATATCATATGAACTTTAATCTATTTTACTTGATTAAAACTTTAGTCAAAACTATTTAACGAACCATAGAGTGGACGAACGTGGACGAACGAGCGGCGAGATCCCGATCTAGAAGACGAGGCGGGGACGAACGAGCGACGAGATCTCGACCTGCACTGAATTCCGTTGGGTTTTTTTATATTTTGAAATGCACATAAATATGAAATGCACACAAGAAACAATGAAATGCACATAAAAATCGATATTCATCGTGTGATTAAATAACTCACATTTATTCGTATTTTACATTCCCGTTTATTAAACATACTAGGGGGTTGACCCTGTCCGTTAGACGGATCAGTATACCATTAATTTGAGAATGAATATGAAATCGGATAAATAATACTAAAACTAACAAAATAATACAATTTGGATCAACTTGAATCAAGTAATTAGTGTATAAACAGTTTTGACTAAAGTTTTTTTTCAATTAAAATAGATTAAAGTTCATATGATATTTATATGGGTTCACTTGAAGTACAAAGGTTAAGATGAAAGGACATTTTTATCACTTTTGTAAAACAAGAGGGTTGTTTGTGCAATTTTTCGAATATGGATTGAATCCGAAATGGGTTGTCTTCAACCTTTGGCTTGAATTTTCAAATGGCTATAACTTCTTCGTTTCTTAACGGATTTTCGATCCGAAAGATGTTCCGGAAAGCCCATGACAAGATCTATCAAACCCCTCAATCAATTGTCCAAAATAATATAATTTTTCTGGGCCCAAAAATCGTTTATAATTCTTCAAATTCGAGCAAACAAGAGCAGATTTGGAGGGTTTTCAAGTCGGAATTTGTGATATCTCGTGCCAGAATCTCCATTTTCGGACTGTTTCGTCCGCCACCGTTCAAATACGGACTTGTGGCGCTGGGCTTCGCCCTCATCTGCGTCCTCCGAGCTCTGCCCGCCTCCCGCCGGTGGCTCCTCCCTTCAATTGTTGTTCCATTATGGCCACATGCCACTGCGTTGATGTGGTACAATAATATCGACCAATTGCTACTGGTTTTTTTTTCCATTTAGTAGTAGATTAGAGTTGAGGTTAATAGCAAATTCGAGTTGAATTTAATTAGATAAAAGTAACATGATTATAAAAATTAATTAAGAAATGGAGAATTTTGCTACTTGTAGCCGGTGGTTGTGTGGACTAATCTATATATCTTATAAAATAGAAAAACTTGACCATTTATGATGAGCTCCCTAATAAAGAAGAAAGAAAAAGATAAATGATTATAATAATTTTTACATATCATTTTAATTAGCCACATTCAGATTTGTCCTCTTGCCTTCTTCTGTAAGAGCTTTTGAATATAATGAGTTGCCTAGAAAAAGATAAATGACTTTAAACGTCTACTTTACCCACTTCCTACTTTAGCATTTTCTGAATCAAAACAACCCGCAGACAAAAATCAAAATCATCCACTCTTAATATCTTATTAATTGCATACAACCAGTATTAGCCTTTTAATGTTTGTAACAGTTTTTAGCATTGTATATCAGTTTTTGAATTAACCAATTTGTCACTATATATATCCATCAGTACCTATTGGACTATTTACATCAAAATTTGGAAATCAAAAAGAGAAAATCTATCATTCCATTTCCATGGTAAGGCTTTCACCGTCAATGGTAATGATCTTTTTAATATTACAGACATTAACTTTTTCTTTTATAATAAGATGCAACAATGAGCTCAGGGTCAGCCAACACTCATGGTGAAAACCCACAAGAGATTCCTGAAATGAACGGAAACAAAATTGGAATGAAGTCAGAGGCATCAATGGAAAGGCAAGAAATATCATTTCACAGAGTATATTTTGCTTAATTTCATAATTATAAATTTTGTTTCAACTCTATCATTTGTTATCTTTGAAATAGAACCGTTGAAGCCACTAGAAACTCAGAACATGAAGAAGCAAAGGAAACTAATGACAACATAATTGAAGGCACAATATGTGAATTGCTAGATTGGTCAAAGAATACTCAAAAGGTAATAATTCTACTAATTTTTTTACTGCAATGTTATAACGCATTCTCTTGAAACATCTAATTTGTTAAACCATTTACTTGCAACAGCAAACAACATTTAGATGTGAAGGCCTGATCACTAAAGTGCATAAAACGCTTGGTTGGTATTACTACTTATGCACGAGTAGCAAATGCAAAGACAAATTGTTCATGATAGAGAAGCAATTATGGTGTCAAACATGTGAAGAATTCATAAGCTCCCCACATTTGCGGTAGTAATTTTTTTTAGAAATTTACAACAGTTCGCATATTCACTATATATCCCTTATTAATATCGAAAACACTTGCAGGCTCAGATTTGTGCTAGAAATTGAAGACCATACAGGTTCAGTTCTCTTGACCATCTTTGAAGATATAGTTGAGAAATTAACCAAGAAAAAAGCAATACAACTAATGGAAGAAAAGTATGAGGTAAATATTGTACACTTGCTTTTAATTTCATATCGATTTCCCTATTGATTTTACATGAGTTTAGCCATCTATGCAATGCATATAATTTCATTTCTAATTTCACTCTTATTTTTATAGGATGGTAAAAGTGATGATTCTAAGCTTCCCCAAACTTTAAGAGATGTTATCATGAAAAGGCATATTTTTGAAATCAAAACTTACACTTACTACAAACAAGGAAGTTGCACACAATATGTCTGCAACGATGTCTTCCCTGCATCAGCCAAAAAGCCAAGTTATAATGATTTCTTCCGTGAATCGGATGTAAAGCTCGGTTCTAACAAGGTGTTGCCAATTATAAAAGGTTCGATTCTAGAGTTGTTGGAATGGTCTAGAGCTAAAAAAAAAGGTATTGCTTCATTCGAATTACACATCATACATGATTTTATCATCATAAAGCATATGTAATAAAATTTTAATTTCAAAACAGGATGCAATATTCCACTGCAAAGCCAATATTACAAAGATCTTAACTGAAAAACCATGGTACTACTTTGCATGCAAGAGTGGAAAATGCATGAAAGGTGTAACGCGGTATGGTGAGGATTTTTGGTGCGAATCTTGCGAGATGGTATTTAGTTCCCAAAAAACAAGGTATAAAATTATATATAAATTAATTTACTTAGGTGCACTTTACTCTGAAACATTTTATATTCTTCTACATGCTTAAATCATCTATTTGACCCTTCTAACTTTGTGAAAACTTTAACAGGTTCAGACTTCAGCTTGAAGTGGAAGATGATAGTCATGCTATAATTGTAGTGTTGTTTGACAAAACTGCTCAACAATTAGTAAAGGCTACTGCTGAGACTTTGCTAAAGGAGGCAGATGTATGCATACAAAATTGTTTTTAAAACTATTATTATCATTTCTGAATCTATTTTTTAACGCAACAAAGTTTCAGCATGAGCTTACCGAGGATGGCTTACCTAAGGCCTTGGCCAACATCATCAACACATCACACAATTTGGAAATCATGTCCTATACCTACTATCCACCTACTGAAATGTTCACTTGCACTAACATCATTTCTGCAATCACTACTTCAGACAAGGTAATGCATTTCTACAATTAGTTTATTTGCATTGAACATATACTTCCTTATTGTTTTCCAAATGTTAGTTTTTAATTTTCCTTTACAAAAAACTATACAGGGAGGACAACATGACGAAGGAAGAAACATTAGAAGTAACATAGGAAAGAATGGTGCAGAAACGGAGCTGCAAGAGTAAGTTATCATCTTTATAAACCTTAAAAATGTAATTTTAGCATGAACACTAACAATAGTTTCTTGATCTATAGGGCTGTAGGAGATGAGGTTATAAGAGCTGCAGAAGATGGTCTTATTGCAGCTGCAAATCATACTAGAAAGAGGAAAAATGTCATCAACTTATCTGACAAGGAGGATTAAACATTCCATCATTCCCTACTTTCCATCCATTTAAGAGAATCATTTAGTTTTTTCAAGATTCAGAATAAAGATGTCATCTTTAGCAAGAAAGATTAGTAGTATTTGCTTTACTTTTCAGCAGCTCAACAATACAGTTAGTAGTGACTATGTTTAAACTATTTCAGCCAGGTTTAGAGGAAAGTTCAGTTTTTTGCTCAATTTAAGGTCAATTAAGCACTATATTACACTAATTTCGTTATGCATGGTTATTGCCTATGGCTTTTGAATCATGAGTTCTTTCAATAAATAAACAAGAGAAACCAGAAGAAGAAAAATAAAGTTCAATTCACTACAAAGTGGAATTTTCAGCCAATGTTGTTGAATGGTTTGAATCATGAACATATGATATAACTGAATATGTCACAGAAGTAGAGGTTGACTAACACTACTACATGTGTTAATACCAATAGTATCGTAACATTTGTATAACATGTATAGTGTACAGATTTAAGTTAAGACCAACAATCCATAAATTATATTAGATTAAAACACATGATTAATATTAAGCCATATAGTTGGATATTTACAATAAATAAATGATGAATTTATTGCGCAATATAGATATTATATTTCTATATTTTCAGATGTTCACATTTTATAAGGAAAGCAAGAGCAAAACTTCAGTTTTAATCAAATAAAGAAGCATCCAAAGAACAAAGACCTCCACACTTATATAACGAATAATAACATAACAATGTGATGTATAATGTATTACTTATGCATATTGTATTATAGCTAATCTACTTTAAAGCCTAATATTTTAACAGCTTTTTGGTTAAGTTAAACATGGAAATATTTGAGCTGTAATGACCAAGATAGTTGAGTATTGAATATTGAAAAGTTGTTAAAGGAATATATAAATATTAAACCAAAGTTGGAAATTTCCATTTAAAGTGAGAGATACAACTTATTTCGTTGCCATCCTATTCAAATTCTAGACCATTAATTATAAAAGCATCCCCTCAAATTCCATTCACTGTTATATCAGCTCTAACTCAATTTGTATTCAATTTCACAAAGCGTTTATTTTATTCATTCCTTTGGCTGATACACCCTTAAAACTTGGTATTTAAGATCAATAATATTGGGTGTTTAGGATTGGAACGTCATTAAAGGAATAATTTTTGGAATAAAATATACAGCTGTTACAATACCTCTTATTTAATTCTAATTTATTATTTACAACAATTTAATATTTAATTCATTGGCAAATTCAATGCTTGGGCAAGTCATTTGGATGATTAAATGTATCAATGTATTTTGGTAAAAGTATATTTAAAAAAGATTAAATTAAAATTAGAAATAAGGTTGTTCGAGTACCAATTATACTACATAAATAGTGTATTATTGTGTTATGTCTCTCAAATCAAGAATATTTATTTTTCATAAAATATACAATTGTTACAACAATTCTAATTTAATTCTCATTCAGAATTAGTAGCAAATATTCTGTTCATTGCCAATTTTAATGCTTGGCCTGCTATCCAAGTCATTTGTACTGTTACATCCATCCATTTGACAACTTGAATGCGTTTGGGTAAGAATAAGTTTAAAAATTTAATTCTCTTTCAGAATTAGTAGCAATTTAATATTTTATTCATTTCCAAACTTAATATTGCAACTGTTACAACAACTCTGATTTAATTCTAATTGAGACTTTATAGCAAATTAATATTTTATTCATTGTCAATTTGAATGTTTGGACTACTATCCAAGTCATTTGGACTGTTACATCTATCCAATTGACAACTTGAATGCATTTGGGTAAGATTACGTTCAAAAAAGTTGAAATTAAAATTTGAAATGTGGTTGTTAGAGTACTAATTATAGTATATAAATAGTGTACTATTCAGTCATATCTCAAATGAACATCCTCTTTTAGCTTCTTATCTTCTTCCAACATCTAGAAAAAAAAGATGACAACCCATCTACCACATGCAAAATCCCTAACAGAATACAAACAACTTAACGAGATAGTGGAAGGTCAAAGCTCTAGAATTCAAGTTATTGTTTGTAGGAAATGGGATGTTTTTAATCGCTATGGGAGATACATTGGCACAGATTTCATTCTGGCGGACAATACGGTAATATAATAGCTCAAACATTTACAACATTTGCTTATTTTGCTACACTAAATTTATGCATGTGTACTAACTATTTTTTATATTTTATTTAAAGGGAAACTTGATTCATTGCACGGCGAAAAGTAATGTTGCACATTATTTTATCAAGTTCGAGGAAGGATTTGTGTACAACCTGAAAGATTATAGTGTGGTGCCTTACAAGCCTGAATACCGTGTTGTTAAAAAAAACAACTTCATGATTGAGCTGGATGGGGCTTCAATTTTTAGCAAAGTTCAAAGCCCAACACTTGGATATCCAAGATATTGTTTTGAAGTTGTTGAAATTGAAAACATTAAAGTTAGCAAGAACAATGATCTGATCGGTAAGCATTTTTAATTTTCTAAGGCTTTTAAATTTTGCATGAATATTAACTCCATGAATCTAATGTGGAATGTAAGATGTTATGGGCTACGTTTGCGACCTCGGAACACCAACTCAGCAGAGTGAGGGATCACAGACTGTTGATTTCAAGCTAATGAACAATAAGTAAGTTGTCTTCTTACATTTTTTAACATCATGATTTAAACATATAATCGTTTAATATCACATAACAACTAACACCTACTCATGAAAAATGCAGGGGAATCTGTATGAAAGTAACACTATGGGGCAGTTTAGGAGATGAACTCATTGAACGAAAAGCAGCACAAAAAAACCACTATGCTATCATTCTAGCTGCAATGAATGTGAAAGACTACAAATGTAATATACTCCATTTTTCCCTATATTACAATTGCATTTTTGTTTTAATATATTATTATAAACTGCACATATCTACAAATATCCTCCTTAATAACATTATTTTTTATTTCCTATATATTCAGACGTAGTGTACCTTTCAAGCACTTCATCCAGTGGGATATTTGATTCCAATGACATTCCCGAGTTAGCGGAATTGAAAAAACAGCCTATGTATTATCCTAACCACGCATACATTAAGTTGAGTTTGTATACATAGTTTGCAAAACATACCTGTTGATAACATCAAGTGGTTGCAACCATTCCAGGGTTACAAATGTTGAAGACCGAGAGACAGTAGTTGAAGTTGGACCTCAACGTGTAGATAATGAGCTGCCACCTATTGAAGGGACAATTTACGAATTGTTAGAATGGTCTAGGGCTAAGAAACAGGTATTATTACTCTAATACAATACAAAATTTATAACACGATACCCTTTTTACATTACAATGCAAATTCTAATACTAATTACGTGCAAAATAGAATGCAACCTTCCATTGCAAAGTGAAGATAACAAATATCGAAACTCGAAACCCCTGGTACTACTTTGCATGCAGCAGCTCAAAATGAAAGAAAGGTGTTACTCGGCGTAGAGGGAATTTTTGGTGTGAAAGTTGTAAGACGATGATTACATTCCCAAAAACAAGGTATTAATGTACAGATTTTCCATTTACTTTTAACTGATGTAAAACCCAACAATTTTACACATTATGGGATCTTCAACAGGTTCAAACTACGTATTGAAGTGCAGGATGACAGTCATGCTACAATTTTGACATTGTTTGACGAGACTGCTGAAAAATTAGTGAAGGCTACAGCTGAGAATTTATTGAAAGAGAAAGATGTATGCATACACCAATGTCTTACATATATATTTATTTATCAATCTTTGTTTTGATTCTCAAATTTGGTAGGATGAGAACACTGAGAGTGCCTTACCTAATGCTTTGGCTAACATAATCAACACCTCGCACAATTTGGAAATCAAGTCCTCTACCTACTATCCACCTACGGAGAATTTCACATGCACCAACATCATTCCTAAAATTTCTACTCTGAAAGAGGTAAGAAAACTCTAAGCACACTACACATACATTCAATATATTCTTTATTATGGTCAGTATTTTAAAACTTTTTTAGTTGTACACAGGGAGGGCCAGGTGAAAAAGGAGGAAACATTAGTTCAGTGGAAAAAAAGAAGGGAATAAATAAGGAGCATGAAATGTGAGTGCATAATTTTTTGAAATAAAATGTCAAAAATGATATTGGACTGCACTTTACTTAACAACAGATTGATCATTTATAGGCGCAAGGAAGATGAGATTGCAAGTGATGCAGAAGAAGAGTCTAAAACCTCTGAAAACCAGACTAGAAAGAGGAAAAATGTGATCATTTCATCTGACGAGGAAGAATAGGCTCACTTGCCCATCCACATGAAGCTCAACTTTTTATCAACAACAAGTACAACTCGGTTCTTTTAAGATTACGAATAAGATTGTCATAAGCCAGGAGTTTAGTAGCTACAATGTTTTCTTTATTTCATCAATGTTAAGCAAAGAAGTTCAGTATGTTTACCCTCAATTTATTCTGATTTTTAAGATGAAGTTACATCTTTTCCAGTCCCCTTCACCTGTTTCTAAGAGATTGTTATAATCCACACCATCACCCTCACATTATATGATTGGTTTAGCTAACTAATATTAATTAAATAAGACTTTCTATTCAGGTTCATACCCTCACACAAGTATATGACTAAATTAATAATGGTTTCAAATACACAAACTAGAGAAAATGGAAAGATTCAAAGCTACTGTGACTTGATACTTACAGAGACATTGAACTCGACAGGAGGTACTACTCACTTTGGCTATTCAGATCCTACTACCTGTAAAAAAATATAAATTTTAATACACTATGTGCTGCGTTTGGAATAATTGTATCAAAGAGAACATGACACAAATATTATTATAAGTCGCACATGGAACCAACTGCACATACACTCACCAAAATTATATATTTCTAATAACTTAATGAAAACAAAATACCAGAAAAATATATGAACTGTTAGAGAAAAGATTATTAAATAATTTACACAAATGTCAATATCAGAAAAATGTATGAATAGTTAGAGAAAAAGATTATTAAATAATAATTTAACCTTAAGTTAAATTTTTGATATTTATTATTTCGCAGTTGAATAGCATGCAAATAGTTGTATTTTATAATTTATCCATTAAATGAAGCATCAATTACAGAATATCCAACATCTAATAAACTTGAATATTTTATGAAATAATGAACAAAAATTATAAGAAAGATACTTTTTTATGGGGAAGTAACTCCTATAGCATATATTCCTGCAATTATTAACATCTATAAAGTTAGATGTAACCCCTATGGTTTGAAATTCCATTTGACTATGAAATTATTGCAAATATAATTTATAATGACAATTAACTTCTAAATCATTTATTATTGCAATAAGTTACTTCTAGGTCCTACACTTTTGAAATTCCATTTTTCTAATATAATATATAATGCCATGTAACTTCAAAATTATTTATTATTGCAATAAACATCAAGAAAGTTACATCTAACACTTACACTTTTGAAATTTCATTTTCCTATGAATGCATATCTCAAATCTGGTGTCGTTTTTTCAACTGATAAATCCACTTCAAAGCATAGAATAAATCCTGTCATAGCAAATCAAAGGTGCAAGGAAATAGATCATGAACCCAGGTACGTTCTTCAGAACCATAGATGTAAGGTTAATTTCTTGATTTTGACTAAAAATCATTGCTTTAGCTAACTAACATAAATTAAACCAGACTTTCTATCCAGGTTCATACCATCACACAAGTTTCCAACTAAATTAATAATGGTTTCAAATACACAAACTAGAGAAGATGGAAAGATTCAAAGTTATTGCGATTTGACGCTTACAGAGACATTGAACCCGGCCAGAGGTACTACTCACTTTGGCTATTCAAATCCTACTACCTGTCAAAAAGGAATGTATATTATAATTCACACATCGAACCAGCTGCACATATATTCACCAAAACCAGTTATTTCTGAATGCTAATCAATCCAAAAAATACAACAGGAAATGATGTTGAAGCTTCATCCCAGAAAAAGGCAAATACAACTCAAGATGTGAACACATATGGTAAGAGAATATGCAATGATCCCATTCCCTAAAAATTTAATATTTTTCTCTCATTTCAGAAATCTAAATGTGCAAATTTTGAATGACAGGTAATGATATTGCTACTACTTCACAAAAGAAGACACAAAAGCATGCAGCTATGAACTCACACGGTAAGTAATAAATATAAAAGATGTTTTCCCTTTCAATTCTATGTCCTGAAAATAACCTAGACATGTGTAATAGGTGTCCAAGTATTGTACAACAAACTTGAGTGCCCGAAATACAAATGTCAGTCATGCAATGCAACTATGTGGTTTGAGGAAAAAACAGGTCATTGCAAAGTAGGCACAAATCCAGTGTTTTCCATGTGTTGCCAACAAGGGAAAATTAAACTGGAAAAAGTTCAACAACCTCCTTCAGCATTAAACAGGCTTCTTAGTTATGCAAATGATCCTGTTGCTACAAAGTTCAAGCAAAAAATCAGAATCTATAATGGAATTTTTAGTTTTACTTCTTTCGGAGGTCGCATTGATAACAAAATCAATCAATCAAGAGGTCCTTATACGTTCAAAATGTCAGGCCAAAATTATCACAGATTTGGATCTCTTCTACCCACAGAAGGGAACAGGCCAAAATTTGCTCAACTGTACTTTTATGATACAGAAAATGAACTGCAGAACAGGATGTCATGCATTAATGAAGATGAAGAAAAGCTTGATGAGTTGATAGTCAAGGATCTGCTTAGCATGTTATATTTGCACAGTCGCGTTGCACAAGCTTTTAGGATGGCCCGTGACTGGTGCAACACTAACAACTCTAGAGAACTAAAATTGAAGCTCATTGGAGAAAGGCAACCAGCTGCAAGACAATATAATACACCTCATGTCCCAGAAATTGCAGCACTTATTATTGGGGATTTTGGAAACAGTATTGGAAAGAGAGATGTTGTCATACATTGTAAGACAAATGGACTACAAAGAATATCAGAGCTCCACCCACTTTACATGGCTTTGCAATATCCACTTCTTTTTCCGTATGGTGAAGATGGTTATCATGAAAACATGGCATATCATTCAAATGCAGGAAAACAGAAAACAAAGAGAGCCAATATGACAATGAGAGAGTACTACTGCTACAAAATCCAACAGAGAGAAGACGAGGGTTTAACAATACTAAAAGGTGGTAGGTTATACCACCAGTATTTAGTTGATGCATACACTGCTGTGGAGGAAGAGAGACTGAGGTGGATGAGACACAACCAGAATAATCTAGGAGCAGATTTGTACCAGAATATTTATGATGCAGTGACAAAAGGGGACACAGATGCAACAGCAATTGGCAAAAGAATTGTTCTACCATCAACTTTTACAGGAGGTCCTAGATACATGGTTCAAAACTACCAAGATGCCATGGCAATTTGCCGAGTGTATGGAAATCCATCAATTTTCATAACTTTCACAGCGAACCAAAAGTGGCCAGAAATCGATGATATGTTATCTGAAATACCGGGGCAACCAGCAACAGATAGACCAGATGTGATGTCAAGGCTTTTCAAGATTAAACTGGCACAACTGATGACGGATATTCAGGTGAACAACATATTTGGGAAAACTCGAGGAGGTAATCATCTAACTGTGATTAATATATTTTTAAATTTAATTATGTGCAGATGCAATACAATAGTTATAGCATTTTTTAAATTTAGAAAAACAATTATATCACTACAAGAAACATAAAAATATAAATTATGCAACTTGAACAACAAAAATATAATTAATTTTATTTTTTATGAAGACTTGATTAGTATATGTTTATATAACCTGCCTTAGCTACTAAAACCACTAAACTGTTACCAATTCCAAAGAAACTAATTTGTCGTAGCTACTAAAACCATTAAACTGTTACCAATTCCAAAGAAACTTATGCAGATGAAAAAGACGAATACAACATCTTTTAGTTCAAATTGACAATTCCTGATGTTGCATAGATAATAAACAAACAACCACAAAAAATTAAAACTCCCATATTAACACAAGCCATAATAAACATGTTCTTAATTTGCATATTACATTCTAAAAACACAAATGATCACTAACTTATACATTGAACAACAACTGGCAATTAATGCAACAAAAAAACTCATTGAAATAAGCCTGAATATGATGTCATGTTTTCTATTACGACATGAAATTTTAATAATTAGTCACATCCAACTAATCATCTGATTTGGAAAATAATATTGTTACATGTAATTAGCAAAAATCATATGCACAACAAGCCACACCAAATTTATAAGATTTCATAACAAATAAAAAATAAACAAAGAAGATTAATAATTATAAGTAAGTCACAAAAGGTCCCTAAACCATTAATAAATTCACAAGTAAGAAAATTTATATCCATGAATATCACCTATTGTGTTTGATCCTCATGTGCTAGATAGAACTCCAATCACAAAAAGAAAGTCCTCTAATGCAATGGCTCCCTTCTTAGACTCCACAAACACAAAGATTCCTGTCGGAATAAGAACAATAGAAAACCCATTTCAGATTCAAATTCAAACTACTAAAATAAATGTAGTTTCCTAGAAGATCACTATTCCTAATAGGACATTCCAAAGGTTACCATAATGCACAACAATCATGAACAAATACAACCAATTCATGGATCAAATGACTATTCCCACACCCAGGAAAACGTAGTTTCCTAGAAAATCATAAGGGAGTGTAAGCATATTAACATAGATTCAAATCGGCTAATAGGTGCATAAAAGATAAAAACAATGGCTTGGGAGTTTGCAAAACTTAAAAAATAACATCAAGGAAAGCTGCAAACTTTTCATAGCATACAACCAACTATGTATATCATAACATCTCCTAAATAATATAAAATACAATATCATACAGTCTTAAGTGCATATAGCGAAGATAAGAAAAATTAAAATCACAATGTTTTGCTCATCCCCACTAATTACTCTAAATGCTCTAGAAACTCCATCATCAACAACCAAATACATGATGATATAAAACTCAAGGTCGAAACCTCATGTTGAAGCTCAGAATACAAATATTATAGTCTCTTAAAAGGTTGTATCATTATATCTTTTTTAATGCAAGTTTATCTAAAACCTCAATGATGAAGTTGAATAGTATAATGAGTTTGTAATTACTGTTTTTTCTTACATTTGGTTTAACACCAATAAATCTGCAAAAAAATCCTTGCAAAATATATTTATACAATAAAGGCTCATGATGCGATCTTACTTACTACAACTTATATGCACCAACATAAGCTTTGATTTGCTAATTAATGATTATTTATTTTTCCCAATTTTGCAAGTGGTTTATACCATAGAATTCCAGAAAAGAGGACTCCCTCATGCACACATTCTGGTGTGGTTAAGTGATGAATGCAAATGTGAAACTGCAAGTGATATTGACAAGATAATTTCTGCTGAGATCCAAGACAAAGAAGAAGACCCAACTGCCTTTGAAGTAGTGACTGAATACATGATGCATGGACCATGTGGCAAAGATAACTCAAGCTCACAATGCATGAAAGATGGAAAATGCAATAGGCATTTCCCTAAAGCATTTTATACAGAAACAAGTATAGATGAAGAAGGATTCCCGATCTACAAACGCAGAAACAATGGAGTGCATGTAAAAAAGGGAGCTAAGATGCTCGACAACAGATTTGTTGTACCCTACAATCGCTACCTTCTACTCAGGTATCGTGCCCATATAAATGTAGAATGGTGCAACAGGTCGAGAGCAATAAAATACCTCTTCAAATACTTGAATAAGGGGCCAGATAGAGCAACTGCAGTTATACAAGAAAACATAATTGCATCAGACACTTCAACACAAGCCAAAGTAATAGAAGTTGATGAAATAAAGCAATATTTGGATTGCCGCTACTTATCTGCATGTGAAGCCTGTTGGCGCATGTTTAGCTTTGACATTCACTATTCCAGGCCACCGGTGATGAGGTTGACATTCCATTTGCCTGATCAGAATCCAATCACACTTAGAGACTCAGAAAACCTACCAGCATTGGTTCACAGAGAAGGCATTAAAGATTCAATGTTTACTGAATGGTTCAAGCTAAATATAATCGATGTCAAAGCAAGGAAATTGACCTATGCAGAGATACCGACCAAGTACGTTTGGAGTGCTGATAATAAGATGTGGACAGAGCGTAAGCAAAAAAACAGAACAAGCATTGGCAGAATTACTTATTGTTATCCTACAGCTGGAGAGAGATACTATCTACGCATGCTCTTAAATGTTGTAAAGGGGCCTAAGTCATTTGAAGATGTGAGAACGGTAAATGGAAAGGTGTATCAGAGCTTTAGAGAGACTTGCTATGTATTAGGGATGGTCAATGATGACAAAGAATGGGAAGCAACAATTAAAGAAGCACAACAGTGGGCATCAACAACTCAGCTTCGTCAGTTATTTGTAACTATTCTTTTATTTTGTGAAGTGAACAATCCGAGAGAATTTTGGGAGAAAACATGGCAAGCATTATCTGAAGACATTTTGTACCAGAAACAAAAGCAATTCAGATTCCCTGATTTAGTGCTCTCAGATATGCAAATCCAAAACTATTGTCTACTACATGTAGAAGATATTCTAAATCGGAATGGGAAATCTCTAGCGGATTATTCTGATATGCCTATGCCAGATGCAACGCTCTTGACAAAGACAGACAATCGTCTAATACAAGAAGAATTAAACTACAACATAACTGAATTGGCTGCAGAACATGAAATCTTATATGCATCATTGAATTCAGATCAGTTATCAATCTATGAGAGGGTTATTTCTTCGGTACATGATCAGAAAGGAGGATTATTCTTTGTCTATGGTGCAGGAGGAACTGGAAAAACATACTTATATCAGGATATAATTACACGCTTAAGATCAGAAAGAAACATAGTTCTTGCAGTTGCATCTTCATGTATGCAAAACACATTAATTTCACATTATATGCATTCAATTCTTCTTTATAAATTGTATGCATTTAGTTAATTATTCCTTGATTTCTTCAACCTATAACTTCACTTCTTCAACATAACACATCAGCATACTAAACCTGTTGTTATATTATTAATACTTTCCTATGCCTCCAAAACCTTATATAAAACTAAACAATGAAAAAATGGAGTTTCTTCAGCCTATAACTTCACTTCTTCAACATAACACATCAGCATACTAAACATGTTGTTATATTATTAATACTTTCCTATGCCTCCAAAACCTTATATAAATATAAACAATAAAAAAATGGAGTATGACGATCTAATTACATCTAACAAACTTACACCAATTGGTGGCAAACATACTACATTTGTTTACTCAATTATTTGCTTCAAGTTCAAGAAACTCACATGTTGTATCAAATTTATTGATGTTTTTGTATATTATGCAGGAATAGCTTCCCTACTACTGCCTGGTGGAAGAACGGCACATAGTAGATTTGTAATTCCATTGGAACTAATGGAAAACAGCACCTGTGGAATAAAACAGAACACACATTTAGCTCAATTGCTGAATGAGGTAAACTTGATTATTTGGGATGAAGCACCCATGACACAAAGATTTGCTTTTGAAGCACTTGATAGAACATTAAGAGACATTCGTGGAAGCAAAGAAGAAATAAATAGATCCAGAGTGTTTGGTGGTGTAACTCTTTTACTTGGAGGAGGTTTCCGACAAATTTTGCCGGTCATTCCGAAAGGAAGGCGACAAGACATTGTTCAAGCATGCATCAACAATTCACCATTGTGGACAGATTGCCAACTCTTAACTTTATCAAAAAGTATGAGAGTAAATGAAGTTGACTCAAATGGCCAAATTGATATTTCTAAAATGACTTTCAACCAGTGGGTTTTGAGTGTGGGCGACGGAAAGGTACAAGCTACGTCAAAAGATGGAGAAGAAGAAGAAACTTGGATTCAAATACCAAGTGAATTCATTGTAGATGCAACACAATGTCAAATTGAAAAGATTGTGGAGGAAATCTTTCCAGACTTCATACACAAGCAAAACGATGCAACATTCTTTCGTGAAAGAGCAATTCTCACACCTCTAAACGATGAAGCAGATGCAATCAATGCTTACATGTATGCAATGTTACATGGAAAAGGGAAACAATATAGAAGTTCAGATGAAATATGCAAAGCATCAACAGATATTTCTGATCAAGAAAACATGTACCCCACAGAATTCCTTAATTCTCTTAAATTTGCAGGTAATGAAAGCATTTACTACATGATACCGTAACAAAAATACATGAATTAGATTTAATTATTTTGCTTCTTCATTCCAGGTATGCCACCTCACTTGCTTAATCTCAAGGAAGGATTACCAGTGATGCTATTAAGAAATGTAAATCCCAGTCAAGGTCTTTGCAATGGAACAAGATTGATCATAACACATTTGGGTGAATGGATAATTGAGGCTGTTATTATTACTGGAAGTAATATTGGAACCAAGGTTTTGATACCCAGAATAACAATGAGTTCTACAAGGGGTCAATGGCCTTTTATTATGAAACGCAGACAATTTCCAATCAAACCATGTTATGCAATGACAATCAATAAGAGTCAGGGACAATCACTCAATCATGTGGGAGTATACTTACCAAAGCCTGTCTTCTGCCATGGTCAGCTGTATGTTGCAATATCTCGAGTTACGGACCCGAAAGGCTTGAAATTTGTAATTAAAGAAGAGGATGGAAAAGCCTATAATGAGACAAGAAATATTGTATTCAAGGAAACCTTCAACAACCTCATCATGTAGAAATAGGTAATAATTAATGCTAAAATAAATATTCTCATCACACTTCAGTATACTCCTTATAGATTACAGTTTAAGATAATCTCATATTTATCTACACTTATACAGGAATTTCAAGACTACAACATGCCACCAAAAATGTACATGGCATATGTTTCATTACTGTAAGATGTTAATGCATTTATTCTAATGAGAAGATTACGCAAGTTTTTATTATTTTGACTACTAATTCAAGTGTAATGATAAAGATCAAGAAGTTCAAATTATATAGAAGCTATTCTCATTTGTTTATTCTCTTTTATACTAACCCAATTGTTTTATATTAACTATAAATTGAGCAGGTTAATCAAGACCGGAGCTATGTGCTTCAGATCGAGACTATATGTTTCTCAAAATGAAACTATGTGCTCCATATATTGAGACTATGCACTTTCCTTGATGAAACTATTTGTCTAATAAATTGATATTATATGTTTTCCCAAATCAAGACAGTATTTTTTTGGAAATAGTGTGCCTCCAATTGTTACATGAATACCAAACTATAAGCTTAATATCAAGGTAATAGTAGCGATTCTTTATGGTGGTTTGATTGTATGTATAGGTGTTTTTGAAATTATGCAGCATATTTCAGTTCATATTTCAGCTTTATCATTATGAAAAGCTTTCACATTCCACATATTTCAGTTCATAACAACAAATCATCCATTGATGTAATACCCACAAGGCTACAAGGTAATTTAGTATCTAACTTTTACAGCATGCCATTAAACGTATATAAATTTTAAACCAAAGTGAAGTGACTCACGAGAATGTAGTCACTGACTCTTACACAAAGAGATAAAGAACAAACAAGTTGAAAATCATTATAAATAGAGATCCAATAAGACACCAAATCAAGTTACCCAACAAACATATTTATCTTTCAAGGATACCTGTTTTTCCAAGGATTGTCATCATGCAACTCAAAGGCTGACTCACTCTAATCACGCTGCACCTCTTCCTCCAAAAAGCTCTCACAGCAAATATGTCAACATCCAAATCAAAACACAAGAAGGAATTAGGGTTCCAAATTTAAAATTAAAATCCAAGCAACAAACTATCTAAAAACCAAATAAGGACTTCTGTAGGAAGTGACAGTGGTATTACACCGGAAGATTCCGTTAACCGAACGTCGACTTCCCCTGTGTGCCTCGCAAGTCAAATAACTTACGAGACCACAGTGACTGACTCTTACATAGACAGATCAAGAGCAAACAAAAAACTAGACAACGACTCATGTAGGAAATGATAGTGGTATTATACCGGAAGAATTCGTAAACCAAGTATTCACTTCCCCTGCGCACCTTGCAAGTCCAGCATAAGCAGCATGTGCATAATCACCTCCCCCAACAGTTTCCCAACCGTGTACTATGATCATAAGGGCTGGAAAGTAGAATCTCCTACAATGCCAAAAGCAAGCATGGAAGAGTCAAATAACAGGGTAAGCAAGAAATCAGTAAGCTCTTTTTGAAACCAAACAAAATTATACAAATAAGGTATATAGAAATAAAGAGGCTAAATTTGAGCTTATAGGAGACCATAGTGACTGACTTTTACACAAACAGATCAAGAGCAAACAAAAACTAGACAATGACTCATGTAGGAAACGATAGTGGTATTATACCGGAAGATTTTGTAAACCAAGCATTCACGTCCCTGTGCACCTCTCAAGTCAAGCGACTCACGAGACTACAGTCACCGACTCTTACTCAAATAGAAAAAGAGCAAACAAGTTGAAAATCATTATAAATGGAGATCCAATAAGACAAGGACCCAAAGTATTCCGGTTAATCTCAAATCAGTGAAAATAGGTCATGATCATGTAAATTGATAATAATGGATAAGGTCATTCATTTGTCATGATCATTGAATTATCTTAATCGCTACTAGATCATTAACAAAAAGGATGAGTTACAAAAAAAACTTTACAAAAAAAAACTTAATAATTCATAATATTGTATCTTATCAGTTTAATATAACTACATTCTTATACATATCTTTAAGCTTATGGAAAATAAATTTTCAACAAACAACCCTTTAAACAACATAATGCATTTTCGATGGTAAACAGGCCCTCAATCTTTTCATGAAACTTTATTTTTTGCATTTTATACATTATCTTCCTAGAAAACTAAAAAAAATAGTTGATACATCAGTGCAAGAATGAAGAATGACACAACACAATACCCATGTGGACCCCAAACAGGAGCAGGAAGATGTTGTAAAGGAGATGGACTACCATAAGCAGCATGTGCATAATCAGCTCCCCCAACAGTTTCGCAATCGTTTACTATGATCATAAGAACTGGAAAGTAGAATCTCCTACAATACCAAAAGCAAGCATGAAAGAATCAATTAACAGGGTAAGGAAGAAATCAGAAACCACACATCAGTAGGCCCTTTCTGAACCAAAACAAAATTATACAGACTAAGCTATATAATCAGAAACCATTAAAAATAAAGAAGCTAAATTTGAGATCATAGCTTTCACAATGTACATGTACATGTAGATGAGTGCAACACACATCACTCACAGAAATCACAAAAGAAGAACGAGGTTATTCTCTAATGATAAATAATATGAAAAAAAAAACATTTTCATTCACATTTGCAAAGGTTTGCCTCAATCAATAACTTATATCCCACATATTCCAACCATCATAATAAGCCTTCATCTTCAAAAAGGAATAACTTTAATACATACGAATCTGCAAAATTCACTAATAACTATGCATGCAAGTTAACGCCTACTTCCAGCTAATCACTTAAGCTTTCCTCAAATTTCTCTAAACCGTGAAAACGTACTAAGTTCACAAAGGCAAACAAAATCAGTTAAATTGATATCATAGTCAACCATTGCAAACAAACAACACATTCAAGCCACAAAACACATGATTACACATCAAACGAAAAAACCAGCCCAGGAAGAACAAAGTGGAAAGACCCAAGATTCGACAACAACATTAGATCTAACATCAACTACATAAGATCTATCAACAACAACGAAAGATTTAACAACAACAATACCAGATCTAACAACAACAACAAATCTAACAACAATAACATCAGATCGAAGCTACCAAGACCAAACGAAATCATTTATTGCCAAAAACCGGCCCTACAACAACAAAACAAAGTCAAAGCGCGATTAGAGTAGGCTATCTAACAGCACGACACAATCACCTTTCCACAATCATCAAGCCGAAAAGGAAGAGAGCGTTCAGGCCCATCACAATGATCTTCTACGCGAGGATGATAATAGAGACGATGACAAATACGAGAACGATCGCCCCAGGCAAACCTCCGAATAGGTAATACTGGTGGTACAAGGTAGGGTTTTTGACGACATTCAATCGCTTAAGAAGGGGGAATGCGTTTGCCCCTTGGAAAGAAAGAGATAGTGTCAGTGTGTGATATAATGAAGAGTCGGAAATTGAGTCACAAGAAAAGAAGTGGGCTACGGATCTCAAATGTAACAAAACCAAAATAAACCTCCTATCTTGCGTCCAAAACCAAAATAATTTGTCCTTTATTATACATATATTAAAATCAAACCACACTTAATTTAATGAATTTGATTTTAGCATGAGTACTAACTTAACTCATAACTAATGCATCTATACTTACTAACTCGATCGGTGCCCACATTGCTAAAATTTAATGACAACCATAAAGTCGATTCTCATCCTAAGTAAAATATACCGAATATATATTTAAATCAAAGTTATATTTACAAAATATCTACCGACTCAAAATATAACCTTTTACAATTTATTTGTCTTATTATGTACCTACTAATTAATCATACTCTAATTGTAATAATTGCTTCATCTAAAAAAAAAGGTAATATACCCCCTCTTTCTTTTTTTGATCGAAATATACCACCTCTTTCTGAGGTGTTCATCCTGCACTTATTTTCTTATAACTACTTAAAACCAAACACACTTTCACTTATATATTTCACATGATAGATTGTTGTGCTAATTGTCACCAATTGTTATTATCTATTATATTATTATATATCTAATTTTGTCAATTTTTTAATACTTTAGGGAATAGTAGATAAATCAGCTGTTTATGACCCATATGAAAAACATTGTTAATTCTCTTACAATCAATCACAAAACACAAAATATTTAATGCCACATACTAAATCTGTTGCTAAAATTTGAAATGATTTTTATTCTTTTATTCTTATATATAATAAAACAAATTAAAAAACGTTTCCCGTGCATCACACGGGCCATCACCCTAGTAATGATATAAAAATTAATAAAGATAGTATTAGTAGTATAGTAAAATTATTTATTGTTGGGACCCATCACATTTATTGTCTTCTATTGATTTACATAATCTCTAATATAATAATACTCCCTCCGTATAACTCTACTTGTCCTTTTAGAGTTGGACACATATATTAAGAAAAGTTTACATTAGACAAAAATACCTCGAATTAAATGCTTACTTTATGCATTGAAAATGAAAATGGAGTAAATTTAGTTCACTTTATCATTAAATGTAAGGGTTAAAATGGGAAAATTGGGTCCAAAATATATAAAAAGACAAGTTCTTTTGAACAAGATTTTAAGTTTAAAAAGACAAGTAGACTTATACGGAGGGAGTATTACTTTTTGGCTAGTGTAAGAATTTGGCTTACACTTAGTGTAAGTGTAGCCTTTTCCTATATTTCCCATGTACACGAATCTAGAAGAAAGAAAATTGAGAATATAGTCCCACCGCCACTTAAAAAAATTAAAAGCAAAGGCATTTTTCAAGGATCTGCGCTATTTGTGCATCTCAACATCTCAACATTTGCGTTATTTGTGCTTGGTACAATCTACTACTCCTACTAAGGCTCCGTGCGGTAAAATTAGCTGGATTGGAGCTGGAGCTGAATTTAGTAGCTGGAGCTGGAATTAAGCTGGAAAAGTGGATAGAGCTAGAATTAGAATTAAGAGCTGAATCGCAATATTAGTGTTCGGTAGGACGAGCTGAATACTAAATTTTAATTTAAAAAATGACCATAATATCCTTCCTATAAATATCAATGAACAAAAGGCATATACATAATTAAATATGTAACCGTGGTTTCAAATATAATAATTAATATGGAAAATATTAAAAAAAATACAAATCACCATTGTTGTCTTCTTTCTGGTTCTTTCTCTCCCTGTAACTCAGTAACTTACCATGGATCTCAAATTTATCCCCAAATTTAATTTCTTTTCTAATTCTACTATGATTTCTTTTCCAATTCCTTAATCCCAATTCAAATCTATCCCTAATTTTACCCTAAACCTTAAACCCAATTTCCTGAATTTCATATGGAATTCAAGATCTGTTCACTTTCATTGTGACCTGCAACCCAATTTCTTTCCCGAATTTAATTTTACCCCGTCGCCATCTTCGTTCTAGATCTTCTCGTTCGTTGCCCAACTCTGTCGCACAACTTCTTTACAGATCTGCTTGGACACTCCCCGGTGGAGGTCGACGGCGGTGGTGTCGGGGTTGCAGGTGACGTCGGACACGCTCCCTGGTGGAGGTTGACGACAATAGGGTCGGGGTTGCAGCTGTTGCTAATAGGCCATGTATTTGGGTTTGTCAATGGCAAATAGAGGCCAAATAGACACGAGGGTATCGGGGGAATTTTTTTTGTGAAATTTCAAGCTCCACCCCCAACAAGCTAGATAAGCTGGGGGGAGGGAGATGGAAAAAATTAGCTACTTTCAGCCATTACAAGCTCTTCCAGCTAGTCATTACAAGCTCTCACCGAACACCACACCAAAGCTGGAAAAGCTGTGTTAAGCTCCCACAAGCTTTGAAAAGCTGTTTTCGAACGGAGGCTAAATTTATATTATGCAAGGGGGGCAGCTACCCACACAAGCTCCCCCGGGTCCGCCACTGGAGGCAGGTTGCTTGTAAAACAAGACGCTCGAATGCCATGTTAAAGTGAGAAATGAGATTAGTTTAGGGGTGTTGGATTAAAAAAAATAGATAGATGAGATTATCCGAATCTAGTTTAATAAAAAATTATGTAAAATAGAGGGTTCATTTTCAATGGCACGGAGGGTAATTTTACTTAAAACTTTGTGATGGTTCCAAAATAACCCTAACTTCATCCTTTTGAACTCTTGCCCCCTCTCTCCCATATGAACGCCGAGAAAAACTAAATTTTCAATAGGGATTCTCGATCTCCGCCAGGGTCTTCATCATGCCTCTCGTTCCGCTCTCTACACTGCCTCTTTTTATGCTCTTTCGAAAGGCTTAGTGGTCATAGCAAAATAGCACGTGAGCGTGAGTGCAAAACAATGGAAGCTCAAGATTGGATGCCTCTGGATGTTGCCGGTTCATGGGAGGCGAAAATGAGATCCAATCAATCGGCGACGGTAAGTTGGGAGATTTGAGATGATTATTTCATCTGAATTAATTGGTTGTTCTATTGGGAAACTAATTTTCCAAAGATAGGGTTTTTAATTGCAATATTAGACTTTTTTGATAGATTTAATTAATCTATATGTAGGCATTTTAGTTGCATTAATTATTTCTTCTAACTTGTGATTGGAATTGCAAGTATTGCATCATGCAATTTATTGTAATATTGACTCCTCCTTCCTGTTCAAATCTCATGTGCTAATTGTTTTTTAAGGTTGCTCAACTTAATACAAGTTGTCTTGGTGGGTTGGTGTCATATAGACCTGGATCCGGTTTGCAAACCGGCCGTTCCGTTTCCTATTATTCATGGAACCAGAACCGGGATCGACACATGGCCGATTGGACATTAAAAAAAATTATCCCAGTCACGCCGCGATCGCGGTAAACACGTCACTCGCGATCGCGGTGTGTGTTGCTGCGACCGCGGTCCCAAAAAACAAAAACTCTATTTTTTGAACAAAGTCCAAACCGTGACCGCGTCCCTGAGGGACGCGATCGCGATTGCCCATTACGCGACCGCGTCCTGAGATCCACGGTCGCGGTTTCGATTTTGGCCCAAACCGAGAATGGAAATTGGACTAAGGCGAATAGGCGATTAATGCTTGTTCTTCAAATCAAAAAAAAGTTGGATAATTAAAGGGCTTGGACTTAAAATTAAGTTGCCCACGTATCCTCTCGGGGTTATAGAGGAATCAAAGCACACGTAGTTCTCTTACCTTTCGATATGAAACCCCGATTTGCTTACCATTTACGTCGATGCATTCGAAGCGCTTTGGGATTGGGACTCATCGTCTTGGCCGTCCGAGTCGGAAGTTTCGGATACCTCCGCCTTTTGTTGATGAATTTCTGCCCTCTTCCAATCACATATGCACACTTGGGCTTCCAAGACATCGGGCTTTAAACTAGATCTTTTTGCGTCAAGGACGTGTCCTCCTTCGCTAAATGTTTGCTCTACCGATACGGTCGAGGCAGGAACAACAAGCACTTGAGTCGTGATCTTGACCAAGGTTGGAAAAGTCTTCTTGTGGGTCTCCCACCAATCTAAAATATCAAATTCTCCTTCATCAAACTCAAAGTGGGTTGTTAGATATGTTTCAAACTCCGCATTCGAGCTCGAATGTCTCGGTTTCTTGGTAAGGGTATGCAAAAGATTAGCCCCCCACCTTTTAGTAGCACCGAGGGCACTCGAGCTCGAAGAGGAGGATGAATGTGGAGGTAATGGAGAAGAACTAACACTAGATGAATATTCGGTAATCAATTCCTCAATTGATCTTCTAACTTTACTAAGTATATCCCCAACACTAACAATATCATCATTAACATCCAACTCTAATGCATCATAATAACCATTCAAAAACATTTCTAAACCACTCATCTTAAACCTAGGATCAAACACACAAGCAACAAGATAGATATCGGGGATAACTTTGTAATACGTCAACCATTTCACTTTCATAGCATCAATAGCACCATAAAGTTCGGGAAATTTACGCCCCTCACAAAAACCGCCCGCCACATTCAATGCTTCAAAACAAAACAAATGAGCACAAGGTTTATAAACATGACTAAAAGTTAATGTTGCATCATGAAATATTTTCAGAACTTCTTAGATTTTATAACAATAATCCCATACTTGAGAAATAATGGGATTGTCGGAAAAATATATGGACGCAAAAGAAGACAAAAGATCTTTGTAAGGCATGCATGCATGAAGTAGTTTATAAGTGGAGTTCCAACGGTGCATACATCTTTTGGAAATGTTCGGGGTGGAACACCTTTTTGAGCACAAAACGCCGTCCAATCTTGGGCGGTTCGGGGGCTAGCCCACATACGACTAACAATATATCTAATATGAGCAATTAAATCCGACATAACATTTAAACCATCTTTGACACAAAGGTTTAAAATATGGAAAACACATCTTACATGAAAATACTTCGCTCCAAGAATTGATTGACAATGCGGAACCAATTCTCGAATTGAAGTGGTGTTGTTAGATGCATTGTCAAACGAGATAGAAAAAACTCAATGAAGTAGTCTATACTCTTCCTAAATAGTACGAATAATGTTACTAATCATTAAAGCGGTATGAGAAAAAACAAATACTCTATAAGCCAAAACACGTTTTTGCACATTAAAATGATCATCAAGAAAATGACATGTTAAGCCCATGTATGAATGATTTTGCCAATGATAACTCCAAATATCACTACAAATTGAAACTTTAATATCATTTTGAGCAAAAAACTTCACCAATGCCATCTTACGGGTTTTATATGCTTTCATCACATTTTTTTGACCGACTTCCTAGTAGTCGGTTTATAGCGGGTTGTACATGATTAGTCATCCAATTGTTAAATCCCAACTTTTCGGCAAAACTAAATGATAAGTAATCAGCACAAATAGACTCGGATAAGGCATACATGCTATCATTATGGTTATAAGTAAATAATGAGGGTTATGATGAGGATTAAAGGAAGAAGAAATTGCAAACCCGGATAGTTGGGATTGTCCTGTCATCATGCCTATCTTGTCGGGGTGCTTGTTCTTCACGTAACCGGATAATGTTCCATAGCCCGATCCCGACACCCATGTATAAAGCTTAGGACAATATTTACAATGAACTTGAAATTTCTTGGTAGATGCATCATAAGCCCCCTTTCGAAAATGTTTTGTAAAAACGTCGGATTTAAGGCTTGGAGCCTTGCGGCCCTCGGAAGGCTCGAATCCATGATCCACACTCACTCCCTCATTTTCATCGGGAGTGGACGATCCCGGTTGTACCACATTGGAATTGGGATTCGTAAATTCCAACAAGTTAATAGGGCGTGCAAATTCTACATGTTGACCACTCTCTTGCGAGCCAAAAATTTGATCAATGTTAAGAAATCCTTCCATTTTCTTAAAATGTAACTAAACAAGTAAGCAAAAAGAGTAAACTAGTAAAGTATGGTAAAGAAATATGTAATTAAGCAATAAGATGTAAGGACAATTGTGCTAATTTTTGAAAAGAACAATTAGGAAAGGAATTGCAATTTGTAAAAACTAGTAAAGTTTGAGAACTGAGAGCTTTGCAAACTTGAGAGATTGAGAGATTGAGAGATTGAGAGATTGAGAGAGATTGGTGGTGTGGGTGGAAATGAGATCATTTAGTGGATATTTATAGGTAAATTTATCAAAGAGCCGTTGGAAATGTGAACTATTCGTTGAAAACTAGCCGTTGGCATTTTAACCAAAACCGCGACCGCAGCCTGAGACCCGCGGTCGCGGTTTTGAATTTGGCTCAAAACCGAGCTTTCTGTTGAAATAACCGTGACCGCGGGTGCCAGGCCGCGGTCGCGGTTTCGGCTTTCGTTCAAAAATAATAGCCGTTAACCCGAAAACCTGCGGTTCGAACCGGGGGAACCGAAACCGGCGGTTCCAAACCGGCGGTTCCCGGTTTTGGAACCGCCGGTTCGGCGGTTTCTAGTCGGAGCTTGATGAACAACCTACAATAATAAAAGAGAAAATATTAAGGTAATTTAGAAGCAACATAAAACGCATAATGAGTAATAAAAAATGTTTAAAATACCATTGTTCTTTTGGTTCACAAAGATTGTCATTGTAGTTCATAACATTACATATTAAGGTTCATTGAAAATGACAATGCAGTTCATGATGAATCAGACTAAACTATATATATGTCACTTTGTTATGTTATGTACATATATGTCTGTTGAAAGGGTTTCTCGGCCAACAAATAAATTTGTAAGTCAAGACCCCGCAGAGTACATGGGAGTCAGGATCGTTCCACAGGAAGCAAGGTTGTTTGTCTATCAATCTACCAAAAATCAAACAAAATTAAACAAAACACTCACGAGATGCCTCGTTAACGACCTTGTCAGGATCGTTACCGAGCCACCGAACACAAAAATATCAACTAACGACCTAATTAAATTCTAATTAATATTCGGTACCGAGGCAAGTACTCAGCAACGAAGATTCACCAGAAATAATTCAAATAAAGCAAAAATCTAGGACAAGGGACGCCACAACATAGCCAAGCATAAGAATTCGTAAGAAGATAAGATCATGCCTTTAAATAGATAGAGTCATCAACTTTCGCTGACTTAACAAGTAAATTAATCTACTTTCATAAACTAACTAACTCAATTGCTTGTTTTGGATCTAAAGCTTGAAACTTTCGTTTTCAAACAATATCAACCTTCAAGTTACTAACTTTCTCCTTCAATCAAGTTAAAACTCAAATTACCTCAACATTCGTCTTGGTATTAAGCACAACAAACAATCTCAATAAAAGATAAAAGGCATTCACATCACAATCTTACTCATCAAACATGCTCAACTATGTCGGGCTTAACCCCGACCCTAGAAAAATAAACTACTCACTACTCATTATTAAGAAACTAAAAACTTCAATAAAAACAAACATTGAAACAAAACTCAAACTAAATTAATAACAAAAATATCGTCTTACAGAGATTCAGAACAAAACCGAAAAACATACACCGAACCACAAACACGATCAACGAACACTCTGCAACCGTCGTCTACCGAACCTCGTTACCGACTTCCGATCCGATTCTCTCTCCTTCGGCCTTCCTCAAAACCTTCTCCAAAATCAAGCCCCCCCTTTTCTATGCTAGATAGAAGGGTATTTATACTAAAAAACCTAAAAAACTAAAAAGGCTAAAAGATAAAAACTTTCCTAAAAAGATAGAAACAATCTCTAAAAGATAGAAATAAAATCTAGAAAGATATTAAACCCTAAAATACATATTCTAACAACCCAAAAAAGATTCTAAAAAGATACTCAACCGATACGGAAATAAATTCCCGCTCAGGATCGGTTAATAATAAAAATAATACTCGAAATCTTTCTCTTCGTGGCCTCGTTAACGACCCTTCACAGCCTCGTTAACGAGCCTGGGGTTTGTTTTCTTCAACACCTCCTCTTGTACTCTTGAGCTTCGACTTCTTAAATCTTGCACTCCTCCGTCTCTTAAAGCAATGCTCCAAATTTAGCTCCATTCAGCTCCTTTCCTCGCTAAAACCTGCAAAATTCACAAAATAGCGTAGATTCCACTCTTTTCACAGATTTATGCAATACTAACTAAAAATACCCAAAACTAAACCTAAACTAAACAAAACTAAACCTAATAAACAAAGAAAACCTACTAAAAACTATACTAAAAATGCGAACATCAAAATACCCCATACTTAGACTTGCTTGTCCTCAAGCAATAAACAAGACACTAACCAAAACCAAAACAAATTATGCTCATCAAGACATAGCCATCTTCTAAAAAGCAACGTCTACACATAAGAAAATTATAGCAAAAGACTATTAACATCTCACACATATATGCACTTAAATAGACATAAAATAATACAATCCAACCTCTCAAGGGATATAATGTGTTTCACTCAACTCTCAAGTGTTTGGACTTATAAATTCAATCTCTCAACTCATCTTATATACAAAAACTCATAGAAATTGGAACTTATATCACCAATACTCTCCACCCAAGATTTGTCAAAACAAGCAAAGAATCATCAAGAGAACTTAAGGGGCTCAATGAAAAACTTCATAGAAGCTTCTATTCGGCCGGGTTGTAATGGGGCTTGGTAATAACAATAGGGCGCGGAAAATATTTTGGTCATGTGGTGCTAATAATATCCGGGAATCAAAGACTCCTAAAAACTCACACATCTCACCAAAAACTCCATAAAACATACCAAACTCACTCTTCATTATGCACACTCATTTTCACTCACCCTTTATCATCCTAGAAAGTCTCATAACCAAAATAAAAGAATCTCTTGATATTATCTATAAACACAAATGCACTTCAACCTTTTCCTTCTTTCTTCTTTCTTTTTTTTTTAATTATCTTTTTTTTTCTTTTTTTCTTTCGCTGCCTCGTTAACGAACCTACATCAGGGTCGTTAACGATCCACAATATACATTCTCCTTCCTTTTATTCACTACATCCATCAAAACTTTATTGTGTGCATCTTTTCTATCAAGAGACCTTTCTTACATGTAATAACAAGAGACTTCCAATCTACCCTTCCCAAATACCCTTCAATTCAAGCAAACATAAACTCTTTTCTTTTTAACAAAACACAAAACTTTACCTCTCCAATCTAAGTCCTAATTCCCGGATAGGGTCAAGCTTATCTCGACTAGGGAATAATTTTTGTGGAGCTAAAAATAAAAGGTTTCAGGCCAGAATTGGTTATCAAAAAGAAGGAATAATGTAAAGGTAGATAGGGAATAATAGGGCTTATAAAAATAAGTTCTCTATCATATGATTTTCACAAGTAATGAACTAAAAATCTTATAAGGGTCTTAAGAAATAGATAACCATCACAATTCCAAGAGATAATATGCATAAAGAGAGTAAATCACACAAGAAAAGAAGAGGGATTTATAAATGTTCTCCCTATAAGGCCAAAAATTTCTCACAAGGTAGATTTTGTTGGATTGCATCATCTATGCTATAAAGTATATGTGCTCAATTTCATCAAATGCCATTCTCCTCTAAAAACAATAATTTCAATTTTAAGAATCCGGCTATACTTTCAAAGACATGTTTGCAAGGAATTATATGATTAAGCTAGTGATTGCTATCATAGAACTTAAGAAGGGATATCTATCAATTCTAAAATCATTTTGGATTTTTTTTAATTTTTCAATTTTTTTGTTTTTTCGAATTTTTCGGTTTTAAAAGAAATAACAACTACACAACACAAAAACACCTAGGACATAATTTTTCTACTTTCTCCCCACCCCATACTTAAACTTACAGTGTCCCCACTGTAAGGAAAATAAGAAGAAGAGGGAAAAGAAATAGAAAAGAAAACAAACAAAAAATTAAAAAGAAAAAGAAAAACATAAAACTTACAAAAGTGGAAACAAGGAAAAGGAACTTCATCTTGAGCTTGAATCAACGGTTCGGTGGAGGAAAATAGTGCTCAAAGTTCCCCATGAAGTCGTACATAGTCCTCCAACGCTCAGCACCCTCCGCCTCTCTCTGCCGTTGCCGCTCATCCTCCATCGACATGCGAGCGGAATAGACAGTTTCCCATCTATCCATCCTCCGATGAATGTGATCCGTTTGGAGGTGAAGTTGCTGCATCCGTGCAGAAAGATCCTAAGCCCATGGTGGTGGTATACTCGATCCTGCGTACTCGGGCTGAGGAGGTGGTGGGTAGTGAGACTGGAAATGGTCTTGATACATCACCGGGTTGTAAGGCATGAGACCGTAAGCATGAGGGTCGACAGGAGCTGGTGGTGGGTCGACAGTGGCTCTCGGCACCTCGTTAACGAAGCTGGTTGCCTCGTTAACAGTGTTGGGTGGTGGTTGGAAGTGGTCGTTAACGACCCTGGTGGGCTCGTCAACGAAGATGTGGCCTCCTAACACCTCCGTGTCCATGTCTTCTTCTTCAAAGTTGAGCTCCTCAGTGCCGCCCTCGGTGTCGGCTTCCTCGGTGTCATTACCTACCACCTCGGTATCCTCTTGCTCTTCTTCTTCTTCATATTCATCCACGTCGTCCCGCTCAAACCGGGTTTCACAAGGCCGAAGCGAGAGCTCGTCCTCCGGTTTTGGCTCCAAAGGATAGGGATGTCCCGTCCACGCCTCGTATTAATTCGGTACGTAGAGTAGCTCGTACATGTCGAGGGAAGGTATAACTAGTCGATCTTGCACCTTCACCTTGTAGCCTCCCTCGGCTTGTGCGAAAATCCCGGAACTATACCAATAGTTCTTGTTGAGGAGTTGGGTGTGGGCCGGTGTGTAGCGGGTGAGATCAACTCCAAGATTCTTAGCCAAGAGGCTAACCAAATTGCCACACCACATCTCCTTGGACTTGGTGGACTTCTCGACGTAGTAGAGCCATTCGTACCCCAAATTCAAGGGGCCGGGCTCCTCAAAGAGAATGGTGCGGAAGCAAGCGACCTCCGTCCTTGTAGACCGGTTCAACTCTCTCTTCGGCCAAAATGTTGCGGCGAGGACTATCAAGATAATCCGGAAGATGGGGTTGACTATGTTTGCCCCGGATAGCGCCGCGGTAAAGGATTGAACCTCTCCGGTGATGTAGCTCCAAGTGCGGGTCACTCGGTAGTCCTTCAAGCTATAATCTATTGACGGGTTTGGGAGCTCCAAGATTGCATTGAACTCCGCCATGGTGAAGTCACGGTCCTCGTTGCCGAGCCGGAACCGAATACGTCCCGCCGAGGTCTTCGACAAGAAGTTGGTCTCCAAAGTGGCCAAGAACTCGGATGTAAGGGCCGGGTAATGTGGCAAGTTCTCTTGCTTCAATAGGTGAGCGGCCCCAAGGATAATGAAGGCGTCCTTGATATCCGTGTAGATGCCCGTAGAGACGGCGCTAGACTTCGAGAACCATCGGGTGTAATGGTCCTTCTCCAAAAAATCCCGGTAGCGCCGTACTTGGCTCTGACTGCTCAAAATCACATCGTCCACTCGGGGTGGAGATGGAGACCTGTGGTTCCTCCTCTTCTTCTGGGCTCTGGTAGCGGGTCTGATTGAACTAGCCATGGATCCTACAAAACAATCAAAAATTTTCCAAGATAAGATCCACTTAAAAAGTAATAGGTACGAGACCCCATACTTGGTCTCAAAAATTAACCTCGGAATTATTCGTAAACTACCCAATTGGGTTGTTCACGATGCTGGGCTCTGATTGATCATCGATGAAGTGCAGGGTCGTTAACGAGCCTGGGTGGGTCGTTAACGACCCGCCGAGAGCAAAACCAGTATGTTCCGAAATTAAATCTACCTCTAATCAGCACAAATCAAGCATGCAATCTTCTATTATTTCCCACAAATCCCCTATCGGGTATAAGCACCCCATACTTACTCAATTACCCATCCCGAACATGCTAAAATTTTCTCGGAATTTTGACATGCAAAGTTCGAACTTTTAGATCTAGAACAAGAAAAATTCATGCTTTCCTAACTAAAGGGTTACAATAGCTAATCTAACATGAATAATCTTTTCCTAAAACATGAACAACTAAGCACAATCAAGAATTTTTAGAACGGAATTTAAGCATGCTCATCGATCTCCCTAAAAATCATGATTCAAGATATGAAATTCAACCCTATAGATAAACAATCAAGCAATTTCAAGCAAGGGTTTAGAAATCATACCGGAGAACCGAGAATTTAAAGAACAAGGGTCGGAATTGGGGTAGTTAACGAGCACGGCTTCGACGGTGGGTGGCTTCCGAACTCTGGTAACGATGGCGTCTTCGGCGGTCGTTAGTGTGGGAATTCCGACTCGGTGGGAGAGAAGGGAGAGGGATTGAGAGAGTTTTGGGTTTGAGAGTGAATGTTGAAGGGATTGTGGTAGAATTTTGGGAGGGGTAGAAGGGTTTTTATAGGAGGGGTAATGGGTAGAAGGGGGCGGTGGCTAGGGTTAAAAATTAACTAGGTTAGAATTACTTACCTACCCCGTATTGTGACGAATCAGGTCTTCCGAACCGGGTCGTTAATGACCCTGGATGGGTCGTTAACGAGCCGCCGTGGCCTTCTTGAGTGATTTTTCGACCCCTTTTTTCCTGAAATCTTGTTAGCTCAAAAATCTAATTTCTATCCTATTTAAAACTAAAAAGAAAAATAAAGGAAAGCTAAGAAATAATCTAAAAAGAAAAGAAAAATAAAATAAAATAAAATAAACCTATTCTAAAAAGCGGGTTGCCTCCCGTAAGCGCTATGTTTAACGTCGTTAGCCCGACGAGCTCCCTTGCTAGTCTCATGGTGGTTCATGTATGGCCATGTTGGGGTCTTGAGATACCTTGCTTGTAGCCTTACTGCCTCTGTGCGCTTGAATTGCTAAATTAGGACCTTCTTCTTCTATCAACAAGCTCGATATCCCTGGATTGTTAGTGTAGTCCGAAAGCCAAGGTGGTTTGGATTTTTCTGTAACCTCTGTAGTAGGGCCTTGGTTGAACTTATGCACGTGAGACTCAGTGATCGGTAGATGTGGCTCGGTAGGGACTGTTGTGTCGAGTTCGGGTTGAGTCAACTCTATTTGTGCCACTCCAATTGGGTTGTTGGCTTTTTGATCCAAGTTGAATTCCACCCGTTCTTCTCCTATATCAAAAGTGAGGAGTCCCTTCCGCACATCAACTCTTGCTCCTGCTGTGGCTAAGAATGGTCGCCCGAGAATTATGGGGACAAGAGGGTCTTCAGGCATATCAAGGACGATAAAATCATTCGGTATAAAGAATTTCCCGACTTGAATAGGGTAATCATCCACTACTCCTGTGGCCTTGACACTCGACCCATCTGCCATGTATAGATTCATGTCTACTGGCTCTGGTGGTCCCATATTAGCTTTAGACCAGATTGAGAGCGGAACAAGACTAGCACTGGCACCAAGATCACATAAAGCTTTGAACTTGTGGTTGCCTATGCCGATTGTGATTGCAAACCGCTCGGGATCTCCAAGCTTTTCTGGTAGAGCTATCGATCTGACTTCATCCTGCAGCTCTGTAATCGACCTTTTCCTGCTAAGAATATCTTTCAAGAATTTTGTGTAAGCCGGCATTTCGCTTAGGGCCTCAGCGAATGGGATGGAAATATTAATGCCCTGAAGAATTTTAACGAAACGCTTGAACTTACTCTCAGTAGAGTCCATAGATTTCTTAGTTGGAAATGGAAGAGTTTTCACCATTCTTGGAACCAAGTTAGGCTCGAGAGTTGAGAGTACCAGGTCGACATTGGAGTCGACTGATGTCCTCGGCGGGTCGTTACCGACCATGATGGGGTCGTTAACTACCCTGGGATTGAGAGGGAGGCTCGGATTAGTGGACTTACCTGGGTTAGGGTCGTTAGACACCCTCGGAGCCTCGTCACCCTGGTGTGTGGGCTCGGTAGTTGCTCTCGCTGGCTCGTTAACGAGCTGGTTGGCGAGGTCCTGTTCCTCCTTCTCTTCAGCTTGAACTCTCTCCGGTAGTGTCTTCCCACTTCGGAGGTGTACCGCTGCTATTTGGCCTCTAGGGTTCTCCTCGGGACGGCCCGGGAGTTTCCCTTGTGGTCTTGGAATCCGTGCAGCAAGGTCTCCTAGTTGGGAATCAACGCTCCTCTTCCAAATATCGAACTCTCCCCATCTTTTATCCTGGCGGTTCAGCTTGGCTTGTACGTCATCAACTTTGTTGTTCACTCCGTTGATGCTCTCTTTAATCTCCTGAACCCATGATGGTGTCTCTTGATGGCCCGGAGGTCGATATGGTGAAGGTCGTCTATCTTGTGGGGGCCCTGCATAATTTTGATTTGTATTCTGATTGCGCCATGGTTGATAGTTGTTCTACCTGTCATTATAATTAGGCTGGTTCCTGTAGGGTCCTCTCATGTAATTCATCTCAGCTATTGTCTCAGCGGTTCTGACCTGCTCAATGTTAGTGCAAGCAGAAGTACTATGCGCGGAAGAACCACATTCTTGACATGATTGAGAGGATTTCAGAAAACTTACCCGTTTTCTCAGACGGTTGACCTCATCTTGTAAGAATTGATTTTTAACATCGGCGTCAACTTCATCTCGGTTGGGCACATAGAGACGTTTTTGAGTTTGTGGAGCCTGTTGGGTTCCGTACATAGCATCATAATTCGCCAGCTTGTCCAACAGTTCCCACTCCTCTGTAGGGTTCATCTCTATAAAACCGCACGCAGTATGCGTGTTGATGCGGTTCTTGGTCTCTGCGTTGATACCCCGGAAAAAGATTTCTTGCAAAACATATAAAGGTTGCCCATGAGTAGGGCATTGTCTAAGCATCTCTTTGAATCTTTCCCATGTTTCAACAAATGTTTCATTAGGCAACTGGTGATAAGAGGTTATGCGTTTTCTTAACTCCGTTGTCTTAGCAGGAGGGAAAAACTTTGTAAGAAATTGATCATACAAAGCTTTCCAAGTCCTGATAGACTTAGAAGGTAGGCTCTCTAACCAGTTCAGGGCCTTTCCAGTAAGTGACCATCTAAAAGCTTTTAACAGAACATATTCTAACGAGACACCTTCAGCAGCTATGTTGTCACATAAATCAAGAAAATTTCTAATATGCTCCATAGGGCACTCAGTAGGTTTTCCTTCAAACTGAGCCCGTTTGATTAAGGATATAAATTGAGACTTAATCTCAAAAGGTTTCTCTATCGCAGGAAGCACAATAGGAGATTCTGGCACCCTCAGTTCCGGATGCATGTATTGCTTGGCATTCCTTGGATAGGCATTTAGCTCCTCTTGCAGTCGAGCCTTGTCTGCGTCTGCGCCGTCCTTCTCGGCTTTCAGTGCCTCCATCTGGGTCCGGAGGATCTCTAACTCTCGAGCCATCTCTTCTGATGTGGCCATGGCTCGGTTTTCTCGGAGTCGACGGTGCAGGGAACGTTCGGGTTCTGAGTAATAACTAGAGTTATCAAGCTGAAGCCTTCTTCGTCCTACCGGCATACACTGAGAATACAAACAAAGAAAACAAAATTAAAAACAAAAACGGGGTCGGGCTATTCCCGATCCCGAAGATAAACTAACAACACGTTGCTTCCCCGGCAACGGCGCCGATTTGTTGAAAGGGTTTCTCGGCCAACAAATAAATTTGTAAGTCAAGACCCCGCTGAGTACAGGGGAGTCAGGATCGTTCCACAGGAAGCAAGGTTGTTTGTCTATCAATCTACCAAAAATCAAACAAAATTAAACAAAACACTCACGAGATGCCTCGTTAACGACCTTGTCAGGATCGTTACCGAGCCACCGAACACAAAAATATCAACTAACGACCTAATTAAATTCTAATTAATATTCGGTACCGAGGCAAGTACTCAGCAACGAAGATTCACCAGAAATAATTCAAATAAAGCAAAAATCTAGGACAAGGGACGCCATAGCATAGCCAAGCATAAGAATTCGTAAGAAGATAAGATCATGCCTTTAAATAGATAGAGTCATCAACTTTCGCTGACTTAACAAGTAAATTAATCTACTTTCATAAACTAACTCACTCAATTGCTTGTTTTGGATCTAAAGCTTGAAACTTTCGTTTTCAAACAGTATCAACCTTCAAGTTACTAACTTTCTCCTTCAATCAAGTTAAAACTCAAATTACCTCAACATTCGTCTTGGTATTAAGCACAACAAACAATCTCAATAAAAGATAAAAGGCATTCACATCACAATCTTACTCATCAAACATGCTCAACTATGTCGGGCTTAACCCCGACCCTAGAAAAATAAACTACTCACTACTCATTATTAAGAAACTAAAAACTTCAATAAAAACAAACATTGAAACAAAACTCAAACTAAATTAATAACAAAAATATCGTCTTACAGAGATTCAGAACAAAACCGAAAAACATACACCGAACCACAAACACGATCAACGAACACTCTGCAACCGTCGTCTACCGAACCTCGTTACCGACTTCCGATCCGATTCTCTCTCCTTCGGCCTTCCTCAAAACCTTCTCCAAAATCAAGCCCCCCCTTTTCTATGCTAGATAGAAGGGTATTTATACTAAAAAACCTAAAAAACTAAAAAGGCTAAAAGATAAAAACTTTCCTAAAAAGATAGAAACAATCTCTAAAAGATAGAAATAAAATCTAGAAAGATATTAAACCCTAAAATACATATTCTAACAACCCAAAAAAGATTCTAAGAAGATACTCAACCGATACGGAAATAAATTCCCGCTTAGGATCGGTTAATAATAAAAATAATACTCGAAATCTTTCTCTTCGTGGCCTCGTTAACGACCCTTCACAGCCTCGTTAACGAGCCTGGGGTTTGTTTTCTTCAACACCTCCTCTTGTACTCTTGAGCTTCGACTTCTTAAATCTTGCACTCCTCCGTCTCTTAAAGCAATGCTCCAAATTTAGCTCCATTCAGCTCCTTTCCTCGCTAAAACCTGCAAAATTCACAAAATAGCGTAGATTCCACTCTTTTCACAGATTTATGCAATACTAACTAAAAATACCCAAAACTAAACCTAAACTAAACAAAACTAAACCTAATAAACAAAGAAAACCTACTAAAAACTATACTAAAAATGCGAACATCAATGTCCAACTTATCCAGTCTGTATTGCACTGACTTATTATTATGATCATGTATTCAACACGTACGTATCGCTTAATGTGGCCATGCTAACTTGCTAAGTAACAACAGCCTACAAATAGGTAGGTAGTTGAATTTGCTGACACAAGCAAGGGAGGCACCAAGTCTCTGTACAGGAGCCTTAATTAGTTAATTAATCTCAAATTGACATCTCTGAACATGACTTCTCAAATACACCAGATAATTTTCGTTGTTACGTTGACACAAGGAAAAGCTTAACCACTTTCATAGACACATAAGCACCTAGTGAAACCAAAAGCTATGTCAAATCCTTGATACAAATTCACTAAGCCACCAGTAGAGGGAACCTCCATGCTCAAGGCAACAAGGCTTACAAAAATCTTAGCAAAGCTACAAGGATGCCTATTAGTAGGGCTATATACCACATGGCTTGATCGAAAACGCACACCCCCATATTTATATTAGTATAGATTTATCTTCATTATCTTCTCATATGTAAGAATCATGTTTATTAAGAGGCATTTTTATCAAGTACTTGGTGGGCAATCAAGCAAGCATACAAAATCAAACTCTATTTTCAACCAAATCCTTCAAATTGCAATGCAAAAAACATACACACATCTTTATTTTGCAACCTCTATCAATTCTATGGTTATCTTCACCAAAATCCATGAGAAAAGATGAAATCATACCTAAATCCATGAACAAAGATTGAAAATCTAAATCAATGAAAATCTTATCTAAATCCATTCATAAGGAGGAATTGAATGTGAATTTGCTTGAGAGGAAGATAGATGATAGTCAAATGAGTAGTCGAGACGATCAAGGATACGAATTTGAGCTAATCGAAAAAAGAAATTCACGAACAAAGGTGTGTGTCTTTGGGCTAAAAGTGAGGTTGAAGATAAAAGGTAGTAAAATCACTCAAATGCCCCTAAAACTCTAAAATTTAAAAAGTTGTGTGTGTCTTATTTGTGCTCATATGGACCTTTAATCTAATAAAATTAAAGACTGAAAATTGTTCTTATTTTATAGGTTAAGAGGTGATCTCATTTGATCTCCTATCTGAAAAATAATTCTAAATAATCCCAAATATCAACTTTAACAAATAATAATATTAATTTTAAAAATCACCACCAACTATACGAACTATTGCAATCATCATAATCATTCATTCATATTCATTCATAACTATAACCTAAAGCGTAGGTTAGGAAATTATTAAACGACACATGTTGCTTTTAGATTGGACCACACCACCCTTTTTTTTTAAAAATAATCTTTTATTTTTGGATATGATAAATTCTTATCCATGTTTTTAGTATATAGGATAGAAAATCTCATTATTAAACAATCTTTTATTTTTGGGTTAAAAAAATTATTTAACGACACATGTCACGTTTAGATTGGACCATACCTCCTTTTTAAAAAAAATAATCTTTTATTTTTGGATATGATAAATTCTTATCCATGTTTTTAGAATATAGGACTAGTCTTTGTTCCCGTTCCCTGCACAGGATTTTATAAAAATATTTTATTATTTATTTGTATTTGTTAAGTTTTGATTAAATTGATATTGGTAAGGATATTTAAATAAAAATATATGTGTCTTATCTACAAAAAAAAAAACTATCATTTCTAAAAATAATTAATAAAAAATGATATATGCAAGGATATTTTTAAGAAACTTGTAAAATTACTGTATTATTTAATTATATTTGTTATTTTTGAATGGCAATTACCATACATGTTAAGTCTCAAATTTTCAATTCTTTGGTGTTGAGTAGATGAAGAATGATTTTCAATTGAAGTATTTGTTTGTTCAAAATAAGGGACTGTCATTTGTAGTGATTGCACTATTTTACCTAAGTTCATTTATTTTATATATATGTTCATGCATGGTAACTATAAGGTTCACATTTTATTATGTGAAGGATTTTGCAAGGACAATGAGTTATGTTGAGCGTGTGAACAAAGAAGGTTGATTGAATAAGATTTGGAGTGATGTATTTATGTAGATTCATGTATTTTATCTATATGTTCATGAATGGAAACTATAAGGTTCACATTTTATTATGTGAAGGATTTTGCAAGGGCATTGAGTTATGTTGAGAGTGTGAACAAAGAAGATTGGTTGAATAAAATTAGGAGTGATGTAATTATGTAGATTCATGACGTGCAAAAGGTTGTCATGAGAGGTTCTTTCCCTAAGCCTAAGATATTTTCTCATGCAAAGTGGTCTATCCTAACTCTCCCCTATTACTTTTGTATTTTTGTCACAACTTGACTACAAATATTTTTATGCTTGATGTTTATGCTTAAATTGAGTTGATAAGCAAAGTTCTCAAATATGCACTTGATGTTTATGCAAGGCTAGCTTAATGATTATGGGATATGCTTAGATTAGATTCTAGGATATGCTTAAATTAGATGAGTAATGAAACCCTTATTTTGTGGTAAGTGCAGGATTAAAATAATTGTATGAAATTAGAAATGAATACATCTAAGTATCCACATTCTTCAAAGTGGGATTCAAAGTGGGAGAAATCTCCCTCCTTTTCTGACAATTTAGAGTTGGGTTCATTTATAACATTAGAATGTTCGTATATAATATTCCAATGTTCATATTTTTCTATTTGAAAAAATTTTCATGTATTGTGTCTGATTTTGTCTCTCTTGTTGATAATGTCTTAGATGCTTATTCGTCTTGATTGCTATCGTATTTGTTTTGGACATTACAAACCTTTATCACTATCTCACCTAGTTATTGATTTTTTGCTGATGACTTGAGCTATTTGATGTTTCTCTTTCATTATTGTACAGTTGTTGTTCATTCTTGCTTCTAAATCTACTTTATGTTGGCTACATTTTCAAAGTATTTGATTCTTTTTTGCGGTTTGCTTCATTTGGTGTTAATTTTGATGCAAAGATAGTTGTTGTTAAACTCTTTTATTTGATATTTTAACTCTTGTTTGAACCTCATCTCTGTCTATTTTATTTATGCTCATTTTTAATTGATTTGTCATAGCCTAATAGCTCAAATGGTAGAACAATGTGTTGATACAAATGGATGTGGGTTCAAATCCCTCATAGGCTACATAGTGTGTTTATGATATCTGAATTCAAAGTCGATTCCCTTGTATCATGTTCAAGTTTACATATATTGCCTTAACATTCACTTATTGATTTCTATGTTAACATATTGATTATGTGTAGTCACATAATCACATATTTTTGAACAAGGTTGTTATATTTTATGAAGTCATCTACTAAGATTCGAGTCTTTATCTGCAATTTTTCAACCTTGACATTAATAGTGGCCTCCCTTGATATAGTAGTTGCAGGTTCACATATTTATTATTTGTGTTCACATAGTATGAGACGAAAAAGTTAAGCCACTAACCATAATAAACTTGAACAAAAGTTGTGCATGTTTATTGTTAATTATGTCCATCATTATAACCTTTTGTACTACAAAGAAGATATCCCAACACAGTAGTTTTGCCTTAGAAATGTAGACGGTCAGAACCTAAATATATATAAAAATGTCAACAGAGACATAGTCCTTGAAATTTTGAATGCCTTCATCTGAAGTGCTAAATTGAATTCCAAGAGCATGCTTGATACCATTCGGGCAAATGGGAACAAATTATGTCATCCCTCTTTGAGAAAAAAGAGCTTCATAATACCACTTAAATCTGTAATCTTAATTATCATGACCATCAGCAATACAAGCATGAGACATTTCACCACTCAACTTAATCAATTATAGTTGATGGACATCCTACAATAAAAGGACGAATGAAGAAAAAAATAGACAAAATAACACACATTTTGTTGTAAGGTTCATGCTAAAAACATATGAAGTTCACGTAAAATTATTGTAAGTTCATGTAAAATCTAAGTCAAGTCAGGAGCAACTTTCCTCACTTAGGACTTTTATCGAACATGTTATGTGCATCTCGAAACTCTTTCACTAAAACATCATAGCAACAGTTTTCGAAAATAGACAATAAAAAACGATATCAAAGCACTACATACTTGAAACTTAGGATCAATTCACACGCATATTGATGCCAATTGAGATTCAAAAGGTGAAATCAAACCCAAAACTAAGTAAAACGAAAAATCAAATTTGAAAGTGAATGAACACTTATACCTGGAATTGAATTCATAACAAGCCAAAAAAATACTTGAATGGGAGGTTGGAAGTTGAGGAACGATCGAAAATTAAAAGCTAATCGAAGAGGACGATTGAATGGGGGTTGGAAGCTAGAACTCCATGAAAGTTGTCCATGTTGCATGAGTGACTAGTGAGGTACGAATAAGAAATTAAAACAAGCTAAATGACAATTTTACCTTGTAGCTTAAAAATTAAAAGAACACGCGTGTCGATCTTATTCGTCCATATTATTTAATCTAACGGATGAGAATGAATTCCAATTTTCACAATAATCGAGATTTTCATATGATTCACTACCTATCATATGGTGAGGTTGATTCTATGGAGTTTATCCTAAAAACTGAAAATGAATATGGTCCGTTGGATTGCATAAATGAAAGGTTGGGATTAATTTGGGGGAAATAAGAAAAAAGAGGGACGCGCGCTACTTTTCTGAATTTTAATGGCATTTTTGTAAATATCATTAAAAAACACTCTAAAATAGTCATTAATACCCTTCTATCTTCACAAACCAACTGCAAAATCAATTGACTATCAACTCTCCTCAATTCTCCCCCAAAATTGAATAAAATTGCCTCAAAATCTCCCAATCCCCTTTCGTTCAAAGACTTAATTGAAGATCTGAATCACGTCTATGATAGATTAGGAGTAACTATTATTGAAAAAAGGTTCCAAACAAGGTAAGAAACCCTCTCTTTTTCGAATTTTTTGATTCTAAGGTTCATACCCAAATGGGATTTTGATTATAGAAATTGAAAGGAACGTAGAAAGTGTTTTGGCTGCATTGTTTTGTGATTAAATTGATATTTTGGTGATGATTAGTAAACTAATTAAATGAATATGGGTTGGAGATCTATGGGGTGCTGAATTTTTAGACTATTGGGGTGGAGATCTGATTAATGATGATACAAAAGGATTTGAGAGGAAACTAGACATTGAGAGGAACCTAAAAAGTTCAGACTTATTGGAATCTTAGACTACAAACATGGAGAGAATGTGTTATTCTAGTTTATTCAGACTCTTATGTAAGTTGTTTCCAAGCTTTCAATACTTGTATTGTTGGTCTGAATGTGTTTTTATTATAGATTTATAGATGTTCACATATTTCATTTAAAAGTTCATTTATTTTGTTCACATGTTCATAAACATAGTTCGAATGTTTAAATGTCAACAAGGTTCATATAATTTATAGAAAAGATAGGTTTATGTATTTTGTTCACATGTTTGTATTGTCTAAAAAAGCTAATATCTTATATCTTTTTTTTATAAATATAGAAAGCAAAAGTGGTGCATCATATAGTCAAGACCAGAATTACAATCCAAATGAACAAGTTGGTGGTGAAGATATTGGAGATGATAGCAACCAAATTTTAGAAGAAGATGGTGAAATTTTAAATGATCCTGCAACTCAACCAACAAAAAAGCCAAAGAAAGTTAGAGGATGCAAATGGACTACTTTTGTTTTGAATGGAAAACATTGAATAAAGCAATTATTTTGAAAATAACTAGCTAGTTCCAATGATATAGAATCTAGATGGTTGATGTTAAGCTAAGAAACTAAAGATGAAGTTATGTTGGTGGGGTAGTAGAAAAATAGAAAGACGTGGAATGACATTTGTAAGAAGGTAAAAAACTGTTTTACGAATGAAGTTTGACACCTACTTTCGTTAGGTTCATGTTTATTATGTCCACGTTCACACATTTATTATGTATGTTCATGTTTATTTTATTGTATTTCATGCACATTAATATAACAAGCTTGGTCTTATGATTTATATTTTTGTTGGTTAACTATGCTAGCAAGGTTATAGCTGAACTTGATACATGACGGTTAAAAACAAATGAAATTGAACCAAATATTGTGAATGTTCATATATAGTAGTCGTAGGTTCACATATTTAGTATTTGTATTCAAATATTTATGATTTGTGTTCACATATAGTATGAAATGAAAAATTAAACTACTAACCATAACAAAAGAGGCTAGAAGCACAAGTGCCTTATATCAAACACATGAAGCATCAAAAAAACTCAACGAGAACTCAAATGAAGATGTATCGTTCATTATATCGTTGAAATAAAATAGATAAAAAGATAAAATCAATTACCGAAAATTCGAGAGTTGAAATGACGTCTCGAATTGTGTCAGATCTTATTACATCGAGTGTGATGGTATAGCCCAGTTCCATGAGGGTATTCATAAAGATCTGCATATGGCTGTTAAAGTGAGTGAGTAGTTCGAGGATTGATTTATTCTTGATGTTATAGTTGCCAACATACTCAAACTTGACAACCATGCATGGCAAAAAATTAGCACATGGTGATCACTTGAAATGCCCTATTTGGCTTGAATTAAGATCATCACATCTTCAGTTGTTTAAGAGCTTTCCAACTCAAGGGCGATGATATTGTCTTCAACCTTCACAAATATCTTCATCTCCGACTTTTCAGACTCCTCAGACCTAGAACAAGGCTTCGTCATCTTCAAGTTACTTGCAATGTATCGACACTAATTGGACAACTAAAAACTATAGTATCAAATGAAATTCTAGAGATTTACAAGGATTGCACAAGCACAATAGATCATACTCTCGTGAAATTTTTTACCATGACACCAATGATCTTGCATATATGCAAATATAAGCTCAAAACTTTCATACTTAATAGGCAATGCTAAAGGCAGTAAAATGGAGTTATAAGTCATGATTATTACTAGTAACAACAAGAAAAAAACCAAGATGATGTAGGTTCATGAACTTAATGATAACCGATTAAATCTGTATTCTAAATCATCGTGCCATCAATATTATCCACAATACAAGCATTGGTCATTTCACCACTTAAATCAATAGAAGTTGATGGACAACCCACAATAAAGGACAGATGTACAAAAAATTAAATAAAAGAACGCACATTTTGTTGTAAGGTTCACGCAGAAATATATAAAGTTCATGTAATAACATAATACATTCACGTAAAATCCAATTCAGTACAGAAGAATACTCTCATTTCTTAGGACTTTCATCAAAGATGTTATATGCATCTCAAACTACAAGATCAAATAAGTCGAAAAAACAAAGTATTGGACAATGGACTATGGAAAAACAACATGAATACACTAAATGCTTGAAATTTTCTACCGATTCGATCTCATATTGTTAATTTTGATTTTAAACTTGAAATGAACACAAAGTTTTAAAAAATAAAATAAAAATCGAATAGAGCAAAACACATACCTTAATTTGAACCCATTGAAAAAGAAAAACAAAGAAGAATCGATCGAATGGAGAAATGGAGATAAGAGAAAGAAGAACCAATTGAAATTATACCCTGTAGAAGAGAAGGGAAATATTGTATGTTGGTGTGGTGTAGGTAATTTGGAGAAGATGATAAAAGAGGCCAAATGACAAGTTTGCCCTTGATTCTTAAAAATTGAAAAAATACACGCGCTAATCACAGCCATACAACATACACAAGCTAACAGATAGAACTGATTTTCAGTTTTCACGTTAACCTTTGCTTCTATCTGATTCAATTTCCCATATGATAATTGTCTTATCTTTTTATGTAGATCATAACAAAAATTTATATTTCAGCATTTACAAGATTATTTTTCTCAAATAATAAATATATTTGAAAATATTTTATTATTAATATTTTATTTAACAAAAACTCGTACAAGGTACGAGAATACATACTAGTATTAACCTAAAACGATATGAAATAATTTTCCGGTGGGGTTGATGATATATGTGGCGACCGAAAATCCTACGTGTCAAATAAAATATTACAATTTTATTTTTTTTATATTCAAATGTTATGTAGCATGATTTTACATTCAAATTTGGAAAAATAATCTCGTGTAAATAGATCGTGCATTTGGACGTGTAAATATTAATCTAACTAGTATGTATTCACGTATCTTGTACGAGTTTTTCTTAAATAAAATATTAATAATAAAATATTTTTAAATATATTTATTATTCGAGAAAAATAATCATGTAAATGCTTGAATATAAATTTTGAATAAATCTTCAAAATAATAAAGTATAAAAGTTATTTATTTGAAACAATAATATTTTATTAGTATTACAAATTAGATTAATATCCAAAAATGATAATTTATTTAATTATGAAAATAGATAAGTAATAAGATAAAAACTTATCAATTTATTATATACATGAGACTGTTTAAAATAAACTTAATTATAGCGATATAAGATTGTACGTACATTACACCTTCTTTACATTAAACTTAATTATGTAAACCTAGCATATGCATTTTATCTAAAAATAAAATAAATATCCTAATATTTGTATAATATATAGCATAAAAATATCTTAATAATCTTCCTATTTATCATATCCAATAATAAAAGTTTTTTAAAAAAATTAAGAATGGGATTTTTTATCTATTAATTATAGTGATATAAGATTGTTACATTACAATATCTTTATATTAAACTTAATTATTTTGTCAAAGATTGGTTTTAATAAAATGAGTGGAGTGGTCCAATCTAAAATCGACATTTGTCGTTTAATAATTTTTTTAACCTCCGTTAGTATATAGTTATGATGATTGGGAAAAGTAATCTAACGTGTAAAATTAAAAACTAAATTAAACTTAATCTAACATGTAAAAATTTAATCTAAACCAAATCAAACTTAATCTAACTAGTGACGAACATCTCGTGCAATTTGAAAGACAAACATATCTAGTTTAGGGTCGTGCAATCTCGTGCAATTTAAAAGACGAAGATCTTTCTAACAAAAATATAAATTAAAAGACGAAGATCTTGTGCAATTTAATCTAATTCACATAAGTAATTTGAATTTAGGGTTTTATTTTAGGGATTTCAGTTGGGAATTCTAGAACCTCTCCAAACGATGAGTCACACAACTCCTATCCAATCACTTAAGCCTCCTCCCAACTCCACCATTCGTAACACCTCTGACAACAATTCTAATGAGGAAGTTTTCACACAGAAGAGATCAACTAGGGTTCATAGACAACTGACATATTTGCATGACTATGTTTTTTCAACAACTTTATCACCCGATCAATTTCCCCCCTTTGACGAATTCACTAAATCATTCCCTGTCCCTGTGTTTAGCACACCACTCCTTGAGCCATTATCTGAGCCCATAACCTACAACCAAGCTATCAAAAACTTTAAATAGATTCATGCTATCAGTGGCGGACCCGGGGGGCTTGTGGGGGCGGCTGCCCCCCCTTGGATCCATATATAAACATAGAGAGAGGCAAAATTAGAGCTGAAAGTAACTATCCTAGTGGTAAAGCCCCCCCTATCACACGCTGAAGGATCCGAGATCGACACTCCTGGAGCGCCCGTTTTTGCCACTTTTAAATTTATTTTTCTCCTTTGGGCCTATTATTATTGGGCTTTTGGGTCAGTAAAGCGTTAGGCTTATTATGCCTCAATTAGTTCGACATTCCCCAACTTATTAATTTGTCCTCTCTGCCACTTAATTTATTCAACTTTTTTTTAATCGTCCTATATTTCACTTTCATTCGTTTGGAATTCTCTTTTATTTTTTTTAATGAAGTACCAATTATTTAAAAATTGTAGTAAGTTTTTTATATTTAATAGTAAATCTTTATTGCCACTTTAATTAGTTTTATTCTATTATAAAGAAAAACTTAATTAAATTTTGTTGATTAAAATATTTTGTTATGTAAAAACTGTAAAATTTAAAAGATGGCATACCATGTTTGAAATTATTATTCTATATTTTTTAACAAATCAATATTTTTTGATATTTATTGATAGTTAATATTTTTAAATTAATTTATTTCCTAATAAATACATATGTATTAAAATAAAACTTATTTCAAATAATAGCAATATTTAAAATGAATGAAAAGATTATTATGTTATTTTTTAATGTTTTATAGCATAATTGGGATATTTATGTCTTATACATAGCTTATTGGCTTTTTGTTATTTATAATATACGTAGATGACCTATACTTTAATCAGTTATTTTTACGTTCAAGTCCCCCCTTTCAAAATATTTTGGGTCCGCCACTGCATGCTATGAATTGTGAATTGCATGTTTTACATGCATGCAAACCATACTTGGGATGTTGTCTCTTTGCCTCTAAACAAGAAAACTATAGGCTGTAAAATGGTATATAAAATCAAACTCAAAGCTAATGGTGATGTGGAGAGATACAAGGCAAGATTAGTGGCCAAAGGTGTAAGGCCCGAGGCCATGGAAGCGCTATCCCATGCCAACCCGAGAACTTCCCAGGAGGTCACCCATCCTAGTACTACTATCGCCCTTGCACGCTTAACTTCTGAGTTCTTTGTCCTCACTCGAACTCAGAAAAGGAAGAGCTCTTGTTGACATGGGAGCACCTCAATTCCTTATAAATTATCAGGGTGTTACAATCTCCCCCACTTAAGCACTTGACGTCCTTGTCAAGGCCCAAGGACCGCCCTCCGGGCCGAGTGACCGCCATCTGGACCAAGCCAACTCGTAACCCGGAGTCGGCTCTGATACCATTTGTAAGGCCCGAGGCCATGGAAGCGCTATCCCATGCCAACCCGAGAACTTCCCAAGAGGTCACCCATCCTAGTACTACTCTCGCCCTTGCACGCTAACTTCTGAGTTCTTTGTCCTCACTCGAACTCAGAAAAGGAAGAGCTCTTGTTGACATGGGGAGCACCTCAATTCCTTATAAATTATCGGGGTGTTACAAAAGGATACACACAACAGTATGGAATAGATTTTGATGAGACTTTCTCACCAGTGGTGCGGATGACAACAATCAGAACCTTAATTTCCTTGGCCATCACTAGAAGTTGGGATATTCACCACCTTAGTGTGAATAATGCCTTCTTGCATGTGTATTTGTTGGAAGAAGTTTACACGAGTCCACCTAAAGGGCTTAATGTATGCAAATCACATGTATGTAAGGCAATGGTTCTAGAAGCTCTCATCGACCCTGAACAATCTGAATTTTGTTCAATCCAAGTCTAACTCGTTGCTCTTTCTTCAACATGCCAATGATAATATTACCATTGTGGCCATCTACATTGATGACATTCTACTCATTAGTTCCAAATCCAACTCACATCTATCAGCTTAAAACAACCTTGCGCACTATGTTTAGGATAAAAGATTTTAGCAAACTTAGCTACTTCTTAGGCATGGAGGTATCATATTTGGGGAGCAATTTGATATTACCTCAGAGAAAATTTGCTCGATAGATTGTATCTGAAGCAAATATAAATGACCTTTCACCTTGTGTCACACTTTTGCCCTTGGACTTCAAACTCTATGAAGCGAACAGAGATGACTTGCTAGTTGATCCGTCAATATACAGATCCCTAATTGGCAAGCTCAACTACCTGACCAACACTCGCCCTAATCTCTCATTCACAATGCCAACTCCTCAATTAGTTTATGCAGAAGCCTAGGCACCAACATCTCGATGCACTCATTCATGTGATCCGATACATCAAGGGAAGCTATGACTATGGTGTATTGTTCAAACCAGCCTCTCAAATCACTGTACAAGCCTTCACTCACTTAGATTGGTCCTCTTGTCCCATTTCCAGAAGGTTAGTCACTATGTTGTTCTTTTTGGCCAAAATCCAATCAGTTGGTGCTCAAAGATGCAGGCTATTGTATCTCGCATGCTCCTTAGAAGCACCAATGTCTCAAACTGCCTCGGAAGTTACATAGATCATCCAATTGTTACAAGAACTTGGTGCCTCCATTTTAACCCTTGTCAAGCTGCATTGTGACAACCGATCTGCCATTTACATTCTGTGACACCCTTATGCCCTGTGACATATACTTAATAATAACTTATTTCTTATATAAACAAATAACTCACATATAACAACTATCCATCTAAGTACATAGCAGAAATTAACAACCATATAAGGTTGCACACACACACACACACCTATATGTTCTTACATTTATACTAATACATATATCACTCTAACTTATTACAACCCAAAAATCTAAGATGCAAAATAAGGAGGAGAAGGTTGCATAAAGCTTCAGCCGACCGACACATATGAATGTGATATCTAAAAGAGACACACGTCTAATAAAATCTAGCTGAACCTAAAAAATTGTTTTGCGGTTTACATGGGTCGCATACTCAATGAATATAAACCATCATCAATTATTTCACACAAATACAAAAATTAGTCCATGTACATATACATACATATTGTATATAGATCATATATGAATTTACTATGCAAATGCAAATACCAATGTGTCCTATTTATTATTCTGTGAACTGTTCAAGCCTGAAGTTGACACGGGCTTCCTATATATAGACTCTTATGGTCTTTTTATGAAAATAGATCCAAAGATCTCTTGTATGAATTAGACCCGAAGGCCTCCTATATGACCCGTAATGCCTGTATGATCCATATATCATGTATGACATGTAGGTCCTGTATTACATATTCAAGGCAGGACGGTCACAAGTCCTTCTAATCTCATTGCAATATAATATGTAATTAAGTGCACCATGTAGTCATATATCATATGCCATTTGCTAACATACTTTATGTGCAAACAACTCTAGAAATTTTAGAGCTAGCTACCACGTATATATAACACATATATCATATAACTCATATAGCATATAAGGTTTAATCACTAATCTATACTCACCTGTTTATGATAGATATTATATCTCTTCCCTTTGTCCTTGACCATGACTTATGACTTGTGCTCTTGTATATAACCCAATGCAAATTAGCCTATTTATTCTTATAAACTTTAACCCTAAATGCAATGAAGTGTCAATATGTATTATACTTTTTGTATATAATTCTAAATCCTTTAAAATTTGGCGACAACAAACTATATATATACGAACATTTTTCTAGTTCAAACCTTTATGTAAAACTTGATCAAAGATCTCCAAAATATCATTACAAAACGAGACCCTGAAATTACTCTTAAATCTTTTTACCGAATATAAATCCAATATCGAAAATATCATATGAGAACTATAAATTGACTAATATCTAAATCAAAATCAATTGTGAATCCAGATTTGAAAAAATTAGTGAAATCCAAATAAATCCTTAACTAATTAAAACTTACTAAACCACACTTATTGTAAATGTAACCAACGTTTATTTGAAAAGGCAATCCTGAAAATTTGGGACCAAAAGCGCTTGGTATAAAGCCCATAAATCAGATGTGAGGGCTGAGTAATTCCCACTAGAACATATATGCTTTGACCATCATCTCATCATGTGTCCTTAAGAGACCGCCACTGCGAGCATATACAAATGTACGTATTAAATGTACAAAAATGGACATGTACAAATTAGGGTCGTGCAAACCTGGACCAAACCGGTAAATCAGAATTTTATGGGTCCGGTTTAAGACCGGGATCGAGATAGTTCGGTCCACGGTCCAAGGTTTATGAAAATTTTGGTCTTGGTCCAAATCCGAGACCGGACCGGGACTTCTCAGTCCAGACCGTAAGGCCGGTCTAATTATATAATATAATTGATATTAAGCTTAGAGAATTGGGTTGGGTTGGACAATAAGGCCCAATTTAAGCCGGTCTAATCTTTAATCTGCAACAATAATGCTGAATTAGTAACTAATTTAATCTATATGAATTTTGAACTAGTAACTAATCTAATTTTTGTTATAAAATTGTAGTTTGCAAATATTATTGGCTTTTTAGAAGCTACGGTATTATTGGTTTTGCAATTGACATATTAGAATTAGAATTAGTGGTTTAATTATTTATGCAACTTGGTTCACAATTATATAGATTCAAATGATCAATTATGGTCCGGTCCAACAAATATCGTAATTGGACGATGCTTAAGATCTAGTGATCTTACAACAAGTAATCTTGTTAAATTGGTCCAAACAATCTAACTTACGGTCCATATTTATTTTAAATTGCGGTCCACTTGTCTTGACCAGACGGAGATATTCGGTCCGGTCCGATCCGGTCCCGTTGCCCAGGCGCCCAGCCCTAGTACAAATGTATCACGTGCAAAAAGGTATGCTTCTGACATTTTAGAAAATAACATGTGAAAAAATTCGAGTCGATATATTATCATCAATCTGCGTACGATGTAAAAATAGATCGAAATCTCACATCAAAGTCATCATCGAACGGCGGCGTACTAGCCAATTTGGGATTTAAAACTGTTTAATTTTAGCGGGGAAGATCATGTCGTCAAAACGTCGACATCTTTCGGTATTCCTCCTCGCGCCTTAAACCCTAGCGCCTCAAACAGAGAGAAGAGCTAACAATGGCCATGGCGGGGATTTACAGACGGGTCCTCCCTTCTCCACCCGCTATCGATTTCGCTTCTCCTCAAGGAAAGGTTCGCATTCCTCCTTCCCCTCTGTGTTTCTGACTCGTATTTTAGAGCTTTTGAGCGAAATTCCGATCGGTATATGCTCGATTTATTGTTTCGTCTTTTTATCGAACCTTTTCCGGCTATCTCTCATCCATGAGCTGCGTTGACCTGCCTCTTTTTTCGTCACAATGTTGGAATTGGAGTTTATTTTTATAATCCTTGGGTCTGGGTCAATTTCTTAGATTTCGGAGGAAAACGAGTGTTGAAAAAAAAGGAGGAAGAAGAAAGAGAAATCATAGAGGAACACAAATTGAATCAAGTGATTTTTTTTTTCTAGTTTTCTCATTGCGCAATTTACCCAAATTTCACAACTAAATAATTACGAATCAAAACATTAAAATTACAATAAAAAAACCCAAGATATGATTCTTGCTCTGCTGATCAGCATCCCCAAACTACACTTGATTCAGATTTCTCATTGTGCAATTACTCAAATTTCACAACTAACTAAAAACGGATCAAAATCTGTTCACTAAAATTACAATAAAAACCCAAGATATGATTCTTGATCTGCTGATGTGATGCATCTCCAAACTGGAATTGATGCAGATCTCCAACAGACTTCTCTACTGCATAAGTTTCCTTTTTAGTTAATTGCTGTACTTCAGGAGCTTGAAATATTAGTTGCAGTTGCTCAACCTGTACTTCTTATTATGGGGAGTGGAAATTTGTTATTTACTCATTTCCTGCCTTTGACCTGCAGCAACTTTTCATTGAAGCCATCCAGAATGGAACCATGGAAGCTTTCTATCGATTAATTTCCCATTTCCAGACACAGTCCGAACCAGCCTATTGTGGACTGGCCAGTCTCTCAATGGTCTTAAATGCCCTGGCTATTGATCCTGGAAGACCATGGAAAGGTATGTAACATCTGTATGGTCATGTGTGTATTGTTCGCCATTTTTGAAGTTCCTGAAGGTAGCTTTGCACTCCTCTGTACATGCTACATATTATGCGGTGACTTTGTTTTGCCCCTTATTCAACTGATTGGAATAACATCCTGTAGCTTGCATGGAAGTTTTATTTTCCCATCATTGTCTTATATGCTGCATCATTTTTAGTTAAATATTTAGAGAACATTTGTCTATATTCATTCCTCATAACAGCAAGTTTGCTCCGTTAACTGGCATTGGAAGCCTGAAATCCTTGCAAATTGCTGCATATGGTGATTTTTTTTTCTTATTATTTATGTTTGTTTTTTATAGACCAGCTATGTGTTTGATTGGCCATTTTGCTGGTTTCGGTTTCTTATATTATGACATTTTCTATCACAGGACCCTGGAGATGGTATGATGAATCAATGCTTGATTGTTGTGAGCCTTTGGAGAAAGTTAAAGATGAAGGTATATCATTTGGGAAGCTTGCATCTTTAGCACGCTGTGCAGGAGCAAAAGTTTCTTCTTTTCATACTACCCAAAGTTCCATCAATCAGTTTCGTAATTATGTCAAGGAATGCTCACAATCAGATGATCGTCATGTCATTTCCTCATATGATAGAGGGGTTTTTAAACAGGTATAATTAGAAAAGCCTGTCCGATGAATTTTCAGGGATTATTTATACGATCCTTCAAGGCTTTGGTAAATGTTTTACTGTTACAACTTACAATTATGTTTGATATAGTTCCTTGGAAAAACTCCTCTCAATTTGCAAACATTATTCACTGCTCTTACATATCAAACAACCTTAAGAACACACTACCTTGTTGTGGTGGCTGTACCTAGTAAAGTAGTAAGGTTTAGGGCAGACTGCCAAAATGTGCTCAGGTGTACCTATTGATATTACTGTTTTTTGTATTTTCCTTATTCATGTTGATTAGAGGATTCGGACTATGCAGTTTCTTCCTATTTGAGCCACTTCCCAAAGAAAGGTTTATAAAATTTTCTCTAGAAATGAGACTTCTAGTTTTGATAGACTGTGAACTGAACTACTATTTTCAATTCATCCTGTAGACAGGAGCTGGTCATTTCTCCCCTATCGGTGGTTATCACCCTGAGAAGGACATGGCCTTGATTCTTGATGTTGCACGCTTTAAATACCCCCCTCACTGGGTTCCGCTTACTCTTCTCTGGGAAGCCATGGATACTGATGCTAATGGACAGCGCAGAGGGTAGGTATTTGTTTGATTGATCTGCATGAATTTGTTATGCATTCATCAACATCAATATTTTCTGTTTGGTGGATCCTTTCCCTTGCTTTATCAAGTCATCATTTGAAAGTTGGTTTTCTCTTTTTAGCTAGTCAAATATATTTGAAACCACAGAACTTTGTGCTTGAAAAAAAAGTGCAGTTATCCCTTCTTTCATCATATCTAATATGTGAAATTATATTGAAACATTGTTACTTGATGGAATTTAACGGAGTATCGTGCATTTGGCTAAAGGAACTCATTTCATAGGGGGTTATTTCTAGTCCTATTTAGCCTGCGGTTTTATATAATATTCCCTAATGTTATCTGAAACTGTCTTTCTAGATTTATGCTTATCTCAAGAAATCAGCGAAAGCCAGCACTTCTTTACACCCTGGTACGGCACTAATGGATTGTTGAAAGTTTTATACTTTTTTAGCTTGCTTGTACAATGTTTATACATAAAAATACAGGGGTACATTTGCATGACAAACAGCCAACTATATTTGGTTCTGAAAAATAAGAAAGCATACTGGGGAGTTTAAGGTTTAAACTTCTCGGAATTGGTGCACTCTTTTTCTTTCTTGGCAATTTCAAAATTTTAATTATAGAGGAAGCTGGGTGATAGCATATGCATATAAAATATTGGAGGAAGTCACAGATATGACACTTTCTCAGAGTAACATAGACTTCAGAATATTTGTCATTTCTATAGGGCTAACCACTATCAGTTTAATGTGGAATTGGACCT